>CM045465.1:4812856-5387856 GCA_024666655.1 Dascyllus trimaculatus | reverse complement strand
GGCTAAGCAGAGCGTCGGCTCGGTTCGCCTCCCCCCCTTCCCTCCTCCTCCCCCCCTCCCAGTTTAAAGTAAGTAACTTCTAACTACTTATAACTTATAAGTTAATACAGTCCCCCTTTCAAGCCAGGGGTATAAATAATAGAATGCAATGGGAGATTATTTACTCTTTAAATGAGGAGCTGCTCTCCCAGCTTCCCGCCTTCGCACTCACTCGCTCGCTCGCACGCCCGGCGCGCCACAATGGGGGGAAAAAACAAGACGAGTTTTTATCCATTCTTGGTCAGTAGATAATAATTTGCATATAAATGGAAATATTTATTGTGACAAACTCTAAAAAAAAAAAAAAAAAGCAGATGTAGGAAGTAATATGCTCATTTCTCAAAAAAAAAAATAAAAAACCTCCCCAACTGTGATATCTGTATTTTAGGAGTCAAGCAGTTTAAAAAAATAAGACGAATCTCTTTTTTTTTTTTCTTTTTTTTTTTTCGGAGAGAATAAATAAATATCAGGAGAAGAAAGGCAGCCGAGGGAACCTTTTAAGATGTTTGCTACACAAATGGAGTCTCCAGAGAAGACGGCGTCCTGATGAAATTTGAGAGATAGCCGTCGACATTCTGTACTTTCTCCCCCCCCACCATCCCACCATCCCACCACCACCACCACCACCACCACCACCCGACTCCCCGGCTGCTGGAGGCTCGGGGAGAGAAGGACTAAGCTGTAATGACTTCCCTTTCCCTCTTACCTGCCTCGCCGAGGGAAAGCAATAAAGTTACGAAAATAAACTTCTTTACAGATGTGTGGGGAGGAGAGGAGGGGAGGAGGGGGGGAAAAAATGCACCGGCGAGATAGGAAATAGGTGACTGGGCTTGAAAGGGAAAATATCGGAGGAAGAATTGGGGGGGGAAAAAAACCCGAGAGGAAAAAGGAGAAAACTTCCCGACGTAAACGCGCTTTATTCGACGCTGTAACGCGATACATGAAAGTTTTTTTCCTTTTTTTTTTTGCGATAAGTCACGCAGGGTGGCCTTCGAACGTCGGTTCAGCCCCGGCAGGTACTTTGGAGGTCTTGCATGGAGACGCACGCCGCCGACATGCTGAAGCGGCTCTGTTAGCTTTGTGTTCCTCACAGTGTGCAAACTGCAAGGAGACTTTCCTTTGCATGTTTTAAAAACCGATCCATACTCAAGCAGGCAGCTGGGTGGAACCAGGACGCGTTCAAATACAGCCCGTGTGGGCGTTTGTGTGTGTTCGGCGCCAGATGTGATTGTGGAGGCGTGTTGGCCCGGCCTGATTGGAGTCGATAGGGGAAACAGGGGGATGTTAGCGAGCCGGGCGGCGGCGGAGGTGTCGGCGTGCTCGCTTTCCCATGTAATGGCTTCACATGAGCATACATACATACATACATGCATATGAAGCCCAGCGGCAGATAAGGAGCTCTTTGACTTTCTGTTTCAGAAGCCCAGCCGAGGCTCCTGCTGTCAGCTCGAGCTTTCAGCCGCAATACTGGGGGCAGTTTTCTTGATTTTACAGGTGATTTGGCAATTTACACATGAAGGAAAGGCAGAAGAGGACCTCTAGCAAGTGTCTTCTGGGTGTTTTGTAGGAAAATAAAGTGCAATCAAGAGCATTAGGAAGATCTGGAAGCTTCAAATCAGTCGTCTCCGTCGGAACAAAGTGAGAAGATGAGTTGAAGAAGTTTCTCTGTGTGTAAATGAGTCCGTTTTCAGAACACGAATGCCACAAAACAGGACTTTTTTCTGAGAGTTTCGCTCATTTCTGGTCTGAAACAAGCACCAGACGTGAAAGTGGGGAAAAAGTTTTGTGAAAAGGAACTCGAGATTTCAGTGCTTTTTAATGCGGGCCGGAAAATCTGTCGTTTTTTCAAAATTTTTGATATTTTTGACAAAAGCAGTCGAGATTTTGAGGAAAACTTCACCGTTTGAATCATTTCAGAGCATAAAAATGAATAAATAGGTATTTTTCTGTGTTTTGGGGGAGCTAAAAAATACATTTTTTAAATTATGTGAGCATGATGCTGATATTTTTGACAGAAAGGTTGTTTTTTTAAGTCTTCCTGCCATATTTCAGAGTAAAAGTCAGCGTTTCATGGAGGAGTTGAGTGTTTGATGACTGTCAGAGCAGACATGCACCTTATTCTGAGAATTCATCTGTTTTTAAACCATCAATTAAACAAGTCTGACATGAAAATGGGAAAAAGTTTTGCGAGAAGAAAACTGAGATTTAAGTGTTTTTCAATGCAGGTGGAAAATCTGGTGTTTTTTTGGACGATGTTATTGATATTTTTGACAGAAGCAGTCGACATTTTGAGGAAACGTTCGGTGTTTGATCCGTTTCAGAGCATAAAAATAAGTAAATCATAATAATTAATGTTCTACAGGGGCTGAAAATACATTAAAAATGAATGAGTGAGCATCTTAGTGATATTTTCTATCTATCTTTCAGAGTAAAAGTCAGCATTTCATGGAGGAGTTGAGTGTTTGATGACTGTCAGAGCAGACATGAACCTTATTCTGAGAATTCTACTCATTACATCCGTTTGAAACATCACTTGAACAAGTCTGACATGAAAATGGAAAAAGTTTAGAGGGACCGAACCGAGATTGAGGGGTTTTTAAATGTGGCCGAGTTTTTCTTTTTTTTGCTGATTTTACTGATATATTAAACAGAAAACTCACATTCAATGCAAGATTTGAGTGTTTTATCGCTGTCAAAGCAAACATGCATCATCTGTTTGAAACAGCACTTGGAAAAGAGACATGAAAATTTTTAAAAAGTACAAAAAAAGTGTGTTTTGAGGATTTTACCGACGTATTTGAGAGACAAAGGCAGCATTTTGTGCTTAATTTGAGGGTTTAATCACTGTTTTTGTTAGACTTTTACTCTGAAATAGCACTTAGACAAGCACCAAACTCGAAAATGGAAAAAGCTTCGAGAAAACTAACCGACATTTGTTTTTGTCGGCTAAAAATCTGCACAAATTTTGATTTTTGGGGGCGAATTTTCCTGATATTTTTAGGGGAAGCTGTCAACATTTAATGCAAGATTATCACTGCTAAAGCAAACATGCACCATCTGTCTGAAGCAGCAGTTGGAAAACACATGAAAATGAACAAATGTAGCTGCAAAAGCACAAACAAGTGTTTCTGGAGAATTCTACTGATATATTTGAAAGTCAAAGGCAGCATTTTATGCATAATTTGAGCGTTTAATCACTGTTTTTGTTAGAATTTTACTCTGAAATAGGACTTAGACAAGCACCGAAAGTGAAAATGGAGAAAGTTTTAATGGACCGAACCAAGACTGAGGGTTTTTTAAAGTGCTTTTTATTAATTTTACTAATCTATTTTACAAAAAATCCAACATTTTGTGTGAGATTTGAGTGTTTTATCGCCGTCAAAGCAAACGTGCACCATCTGTTTGAAGCAGCAGCCGGAAAACATGAAAAAATGTTGTAGCTGAAAAAGAGTTTCTGAGAATTTTACTGATATCACTGAGAAAAAAAGTGAATATCTAGTGCATAATTTGAGGGTTTAATCACTGTTTTTGTCAGAATTTTACTCTGAAATCGCACTTTGACGACCATCGAACATGAAATTGAGAAAAAGTTCTGAGAAGACTAAAGAAAATGTAGGAGTTTGATCATTATCATGGAAATTATTTGAGAGTTTCACCCGTTCTATAGGCTTTAAACAACTAACAGACGCGAAAAGAGAAAAAAAGCTTCGAGAAAACGAACCAAGATTTGTTGTCGTCTGCTAAAAACGTACCCAAATGCTCATTTTTAGGGAGCGCATTTAATGCAAGATCTCGGTGTTTGATCGCTGTCAGAGCAGAAGCTGTGCCGGTTTTCTGTTTGTTTGAAGCCAGCAAACCACACGAAACCCGGCCGGATCACATGATGCTGCAACTTTTTATTCAGTGCAGCTTTAATGGGTGGATCTGAATGAATGCATCTGACTAAAACTGACAAAAGGATTAGAAACCTGTTGAAGAATGAAAGAAAGCAGTGATCAGGGAGCAGCTTCAGTCCGTCCGGTTGCCCCCCCCTGTTCTTTTTCTTTCTTTCTACACGTGAGAAGCGTCTTGCAGATCTTCTCTCATCCTGTGCAGCCTCGGAGCTTCTCGTTCGGCCGCCTTTCTTTCTCTCCTCTATCTGCCCCCTGCATCTGCTGAGGAGACACCATGTAGGAGTTGGTGGTTATCAGGCCGTGATCAATGCAAGCAGGAAGCGTACTGATTAGAATATGAACAGACCGCAGAGAGAGGAGAGGAAAATATGGCCACACACACTCTCTCTCTCTCTCTCACACACACATGCAGAAGCAGTCCGAGCCGGGTCTTCACCAGACATTTGGCCTTTTTCTCTTTGCAAATATATAAAAGTCTCCTGATTGAAAGTCACACTTCGACCACGTGCAAAGAGAATTTACTCTTAATACGTGATCGGGTGTCAGTCGTCGCCCCGTCTCTTTTTTTTATATATAAAGCCACTCAGGATTTGAGTCAATAACGAGTCAGACATTTACAAGCAGCCCGTTTCTAAGAGCTCGCGTCCACACGAGCAACTTTCTGATACCCCGAGTGGCTCGTCTTTGCTTTGAGGAGCAGCCGAGTGTGCACAGGTCTGCTCTGCATTACGAGGCGGCTGTAGGTCGGCCTTTTTTTTTTTTTTTTTTTAAAAGAAGTCCAGGAGCTTAGCTGCACTTCTGCCACCATTGTTAAAGCTCCAAACATTGACTTAAGGCTGGAGAACACAATGCACGACTGAACGAGCTGTGAAACTGCTCCTTCCACTTATTTCATTCTGCTTGGATTTGCTTTCCGTCACTGTAAGAAACTTAGCGGTGGTTTTTGCAGCTGTGCTCTTTAAATGTGCCATTCAGGGACTTGTTTAATCTGGTTTATTGTCCAGTTCTTCCGTTCCATTCAAGTTTCTCGACAATTAGTTTTAAGGTATTGAAGATCTTGAATTCATGTGAAGCTTTTAATGCCAGTTTTTCTGCATTTTTTTTTGGTCATTTTATCGACTAAATGATGGTTAATCAGTAGATCAGACATGCAGAAATGAAAGGAAGTGCTAAGCAGCAGGACTGCAGCATGCACTGCAAAGTTTAGAAGCTGAATTTGGAGGACAAATAAGAATAAATCACACTTATTTACTGGATATAGCAGGTTTTTAAACCGCGCAAGTTGTGCAAAGTGTTTTATTAGACAGTCGGCAACAAAAATAAGTGTGTAAAGCAAGAGTTTGCATCTGATTGCACATTTGAAAGAAGACATTCGGAGCATGCAGAGGGAAAATATGCATGTAAAATTCAGCAGAGTTAACAGCTGGTTGACTGAAATGCTGGCTTTGATTAAGTCACACAGTTGGACGTCATTATGCACACACTCCTAGATGGGTTTCACATTTATCATTCGTAGTAGGTGAGGGTTTGCGTGATGTGCAGGCCCATCTACAGACGTCATCCATGCTGCAAATGTTGTCGTATGCATTCGTGAAAGGCTTAGATGACAATCTACTGAATACGTATGGAACCAGGAAAGTAGTGTATTAACCTCTGTGCGTTGGTGGTTTCCAAACATGCGCAGGTTTGCAAGAGAGAACAACCAAAGCCGTGGGTGGAGCAGGCCGTCGGCTAATCAGTGACGGTGGTTTCTTCTCGCATTGCTTCCCATTATGAAGTGAGCAAATTGCACGGTGAGCAAAAATCAGACTGGTTAGCAGTTTGGATTCCCATACACATGGACCAGTATGGATCTATTTCACCTCCTCGTAGGGAGATAAACAGAATGTATCCCCCATCAGTGCAAACACAATGTAAAACCACTACTCATCACCCTATAAACAAACAAAACGAAGCTCTGTAGCATGTGGTAAATAACAGGATGACGATCCTTTCCTTAACTTAGCCGAGTAGCTGTGGTGCCCCGACTTAACCAACCAGCGACTAGTCTGACTCCCCAGATGTAGACGGTGGGTATACACCGATCAGCCACAACATTACGACCACCTGCCTAATACTGTGTTGGTCCCCCTTATGTGCTCCAAAATGCTCTGAACCATTGGGCATGGACCAGAGGACCTCTCAGGGGGTCCTATGGGGTCTGGAACCAGGACATTGGCACTGGATCCTTTGGGTATTCTGGCTTGTGCAGTCAGGGCAAATAAAACGGCAATTATTTGAAACTTTTGCCCATTCTGTATGCTTGAAACACCTAAACGACATGAAAAAAGAAGAAAGTTTATTTTTCATTATCTAGCTGTTTTTGTTGGCAAAAATATACAAAAATTTTGATTTATTTTTTTTGTGGTAGATTTTGCTAACATTTTTAAGGGAAGCCGTCAACATTTTATGCACAATTTCAGTGTTTGATAACCGACATAGTCAAACAACTGAATAGCCTGTTCGTTCTTTTTCCAGCTTCCTGGTGTGCCCAGTCTGGTCTCCACTGCAAAAGTTTTTCAATGTACTTGACGTAAATTCTGGAAGCCCAAAAAACAGAATAGGTGTTGCACACATATCGAAGATCATGAAGGCTCTCATAGGAATGAATGGAGTTCTGGATAGTTTGTATACGAGCACAGACCTCCATGGAGGCATTAAGTGGACGACCTTCTTGGATTGTATGGATGAGTAAAATGTAGGATCTCCAGTCTAGTCATCATCCTGGAAATGTACCAAATGAGGCTTTATAATGTGGAAAACAGTGATTCTTTTCTAAACCTAACCATGTGGCTTTGGGGTCTAAACTTAACAACTGACTGAAAATGCAAGTTAACACAGAAAAATGCGTGAAACCAAAAGTCAAAATGAGACTCGAGTCAAAAAACAAGCATGGTTCAAGATGGGACTCGAACTCAAGTCTACCGGCTGAAATTCTGCTGATTTATTATGGTGACTTTCTGGCTAAAAACATAGCTCCACCACCATTAGATGGAGTAATAACGCACCAGCTGAGCCTACTAAAGGGTAGTCCAGGTCCCTTTTGGCTCATATATATGATATCTGATAATAATCTCTATTTAACAGGCTGATAACATCCAAAACAGCTGATATAAAAGCCCCAAAGAACCTGTTTTTGAGTCTTCTTTGGCAGACAACAGTGACCTCTGAGGCCTCGGCGTCCCGGTGGGAATGTCAAAATGTGTACATTGGTGTTTACGCAAACATGTGTGCGTTTGTGTGTGTTAGCTATTAACCGCATGAAGATGCAGATTAAAGCAGAAGGCAGCACAGGCCTCTGGTCAGCGAGGCGTGTTGACTTACCTGCGGCCTCCAGCGGCTACTCGGCTAGTTAGCCTCACGTTGAGCAGCGGAGCCAGAAAAAACATGCAGAGATATTGCCATACTGTAGGAGGACATGCAGGGAGAAGTTACCCTGGAAGTGAAGCTGGGCTCATGAAAGGAGGCTGTGTTTGTGGTGATTTTTAAAGTTCCTGAATGCAACCCAGTTATTTGAAAGGTTTTAGTCCAAAACATGAGGGAAAGGGTCATCAGTACAATAGAGTTCAACAGTTTTCCTAAGTCAGAAGGGGAGTTTAGGGACATTATGCATGATCAGTTTGGGAATCTGTGCAATTTTCAGCCATGTTTTCATTAAATATGAGGAAAAGGGTCGTCAGTACAAGAAGTTTAACAGTTCTATGTTAAAACTTGTATATTAAGAAGGTAAATAGCACAAAATTTGCAGTTTTTTCTTAATCTTAAGGGGAATTTTGGGGCGATAAGCATGATTAGTTTTGGAATATTTCAATTTCCAGTAATATTTCAATTAAATAAGAGGAAAAGGGTTATTAGTACAATAGATTGTATAAGTTTTGTGTTAAAAATAGTATATTAAGAAGGTTAGTAGCACAAAATCAACAGTTTTACCAAGTCAGAAGGGGATTTAGGGTAAAAAAGCATGATCAGATTGGGAATCAATGCTATTTCCACTAATATTTCAATTAAATATGAGGATACGATTCATTATTACATGAGATTTTAGCAGTTTTGTGACCAAAATTGTATATTAAGAAGGCAAATGGCATAAAATCAGCAGTTTTCCTGAGTTTGAAGGGGAGTTTAGGGACAGTAACTATGATCGGTTTGGGAATCTGTGCAATTTTCAGTAATGTTTTAATTGAAAATGAAGAAAAGGGTCATTAGTACAATAGACACAGAGCAATTCTGTGTTTGAAATTGTATATTATGAAGGTAAATGGCTCAAAATCAGCAGTTTTCCTGAGTCAGAAGGGGAGTTTAGGGTAAGTAAGCATGATCAGATTGGGAATCTGTGCAATTTCCAGGAATATTTTAAATAAATATGAGGAAAAAGGTCGTTGGTACGTGAGATTTTAACAGTTTTGTGTTCAAAATTGTATATTAAGAAGGTAAATAGCACAAAATCAGCAGTTTTCCTGAGTTTGAAGGGGAATTTAGGGGCGGTAAGCATGATCAGTCCAGAAATGTGTGCAATTTCCTGTTATTTTTGAACTTTTGACAAACAAAAATATCTACTATGTTTGAGTAAATGAAGCTGTAATCAACAGAATGGTTAAAAAATGTTAATTTTTATTGGTATTCTCAACTTTAATCAATTGGTACGGGTTAGAACTTCTTTGAGGGACGCCAGGAGTTCCTCTGAGCAGACAAAAACCCTTAACAGTGAGCAGTCTTGACTTTAATCGATGTTTGTCTTTAAATCCATTTGAAAAACCAAACCACTTCTTCTCCACAGCCTCTCCTCTTCCTCTGGCCTTTGCCAAGAAACATGGTTATTATTTTCTCTAAAATATCCATTAACAACAATCAGCGACCCCAGAAATTCCCAGTGGAGCGTCCAACGAAAACACGACGCAATCAATCCAATTTCTGTCCCCTGAAAAAAAAAACACCCCACCACTGCTACAAATCACTTTATTATTAGCATTTTGACGAACCAGAATCCAAAGATCGTATCCGAAAGTCAACTTCCGGTTGTCGGGGCGGGCGTTCTGTTTTCTGTTTGTATTGTTTCCGATCTTTCTCGTACATCCGGGGCAACATAAAACCCTAAAAGAGCCTCCGCCAGAAGGTTTTTTTATGACGGATTTCTGACTTGAGAAGGAGACACGACGGAGCGGAGTGTTTGCTTTAGATTGCTATTTAAGGCCGGTTGTCTTTGGCGAACAGAAGGCGCCAAGTTGGGGAGGAGGGGGGGGATCGAAAACAGGGCCTATCAATTACTGACCTCCAGAGTCAACCTCCTGACTCATGTGGACTCCCATTTTCTCCGAGCCACAGGTTAAGTCTGAGGGTTTTGGAGGGATCCCAGGGTGGACGTTAATTTCTTAATGCATTTGGACTCCCTGGGGGGCTGTCCTCCGGAGCAGGCCCCCTGGGACCACTCTGCCAGCCCTCATAATAGGATTGAGCGCGATTCTGTTGGAACGCTAAGAAAACTCCACTGTAAACAACATTTTCTGTAATATTTCTGCCTCTCGGTGGCTCCCCTTTTCTCTTTTCCTTGATGCTATCACGCCTGTGCGTTTCAGCGGCGGCGGCTAAAGCGTGCAAAAGGAAAATAAAGCCGTCATTAATTAGCGAGCGCGAGTTGCTCCTCGCCGAGGTTTGTTATTGCTATGTCTGAGGCGGGGAGGAGGCCGACGCCTAATTGATCGACAGCCTCTCCGGGACTCGGTAATGATAATCAATATTGACACATGTTTTCTGGCCGCACCATAACTCATAAACATCCTCCATGCAGGCGGTGTGCGTGTGTGTGTGTGTGTGTGCGTGTGTGTGTGTGTGTGTGCGCCTGCAGCAGCCAAACAAAAACAACCAGCATGTTCAAATTTAGACTGCAGATGAAATGGAAAAAAAAACGCGCCCAGACAAGCTCGGTGACCTCTGCGGGTTTCAGTCGGGCCGATTCTGGAGGCGGATAGAAAATAGATCGAGATCATAAACAAGGATTCCAGTGAATCCCGGCTGAATTCTCCCCATCACGATGGCCGATTCTGCAGACGAGCCGGTGCGTAATTCTCCAGCGAAGTCACCAAACATGCAGTAAAAGCCAATTCAGAAGATGCTCCAACTGTCAAGTCAGTTTCAAGAAGCTAAATCAGTATTCGAGGGTGTGGCTGAAAGTAAGAGCCAATCTGTGTAATAACCTTTTGGCATCTTTTAACTCAGAGTTTAATGGAGAGTTTCATAGATTTCCTGCATTCCCTTGGATGAATTGTGGCACCGTATGGTATAGAAATCATCAAATTCCACCTCCTGAACCCCAAAACCCACTAGCTGGTTTGAAATGTGTGCTATTTTTTTAAGAATCCTGCAAAACTATTCCATTTATCAGAGTCAGAAACTGTCAAAATAGAAGGAATCGTTGGATTTTCAATTGTGCTCTTTGACGCCGCTGGTAAACTTTAGCTAACCTAAGCTTAAAATTGGGGTTTTTCATCAAAATCGCTTGAAAATTCACAGAAAATAAAGCCTTTGCTCGAACTCGATTCTCTAAAAAAACAAAAAATTCTGCAGTTCTCTGTGCAACCAGAAAGCCATGATTGACTCAACCGTCACCAACGGAGACGTGACAAAAATTCAGAGAATACGAAGAGCAGAGAGAAGACGGGCATGAAAATGAGGCCGAAATGAAACTAAACTAATTATCAATAAAATAAATGCAGCATGACTCAAAAACTGTATACAGAGGAGTAAGTTGTTGGATGGTGAAACATCTTTGGAGTAGTAGAAACACCTCGTTTGTAGAGGCTGTAAAAATGTAAATAAAACATATCTCAAGTATGTGGAGCCACCATGCTTCTCCAGTATTGATGACACACGGGGGACATTTTGATTCCTGTTTTTTGACGTTTTCGTGAAGTAATAATCAAAGAAATTCTACTTTTATGATTCATTGCATTGTAAATTTGCTATATTTGGTCTCTCTACTTCTAGTCGTGGTTGTGTTGTTTCCATAAAGGCGCAGGGCTTTATATTGAAGTGAAACGTGAGCTTGCAGTGCGTGAAAATGTGACAGGAGCTAAGAAACGGCTAGAAACTGCTCCTAAATGTGACTTTATGATAAGATTTGGATATTACAAGAACAAAATTAAAGTTTTATGCTATAGAAGAAGCACAGTTTGGATCAAAACTACGTATATTAGAGCAACACCACAATGTGGCAGCGGTTTGAAAGGCTCAGGGTCGGGGTCTTGGTGGTAAAGTGTGGTGTGGGGTTGTGGGGGGGCAACGACGATGAAAAAGAACATTTGGGTCACTGGGCAATTACCAACACCCTCCATCACAATAAATGGAGCCGCACATACTTCCCCCTCAATTAATGCATTACAGGGGTCAGGGGTTATGTAAGCACCGTCCTCTCTGCCAGAAGGGGGCGGGGCGTCGTAATCCAGGAAGTGCGGCGCTCGAACCCGATTGGCTGCGGCGGAATGCTCGGCTTTTGTGTCGAAAAGAGAGACGGAGGGAGGCGAGGAAAGTGCTGCGCTGGGTGAGTTTTGTTGGCCGCAGTGGTGCTTTTATTGATGAAAACGCAGATAAATGCACGAGGTCCGACAGGAACGCTGGTGGAGTTTTTTTAAAATAGAATCTTTTTTATGATAAATCACTCTCATGTGACGTCTAAGCACACGTCTGACCTGAACACCCAGGATTAATCCCGCAAGCTTAAGAGAAAATTGTAAGTAAGTGAAGTTTTGTTTGGATAGGGGCCCCAGAACAGGAGGAACTGCAACACAAACTCACGCACCAAACCGCGTACAGAAGCCCCGGCTGTTTATTTATTCGAATAGTGGCCATGACTGCTGCATTATGGCGGCTTTCATCTGTCAGGTAAAGGTGTAACACTTTTCTTTTCTGCCTCTGTGTTTCTGTTCGGCGGGGATTAAAGCGAGAGCAGCGTCAGTCGTTGCGCCTCGGGCCAAATTCCACATTCATGCCGAACACACACACACACACACACAGGCGCACACACACACACTCTGCGGTGGTTAAAGCTTTCTAGGAAATGTGAGTTGACCTCTTCTTTCCTCACTGCACAACCCCGTGTAAAGGGAAAGACATGTTCAGCCTGTGTGGAATAAAAAGTTGGAGATGCTCGTCGTCCTCTGTGAGCTGCTTAATAATTCATCACACGTTTTGCCTATGAAGGAGTCACGATGCACATCTGGCAGCGCTACGAAACTGATTAATTATTAAGGTTTGTCCAAGCTCCGAATGTGCTAAGTTCATGTCCAGTAGAAGAACAGAAATCTATGCATTTTCCTGTCATTTCTGATCATTTGATTCACAAAAATGTTTCTCATAGTTGAGTAAATGAAGGCTTAATTTAAAAAAAGCTGGATTAAAAGTGCGGGTATATTCTAGGTTCTTAGTTATTATCATTTTGGCGCTGGGGATTTTCCTTTGGCCCTGGTTACATCCTCTGTAGGGGACGACAGAAACTTGTCCATGCAGGAAAAACCCTTCAAATCAACATCTGTAAAGCCCTGAAGGTAAACTTGACTATTCAAAGAATACAAACTGGAAATGAATTAAAACATATATATGGTATAAAGAATAGTTGCGTTCATTAAGTACATCAAAAATCACTATGAGCAATGACTGATTAAGCACACAATTACTGCTGAACTTTAGAGGACCTGTTTTTCTACCTGTTGTGGCTCTGTTGTTTTTAAAGGAAAGTCCCACCCACAGTGCTACCTGATTGGTTATTACTCATGACATGTAACCAATCAGCACTGAGAGATAAATGGTGACGAGCTGTCTCATAATAAAACCCATGAAACATAGATGAATCAAGGCATTGGACTCAAACTTGGGACACTAATCAAGAGAAATATCCATTTTGTACAAGACAGTATACGCTCACTTTGGGTGGTGCACTTCATGTGGCATCAGTATTTCACATGAGGCCTTTATATTTTGATCAGTGTAGATACAAAACGACACAAAAAAGATGCAAAACAACAGGAGTGAGACGCAACAACTACAACCAGACACAAAACAACATAAATGAGACACAAAATGAAGAAAAACGAAACATAAAAAAGATAAAAAACAAACGCATGACGACACAAACCAGGGACAAAACAACAAAATTAGATACAAAAGGACAAAAACAAGAAACAAAACGATAGCCAACAATGACACACACACAGCTACTAAAACCAGACACAGAGTGACCAAAACAAGACATAAAAGCACATCAAAAGCGGCTGTGGCTCAGGTGGTAGAGCGGGTTGTCCACTGACCGCAAGGTTGGCGGTTCGATCCCCGGTCCCTCCGCATGCCGAAGTGTCCTTGAGCAAGACACTGAACCCCAAGTTGCTCCCAATGGTAGATTAGCGCCTTGCATGGAAGCTCAGTCGCCATTGGTGTGTGAATGGGTGAATGAGAAACACATTGTAAAGCACTTTGGAACCACTAAGGTAGAAAAAGTCGCTATGTAAAATGACAAAAATGAGAAACACAAAAGACAAATGAGAATAAAATGACAGCAAAAACGGGACATAAAAGCACAAAAATCAAACACAAAATGACACAAACAAGGCACAAAACGGCAAAAACTAGATAAATGACAAAAAGAGAAACGCAAAACGGCACAAATGAGAATAAAATGACAAAAATGAGCCACAAAATGATAAAAATGAGACAAACAAAACAATAGAAGTGAGAATTAAATGACAAAAATGACAAAAACTAGGCACAAAATGACAAGAATCAGACCCAGAACAACAACAAGGAGAAACACAACTAAAACCAGACAAAAAATAGCACAAATGAGACACAAAATGACACAAGCTAGAAACAAAACAACAAAAAACACAAAACACAAATGGGACATAAAATGACGCAAATAAGGCAAAAGCAAAAATCAGTTACAAAATGACAAAAACGAGAAAAACAAAACACAAAACGGCAAAAATGAGAATAAAATGACAAAAATCAGAGGCAAAATGACACAAAAACATGATGAACAAACAGACAGAACAAGAAAAACAAGCCACAAAGTGATAAAAAAAAATGAGACAAACAAAACCGAAATGAGAATAAAATGACAAATTGTAAACAATCAAGGTAAAACATGACTGAAACTAGACACAAAACGAAAACGGCACCACAAAAATGAGACACAAACTCCAGTTAGAGTTAATTAATAACAGCATATCATTGGAAGTCTAGTTAGTGTATTAACCAGTAAACAAGTGCTGTCATACTGTAATTAACTGCTGAACCAACTTACAGCAGCAACCCTGTAAAACTACAGTGAGGTGAGCTCAGCTGTGTGCCTTTATTTTTATACATCAGCTGTAGTTCTGTAAAGTCCCGTATCGGTTGAATCTTATTTGATTAGAAAGTAAAGCTGAAGCCGTCCGTGAAATGGTAAGAAAAGGGAGCAGCGTCCATCACCAGCAGTCAATCATTCACCAATAATACCAGTTAAAACTCCCCCTGAAGCAGCTCTCTGGGTTCCCGTGTGTGTGTGTGTGTGTGTATTTACGAGGCGAGCCGAGGCCACGTTATATTAAGTTTTAAGTGTGTGTGCGCGGGCTGCACACACCGGGGACAGACTCTCTTTCTGAGTGGCGAGACTTTGAAGTCGGGGCAGTTCTCTCTTTGAGGTGGTCTATCCCCCGTTCTCAACAGCGCTAATCATGCGTGAAGAGAACATGCTCGCTCCGCGGTCGACCGGGCATCGCCGCTGATGGCTTCCCTCGCCGGGATGGAGGAGGGTTTGGGATCAGAAGTGGGGGGGGGGAGGGGAGGGCGGCGGCTCTGATTAGCATGGCCGCGGGCTAACGCGCCAAAAAGAAAAAGCGCAACAAATAAATACACAGGGTCAACCCATTCAGCCGCAGCTACAAAGGTAGAGGAGTTCAAGGAAGCTGGGTTTTCTATTTTTTCGTGCCGGCAGTTGAGCTGCAGATCACTTCCAGGGATAGTAGCATTATGCAAATCGGACATGTACTTTAGGTGGTGTGCGACTGGTTTTCATGCTTTGGGTTCAGCCCTATAGTTCGACACTATTGCCCCACATTGTACTTGCTATTTCTTCTTCCTTCAGTCATTTCATGCATCTTAGATGGACTGGGAGGCTATCAGAGATCAAAACCACAGACATAAATGCACTCAAAAAGCATTCAGCACAGTCCAGGCTGGATTTTGACGAGATACGACACAGTCTAATTGAATTGTTTTTGAATTTATAATAAATTCAGATGAAATTTATGAGATTTGAACTCATAACTCGAGTTCTCCATATAACTGTCAAAGGGATTAGAAAAAAACTTTTTGAAATGCTGCAAAAAAACTAAAATGCAAGTTGTTTCTGTTGTCTGCTTTGGAGTTGTGTGGAGTCACCAGAAGGTGGCGCTGTGGGCTGCATTAGCTGTAACACACAGAGCAGAAGAAGCCAGAAACAAAATCAGCTGTTCGTCAATGGAAGAAGAACAACAAACCTTTCGCTATCTAAACTCAAAGTCTTCATGAATTGTTTTCAACCAGGAAAGTTCCACTTCAAGGTTGTGTAGTTTTGTCAGAAGGTGGCGCTGTAGGCTACATTTCAGTAATAAACAGAGTAGAAGAAGCTGGAAGCCAAACCAGTTGTTGCCAGCTGCTAAGAACTTTTTAAGAAGAAGAAGAAATTAACAAAACTTTAGCAATCTATGAGGAAAAAGACAAAAAGGAAAGGCTTCAGCAACTGGTCTTTATTGAGAAAGTTGAAGTTATTCTTTCATATCAGATGTTTTTGGCCATGTTTCATGTCTTCTGGAGCCAAAGACGACACAAAAAACAGCTGCTCAGGTTGTTTGGTAAATGTTTGCAGTGTCAGAACTCACTCCAAAAAGGTGTTTTCATCTCCAATGAGACATAAAAAGATTTTTAAAAAACACAAAGCAATACGAAACGACACGAATAAGATGCAAACGAGGCACAAAACAACCAAAACCAGACACAAAACGACACCAGCTACAAACAAAACGACAAAACCAGACACAAAATGACACAAAGGTGCAAAACAAAGACAGAACAACAAAAATAAGCCACAAAAAGACCTAAATGAGACACAAAATGGACACAAAATGATGCACAGAAGTCAGAAAATGACAAAACAGACAAACAACAACAAGACACACAACAACGAAAACCCGACACAAAACAAGACAAGTGAGAGACCAAACAACACAAAATGAAACAAAGAAGGTGCAAAACAACAAAGAAAAACAGACGGAGCAAAAAAATTAGCCACAAATGACAAAAACAAGGAAAACGAAACACAAATGAAAATAAAATGACAAAAATCTGACATAAAACGACACAAAGACGACACAAAACAACAAAAACAAAGCAAAAACGAGCCACAAAATGATAAAAACAGGGAAAAGAAAATGCGAAACGACACAAATAGCGCTCAAATCTGACACAAAATGATGCAAACGGGTCAAAAAATGACAAAAAACAGACACAAACGAGACAAAACCACCCAAGCTCGAAACAAAACAACAAAAAATAGACCCAGAACAACACAAAGTGACAAAAAGAAGGTGCTAAACGACCGAAAACGTACAATGAGACACACAACAAACTAAAACCAGACACCATCCAGCTACAAAACATCTCCAACCACCCCTAGATGCGGGTTGACGTATTGGATTTCTGCGTCCAACTGTTTGGGTAACTATTTAAGAAAGGGCATCTGTTGTTTTAGCACAAAGCTAAAGTTCTGGTTTCTCAAGGTGTGGAAGAACTTGACCTCGATCCCTTCAAACCTCTCTGGGACAGAATCCGAAGCCCGATTCCAAAAACCCGAGGCTGCTGGAAGGAGGCGCGTCCACACACTTCTTATTCCTCTCTTTTCTCTCTCTTTCTCTCGCTTATTTATCAAACCGAACCGATTGAGTCGCCTGCAGTTATTAATAAACACACCGGGAGAAAAGGCCGCTGGATGGGTCAGGAAAGAGCTGCGAGAGAGGCCGAGAGGAAAGAATAGCAGAGCAGGAGAGAGGAAATGGGGTTGGAGGGGGAGCACAGGGGAGGCACAGACAGTTGAGTCATATTTCAGGCCTGATTGGAACTGACAAAGTGTTATTGGAGGACTCGGTCCCCACAGCATTGTTTGCTTTAGAAAGTCAGGGCCAGATTTATTATGACTGAAAAACATTAGAGAGATCGGAAGTGGGGACGGCGCAGGGAGCACGGCATGTCTGTCTGCACGGCTCTGCGGGGCTGGTATGGAGATGTATTAGCGGGGCCCGATCTGACGTTTTATGCCGTTCATAAAAGTGTTTTAAAAGTGCGCCGTTGAAACGCTAATGCAGTGAAAGGGAGCGACGGAATATCGCCAGTATAAACCTGTCAGGGTCCCCGCGGCCGCTGGCTCCCCATTAGCTCGCTCATGGAGACGAATGGCTGCCATTTGCCACGTGTTACGGCCGACGGGGTTGAGGTGCTGCGGAGACAGATAAGCGCGTACATCTCATGGGAATATATTCTCTTTATCTCGTCTCGAAGCCCACACTGCCCACATACCATCCGAATCAGACTCGGTTACAGCCGTGGCATCGAACCGAACACTGTCTGCTTGTTGGGGGACAGTTTGAGCGCGACAGTGGTGCCGAGTGACTGAAAGGTTGCACGTTTGAATCCTGAGACTAGTTCAAGAGCTGCTTCTTATTGTGAACAACTGCTCGGATGCTCAGATCTTACAGTCCCTTTACAGCGGCTGGTGCAAGAAGAAAGATAGGTATAGACGTCCTATGGAGACCACAGTATCATGTAGGGATGCACAATAATATCAGCGTCCGATAATTATCGGTTAATTTTGGCAATTATGACGTCATTCCAATATTTCCGACAATAAAAAAATCAACCGATAAAATGAGCCGATAATAATAAAGACTTTGAATCCTCATTTTTGCCGTTGGTCTGTTTGTTGTGGTTTGTGCTCATGCCTGGCTCCTCAACCCCTCCCCTCCCCGACGGTACTGTCGCATGTGTGTGATGTCATCAGACTGCGCGGGCTGAGAAAAACAAGCAGCATGGCGTGGCACTGACCAGGGTGGACTTTCTTTATCTTTTTAGAAGAAGACATTTCACTAGTGCTGGTCCCGAATATTCAAATATCCCAATATTTGTTCGGTGTGGTCGTATCTGGACAACAATTTTGACATTTGAATAGACGTGCGCTCTGCTGCTGGGCTTTGCCGAGCGTTGCCGAGGCTGTAGTACACCGCCGAGCATCGCCGAAAGTCGCCGAGTGTCGCCAAGGCTCCAGTATGCCGCCGAGGCTCTAGAACCCCACCGTGGTTGTAGTCCACGGATTTGCCAACTCTGGTATCAGGCTCCGATGCCCCCCAAATTGGGTTGTTTAATAACTTTAAAAGCCTATTAACACCAGTTTGCAGGAAGAGTTTGGGTAAAAAGTCATCAAAAGTACAATTTTGAACAATGACTTTTGCCTTGATTGCAAAGAAATAACTGTAAATGTCCCTAGTTTTGAGGTTTTGAAAAGCTGTAGCACTATATATGCTTTCATATATAGACTCTATCTTGTTATTAAAGTAAAAAATACTTTCATAACAAGACATAGTCAGTTCACCTCCAGGCTCCATCGTAAAATGACTAAGGGACATTAGAGAAACACTGAACAGGAAGATCTGGTTGCATTGCAAGGAATAAAATATCAGTTGTACGGTGAATGTTTCAGGTGTCGACCAAAAATAAGTTCCCTGTCTGCAGTGACTTGAAGTTGTTGCCACTGCATGAAGCAAATAATCAAAAAATATATTTAAAAACTCACATTAAAACTG
Organism: Dascyllus trimaculatus; assembly: GCA_024666655.1. NCBI lineage: Eukaryota > Metazoa > Chordata > Actinopteri > Pomacentridae > Dascyllus > Dascyllus trimaculatus. The sequence goes on along the minus strand of CM045465.1, from coordinate 5,369,030 downwards.
CAAAATCAACTTATGAGCTCGTCACTGCACAGATATGTTCATATCTAGACACAGGATGTTGATATGTACGTATGCAAACCCTGCACAGATATTATCTTGGTCATTTTTGTAATATCAGAGGAGAAAAGGAGCTTTGTAAATGTGCTTATTAAATTATAAAAATAGATCAAACTTCTATAAAGTCATGTCTTTACTCATTTCTTTCACTTTTCTGCTGATTCCCAGACAATCTCCCTGACGCAATTACAAAAAGATGTCTGTCCTCCCAGACTTTTATGGTAAAATTTGTGTGAAAATGACAATTTCATTACGTAAAATATTGTTTTCCTTGTTTTAAAGGCTAATATAAGTGTTATTATATCAGATGGGGGAAGATCCAGATAGCTTTGACTGTTGTAAACACAAAACGAGGTACAGCATGCATGACCAGCCCTTATAATGTCCAAGATGTGGAAAAGTAAAGGAAGTGAAATGAAAATGAAATGCTAAATCCCACATCGCTCCAGAAACTATATGGAATATTCTGTATTTATAAGTGTATACAGAAAGGCCTGTAAATCTGTAGAGTAACTGTTGTTTTTCTTCAATTCTCTGCACAACTTTTAGTCTTAATCGATACTGAAGTAACAGCAGCTCGTCTTCTTAAACAGCGAACCCTGAGCCTCCCCGGTAACGCTGCTGGCCGTGCTGTTAAAGCCCCGCATATGGAGCCGTCATGAATCCGAGGCCCTTATTGGAAAAGTACATGTTGCGTGCTCAAGTTTTTCCTGTGTAAATAAAGCTTCAAATAAAAAGTCAACACAGGCCGAAAAACAATGGCAGCCAGAGCAGGGCGCTCTCATCCTGGTCAGCGCTCACACATGTTTTCATAGTTAATGGACAGTATGGAGAGGCTAAGCTCACTGTATTTGACTAACCTCCGCCTGACCCTCCTCCTCCTCCTCCTCCTGCCTGCACAGCCGAGCCACAGCGAAAAAAGAAGTGCAGAAAGAGGAAGGGAGGGAGGCGGCGGGGCCTCGGCGCTGCTGTCGGCTAAAAAATGAAAGGAGGCTCTCGCTGGTCGTCGCCTGTGTTGTTTGGTTTGGCAGGACGAGTCCTCGCAGAGCCGTGGCACGGAGACACACAATCAGCTGACTGCTATGGAGTCTGACTAATGACTGAATGTTAATCAGAGTAACAGATAAATGAGATGTACTAGCACTGATAAAGCTGGTTTAAAAACACATGTTTAAGTTTTATCCAATGAAAATAAATGCATTAGAGCTGAAGTAATTGGTTGAGTAACTATTTGTCAGTTATTTTTTTCAGTACGTTTGGGGTTTGGATTGTTGATTCATACAAAGGGAAGCAAAGCAACTCATGAAGAGACAAAAAACTAAAACAAACAGGCTAAAAATGACCACAAAGAAACACAAAACGGCCACGGGCGGCTGTGACTCAGGTGGTAGAACAGGTTATCCACTGAGCGCAAGGTTGGCGGTTCGATCCCCGGCCCCTCCACATGTTTAAGTGTCCTTGGGCAAGACACTGAACCCCAAGTTGCATGGCAGTTCAGTCACCATTGGTGTGTGAATGGGTGAATGTAAAACACATTGTAAAGCGTTTTGGATACCACTAAGGTAGAAAAAAGCACGATATAAGTGCAGATCATTTACCATTTACCATGAACAGAGAAAAACCCCACCACAGACAAAACATGATCAGAACAACACGATGACTACAAAGAGACACAAAACAACCTTAAAGAGGGACAAAACTACAACAGATGTGCAAGATAACCACAAAAAGAAACACAAAAAAGGCTGCAAAGAGACAAAGAAGGACTGCAATAAAACACAAAAGAACTGCTAAGAGACAGAAAATGTCAACACAGAGATACAAAACGACCACAAGAGGTCAAAAAAGAAAAACAGAGGCACAAAGCCACTACAAAGAGACATAAAATAAAATGACAAAGACACCAAATGACCACAAGAGAAACTAAACAACCACAAACACAGTAAACATGATCACAAAAAGACAAAGACTAGAAAGGGACAGAAAAAGACCACAAACAGACTTAAAAAGACTGCAAAGAAATGCAAAACAAACTTAAAGAGACACAAAACTACAACAGACAAGCAGGATGACAACAAAAAAGACACCAAAGGACCACAGAGACACAAAAAGACCACAAAGAGACAAATAAAGACTGCAATGAAGCACAAAACAACTGCTGACAGACACCAAAATGCCAACAAAGACACATAAAATGACCACAAGAGGTCAAAAAAGAAAATCAGAGGCACAAAACCACTACAAAGAACATTAAAAAAACCATACAAAGACACCAAATGACCACAAAGAAGCACAAAACAACCGCAAACAGACTAAACATGATCACAAAAAGACAAAGACTATAAGAGGACAGAAAATGACTACAGAGAGATGCAAAATGACCACAAACAGACTAGAAACGACGACAGAGAGACACAAAACAACCTTAAAGAGACACAAAACTACAACAGACATGCAGGATGACCACAGCAAAGACTACAAAGAGACACCAAGTGACAACAGAGACACAAAACAACCGTACAGACACAGGAAAAGGGACAAAAAAGACTGTAATGAAACACAGAACAGCTGCTAAGATACGCCAAAACGCCAACAAAGGGAAACAAAACAACCAGAAGAAGTCAAAAAAGAAAAACGGAGACCCAAAACCACTACAAAGAGACATCAAAGAAAACCACAAAGACACAAAACGACCATAAAGAAGCACAGAACAACCATGGACAGACAAAAACCCAAACACAAATGGACTACAGATGATCATAAAAAGAATAAGAGTATAAAGAAAAAACTACAAACAGACTAAAAAAGACTACAAAGAGACACAAAACAACCTGAAGGAGACACAAAACTACAACAGACATGCAAGATGACCCCAAAGAGACATACAATGACCAGAAAAGGCACAAAACTAACGTAAATGTTGGCAAAATAACCACAAAAAGATGCAAAATGGTCACAGAGACACCATTAGCCTCTTTGGGATTTTAAATTTCAAGATATCTGAAGATCTCATCTTCATAGTCTAAACATCTGGCAAGAAAACGATCACTAAAATACAAATAAAGTTTTTCTTATCCGGTTTCTCTAAGAAACTGATCACAGCTCCTTGGAAGTGCAACAACATTTTGTCTCTCCAACCCATCTGCCTTCTAACCTGGAGACTGCAGGAGGCAGATAAAGTGACGGCGGAGTGGAAGGGCTGATTTAAAGACGCCAAGCAGACAAAGATGCAGAGATCAGAGGAGAGGGAGAGCAAGAGTGGGAGGAAGAGAGGAGGACTGAGCTGAAGGAAAAGACGGGGAAATAGGCTGGCACGCTGCAAAGCTCTTTTGCGGGAGAGAAATCCAGCAGGTCCTGAGCAGGTTGGCGAGAGTGCCAAGAACTGAGCCGCCTGACGGATGACGGCGACACAGAATGAGGCAGGAGGCGAGGTGAGGTGAGGAGAAAGAGGAGGGAAAAGGCGAGCAGGATATTCTTTCAGGGTGCAGACTCACAAATAGACCTGCACAGATGCCCGTTGGATAAGATTATTATTCTAAGTAATCAGGCTGTATGACCTGGTGGTACAATAATTCTTATTTCAGATGGGCTTTTTGAGCAGCCGTTGAATCAATATCTGTTCACGCATATTCCCCACTTTTGCAGGAAACCTCAAACAACCACAAAGAGGCACAAAATGGCCACAAGGAGACAAATAAGGCTGCAAAAAGACACAAAACTACTACAAAGAGTCATTAAAAGGCTGCGACGAGATGCCAAACGATCACAAAGGGACACAAAATGACTACAAAGAACAAAAAATTCACTACAAAGGAGACTAAACAACCACAAAGAGGATCAAAATTACCACAAGGAGACTAATAAAGCCAGACATGGACACAAAATGCCACAAAGAGACACAAAGAGACCACAAAGAGGAATCAAAACCACAACAGAGACACAGGAGGGTACGAAGAGACATAAAACAACTGTAAAGAGAGACAAAATGACAACAAAGACACAAAACAGGCCACAAAGAGACACAACGCCACCACAAAGACAGATTCAAAGGCCACAAAGAGACACAAAATGACTACAGACACACAAAACAGGCTACAAAGAGAGGCAAAATGACCACAATTAGACACAGAAAGACCACAAAGGCACAACACCACAAAAAATAACCACAAAAAGGCCCGAAACCACCACAAAAGGATGCAAAATGGCCACAAAGACACATTGAAAGGCTACAAAGAGACACAATACAACCACGAGATACAAAAAGACCACAGAGAGACAAAGAAAACCATACATAGACCAAAAACTACCACAAAGAGACGCAAAACTACCACAAATGGATGCAAAATGTCCCTAAGCAGATACAAAACTAAAACAGACACACAAGATGACCACAAAATAGCCACGAAGAGACACAAAACGGCCGCAAAGAGACACAAAATGACTAAAAAGGCTCAAAACAGACTGCAAAGAGAGACAAAACAACCACAAGGAGACACAAAACAACCACAAAGGGATGCAAAATGACCACAAAGAGATGTAAAAAGGCTACGAAAAGACACAAAATGACAACAAAGACAAGAAAACAGACTGCAAAGAGAGACAAAACAACCACAATGAGACACAAAACCACTACAAAGGGATGCAAAATGACCACAAAGAGATGTAAAAAGGCTACGAAAAGACACAAAATGACGACAAAGGCAGAAAACAGGCTGCAAAGAGAGACAAAACAACCACAATGAGACACAAAACCACTACAAAGGGATGCAAAATGACCACAAAGAGACACCAAACAACCACGAAGAGACACTAAACGGCCACAAAGAGACACTAAACAGCCACAAAGAGACACAAAATGGCCACAAAGAGACACAAAATGACTACAAAGATACATAAAATAGCCACGAACAGACATTATAAGGCTGCAAAGAGACAAAATGGTCACAAAAAGTCATTTAAAGGCTACGAAGTTGCACAAAACAACCATATTTCTGCAGCCGAGGGTTCAACCAAAGTGCCACAGGTTCATAACACAACAGCCACTCTCAGGCACCCTGAAGGAATCCACTCGTCTCCCCTCCTGTCCTCCCCCTGCTAACAACACTGAGGGTGGGGTCTGGTTTTCGGGGGAGATAAGTTCACGGTCTGATCCAGGCTGAGGGTTCCCTGGCCGGGTCAGGGGGTCGATCAGGGGTCGGCCTGGATGTGCTGATCTGGGAGCGATTAGACTAATGCGATTAGTCACGATATGACACGCTAGCAGAGCCAGGTGTTAGCAGGCAGCCATAACTGTCGGCTGCAGAGGACTGAGGCCTGATGCTGCAGGACACCAGTGGAAAGAGGATGTTATGGAGGCTGCGATTTCCAGACTGTAAGCAGACAGACAGTTAAATAGGTCAGAGGCACAACCCAAAGATCCACGCTGCAGGTTTTTTTCCCATTTAATGGCAATAAAAATCGGTCCGTTTAACCATTTTTGACCCATTTAGAAAACTTCTAATCGCACTGTACAGGACAGAAATGGTAAACAAATAGGGTTTGGGCTGTTTGCATCAATGTTTTTGAGTTATGACAGCCAACAAACCACTTTAAATTAGGGGAATTAGCTGCTTCTCCACAATTAAAGATATTTTACATGCCACTTAATGATCTTTCGCAATTTTAAACTGCAAATTCTAATGATATGAGATGCACCTGTACATGTTTTTATTACCTGCAGGACTGACTATTGTAAAGTTCTCCTAGCTGGAATAGGTCTCAACTTCAGCAGCATGTGTGTCGACTAAGACCAGAACTGCATCTCATCTTTCAGCAGGTTTGAAATGGGAACAGGGCAAACAAAACACGGGTAAACACACTAAAGACTCACCAAAAAAAAGCAAATCTGAGAGACGTGGAGCCGACAAGGACCGACTGCCTCACCTCTGACCTGGGCGTCGGTCCAAGCTGGTCCAGACGGGCAAACAGACGCTGTTGGTTCTGGCCGACACCGGCTGTGATATATGTTTTCCTGGAACCAGAGAGAAGGAAGTCGGGGCTTTTAAAATATAGCGGATATCATTTATTTTTAATATAAGGGGAGTGTTTGCACGAACCGCACTCAAAGACGACTGAACCCCTTCGCAATGGCACTTATAAGGCTGTAAGTTAAGTCAATAACAGCTGCAGATGGCCGTTTCAGATCCTATTTTTCCTCCAAACCCCTGATCTTAAACTCTATCTAGTGTGTGTGGAAGTGAACCGGCTTTGCTGAAGGCCACATGAGCGGCGCAGGTGTCGTATCGTCTCTGTCTGTCCTCTACAGCCATCAGCGCAGGAAGAATTGAGCTTTGTGCCACCAGCACTCATGTTACCTCAACTTTAGCCTGCCGAGGAACCAGATGAGGTGAAGGATGTGGGTTTGTTACCTGTGAAGGGCTGTGGGAACGACCCGGAGGAGCTGTGGGTCAGCACCCAGGAGAGGCTTCTTCCCCATGAACGTACCACTGTGGCTCTTAAGGATCCTAACCTTGGTCATTGTTAGCTTTTACATGCATCTTCTTTCTTTTATTAGTTACACCAAGTTGGGCAGTATCAGTCTACAAGTCTGCTTTATTATAAAACATAAAACATCTAGCTTACCTAATGTAAATATGAGTTTTGCTTCGATGCGAGGTGCTCGCCTGCCATTGGGAGCAACTTGGGGTCCAGTGTCTTGCCCAAGGACACTTCAGCATGCGGAGGGGCCGGGGATCGAACCACCAACCTTGCGATCAGTGGACAACCCACTCCTGAACCACAGCCGCCCCAAGAAAGCAAAGAAAGACTCCACTTAACACCTTAAGTCTATTATACTTGTATTCTCAAGTTGAGTTAATTCAACTTGGTTAGTTTTGCATTTGCACAACTCACAAGTTGATTTTGAACAAATTAATTAGGTGATTAAAGCTCAGGACTGTGTGGGAGTGTCTAGGGTTCAGGGGTTCAAGGGTAAGTCTTATTGGGTCAGGGTTAGGGTTAAGGTTAGGGGTTCTTATTGTCCTACCAGCACACTTATTCCCATGAGGTGGCACAAAATTAGTACTCGGCTCCTTTGTGAGCTACAGAAATAAGAAAAATTAAGGTAAATAACAAAGCAATAGGTGTCTAGTAAGGGCCCTTTGTTGGCATCTCTGTGGCAAAACTCTAGTATTTTGATATAATGTAAGGTGATTGAACCTAAAATTGATTTACAATTTTCAGTAGAGCAACATAAACATGTTAATCAAACCAGATGCGAGAGTCAAATAGTGAATAGACAGAATGGATTTCTAGGAAACAGCTCCCTTTATTACAAGACTTCACTCAAATTCATCGAAGATGTAGGGTTTTGAAACGTCCACATCATGAAAACACTACAGAAATATTAAACTTGGATTCAGACTCTTGGAAAAACTGCAAAAAATTCACAAAACAACAAGACTGCTGTTATTTCTTCGGTCTGTTCCGACACTTTGCTGTGACGGTTCCACAAAGTCCCCCCCTGTTGGAACACCTGGCTGTTTAAAAGGCCTCCTCCAGGACCTCAAGGTCCGCGGGGCCAAACCTGGAGCTTCCTCAGCCCGAGACCCCGGGCCACCTCGTCTTTTGTCCCCGGGACGGCAGCAGTGCTCAGATTCCTTGCTCCTATTCCCAGTCCAGTAAGAGAATACCCCAACTACATGGGGTCCAAGGAGTGGTCATGACCACGGGGTGCATGTGAATGCATGCGTTTGTGCATGCGTGTTTGTTGATCTGTGTTTTTTTTTTAATTGGGTAAAGAGGTGGATGTCCTCGTGCTGCAGCTGACTGGAGCTCAATACCGCACCTGCATGATTGTTAGCGGTGCACCGGGCCGACCCTTCACCCCCAACTCCTGACCTGTAACTGTAAACCTGCGCATACTGGAGTACAGCAGGGGTGTAGTGGCATTAGCATTGTATCCATGTCGGGTCCGAGCATGGGAGCGTGCGCTTGTAGGTGTGTCGTCGGGTCATCTGTGGATTCCGTTTACCTTGAAGCTTCAAGGTAGCGCCTGCTGATTGAAAACGCAAAACTTCCTGCGTGATTGAACAATGGCGTCCGGAGAGTTCAAACAAAGGGCCCAGGAAGTGGACAGAAAAGCCGGTTTGGCAGCTTCAAACATGTGAAACCAGCTGTGAAGGACATTAAGGCCACGACGCCAAAAAAAAAAAACCAACAAAAAAACGCTGAGACCTACATTGTACGGTGCGTTTGATATGAGAACTCGGATACGAACTCCCCGCCCGGCCCCAGCTGTCCCTTTAAGAGCCGGGTTATTACGGGCTTTATTGTTATTACTGCCTGTTTTTTAAAGGGGCAGCCGAGCCGGGGGAGTAATCCGCCCGTCAGCGCTCACATTAATGGCCTAATTGGTCTCTTCTCTCACAGTCAAAACGCAGGCCTCAGCCTTACGGAAATGCTAAGCCCTCAGAGCCCCTCGCGCTTAAATACCCAAGAAATGCATGATGTCTCCTCAAAGTGGAGCCGTCACTACCCTTCATTCTCTCATTCACATTGTTGTCATTCCTCTTTTTTTTTCTCTTTCTCGGCTTCTTTCCATCATGCTACGCGTCATTTGTGGCAGAGGGAACTTCAGTGGGTTTAACCTCCGGACTTAAAGCTGGTAATGTGTTGTCAACCACGGGGCTAATATTTCTGCAGGACGTTACATAAGAAGAATGGCCCACTGGGGAGGGACCTTTAATGGGAGCAGCTTTTTACATTTCCCATTTAATTAATTTGTCATCAAGGGATTCTGCTGGTGTCCAAAAGCTGTTGGTAAGTTGAGTTTTTGAGTCTTGCTCTGCAGAATCCTCAGTATTCACCAAGAACACTAAACTTCTTTTGGGTATCTGATTATTTGAGTCTTAAAATGAATTCACAAACCATTTTTTTTGTCATTCATCGAGAACAAGTACAACATTTGATGGTTTCTGCATCCCAAATATGATGATTTGCTCCTTTTCCTACTGTCTAATATTAGTACAATGAGTAAAAACGGTAGAAAAAAGGAGATATTTAAGTTTATTTTTAAGGTTTTGCCAAAGTAATGCATTGAAGTGGAAGCAGTTTGATTGCACTGCTGCAAATAACTGATTATTATCAATTAATCCATCAATTTGGGTACTTTATACTGGCTTTTGAGCTGTTGGTGGTTTAAATAAAGCAAAAATATTCAACTAGAAAAAGATTGACCAAAAAGCAGCAAAGCTTTAATAAGCAAATGTTTTGTTTTGTTTTGTACTTAACAAATGACTGAGATAACTTGTCAACTAGAGCCTACAAACCGGCTGCTGGGTTTTAAAGGAAACTTACTGTTTGAAAATCATCTGAATGATACTATTCACCAGAGCCAGAAACTCTTAAAAAAAACCCCAAAAAAACAGAAAAAATAGTTGGATTTTCAACTTTCCTGAAGTCCTTGAACTAATCGTGTGAGATGTGCAGTTTTGTCAGGAAAATTAAAGCTAAAATATTTCGTCAAAACCACTTTATTCAACATGTCTCATTCGAATATTTGCAATAAATGAATAGTTTGCACCAGATTATATATATATATATATATATATTAAAAAAAAGAAAAGTAATTCTGTGCTCCATGTACAAACAAGAATCCATTAGTTGTTCAGCTGCAATCGGATGAACTGCAGGCTGTGTAGCCTGGAAACAAATTCTACATGTAAATGGTAAAATATCTACAGTATGTGAAGCTGTTTTTTTCCAGTATTGGTAACACCTGTAGGCACTTGGGGAAAAAAATATTTGTATGTGTTGATTCCAGCTTTTAAAAAAGAAAGTTTTTGTGAAATTATCGAATAAACTCAACTGTTTTTTTCTTTTTTTATGATTTATGGCATTATAACTTCATCATACTGTACCAAGGACATTTCTCAGTCCACTCTACTTCAACCATGGTTGTCCCTTTTCCATAAAGGTGCAGGACTTTACACTGATCAGCCTTAGGAGCATTAAAACCACTGACAGGTGAAGTGAATAACATTGATGATATTGGTACTATGTGGTGTTCTGATGGAAAACCTTGGATCTTAACATCCGTGTTGATGAGACTTAGACACCCAAATAAACATTGTCCCACAACAAAAACACTCCCTCATGCAAATGGAAATCCCAAATGTCACTCAGGAAAATGCACCCCACCACATGGAAACAACATCAACCAATCAGGAACATGTTGAGGAACATGACAATGGTCCAACATGTTGATTTGACCTCCAGACTTCCTACACCCCATTCTGATCAAGCATCAACAGGATGCAGTGGAACAAGTTGGATTGACAGAGGCCCCACTGCACAAGCCAGAGTACCCAAAGGATCCAGTGCCAACGTCCTGGTTCCAGACCCCATAGGACACCCTGAGAGGTCCTCTGGTCCATGTCCAATGGTTCAGAGCATTTTGGACCACATAAGGGGACCAACACAATATTAGGCAGGTGGTCATAATGTTATGTCTGATCCATGTATGTTGCAGTGAAAAATGAGTCCACAGTGAGGAAAAATGGAGCAAAAAATGATCATTTAAGCTCTAAAGTCTGTTCGTGTAACAGACTTCTTCATTATTGCTGTTTGCAGTCATTTAAAAACATTTAGTTGAGATGCTGTTTTGTTGTACAGAAGACTGGTTTTATTGTTTCACATCACACAACTATTCTCCTTCATATCTTTTTATTATTTTCAACCTCATTCTGATGAGTCTAGTTGCACCAATAAGTCTTAGATTTACTGAAAACTCTCAGTATAGAGGCTGTAGATATACTAGAGTATATACTATAGATCCCCACAGGTAATGACAGAACTCATGTGCTAAATCCAAACTGCCTCCACAAAACTGTGTGACAGTTTCTGATGAGTGCCGTTCTGGACTCATCTTTGTTGGATCTGCTGCCTCTCTCGCCTCGCCGGTATCCGTCGGTATAATCACATCACACAGCAGCCCGGCTGGTGAATACGAGTCCTGTCATGTGCGGTTTACTGATGCCGCTTCACATGATTCCTGGCCATTGAAGTTCGGATCTTTCATTTGGCTATCACTGCCATTTCAAGCCAGGAGTGCTGCAGCTTTAAGCGCCGCAAATAGAGCTTCACACCTGCATGGCTGGCAGCCGGGGACGAGAGTGGAGCAGTTTGAGGTGGTAATGCCTTGCTCCGGGGCACAATAGCAGGAGGCTTTTCATGGGGAAGTCCCTGGGTGACATCAGAATCCACCACTTCAGCTTCCACAATTTAGCGTCTCTTGTCAATTTTCACTATAATTCCCAAACTCGCCTGGAGCTCCTTTGACTGTCCTTGCAGGAGACTCTCCCCCTTGATGGATGATGTAACAGAATTTTAGAGCTGATGCAGGTCACTTGCAGAACGTATCTCAATTTTTCTCCTCTGTGCACCGTTACGCCGACTAAAACACCACTTCCAGTCTGTTAGCGTTAGCTATTAGCTGCACAAACTGCATTGCAACCAGTGTTTGTGGAAATGCATCCCTATGTGGCCATGCATTTGGACTTTAGAATATTTTCATTTGACTGTTTTACTGTATTTGAATGGATGAAATTAAAAACAAACACATCTGTGGTTATTTGAATGAAAAAAATGTGAATATTAAGAATTTAATATACATGTAGATCCCTTTATTTGCCTTAAGCTTATGTTGATGCAGAACATATCTCAGTTTTTATCCTTATACCAACTAAAACACCACTTCCAGTCTGTTAGCATTAGCAATTAGCTGCATAAATTCCCTTGCAACCAAAGTCTTTGGACATGCATCCCTATTTGACCATGTATCTGGACTCCTTTTGCAGTGTTTGACTTTGGGATTGCACCATTTTGCCTGCATTTAAATCTGGAAAAATAGCTATTTTCTCTTGTTTGAAAGCAAATTGCGTACAATAAGGATTACGAGAGGTTGTTTTACATATTTTTGCTGCTAATATGTGAGCTAATATCTTGTAAAATAATAGAAAAAATATAATAACATGTCAAAAAAGGACTAAACTGTGTATAATGTCCACATCAAAAATGAGTATATTTAAAAACATTGCCTCGACCTTTTTCTTTTTGGACGATGCACTGTTGCACCGACTAAAACACCACTTGTAGCCTGTTAGCATTAGCTATTAGCTCCATAAACTGCATTGCAACCAAACTTTGTGGAAGCGCGTCCCCACTTGGCAGGCTTTATCCCTCGTAATCTAATTGCTTGGATGACAGGAACCATTTCTAAATGCTTTTTCCCCCGCGAGTCGTGAGCAGCAGAGGTCAGCCACAGTGCGAGCGGCGCTATCTGCAGACTGGGGGTTAGGCCTGCTAAATGAAGAGATTAGTACAATGTGAACCGCCACAGGTGGATGCAGTTATTCTATCATTTCCTACTCTTAATTAAATCAGCGACAGAATGAGAAAAGCAAAATAATAAAAAAAAAAGAGGCAGAAGCGATGGACACCTATCGACGGGACCGTCCAACATGACGGTGGTTTAATTTTCAAATTTAGCTGCTCCTCCTGCCAACCAGCTGAAAAAGTAACTTCCACATGTTTAAACCGCTGCTCCCCAGCCGAGATGGGAGGTCAGAGGTTCAAGGTTGGAGGTTGGGGAGGTGAGAGCTTGAGTTTTGTGGGTTTGTGTGTGTTCGTTCGCCGGCAGGGATGGATGGAGGTGGGGTTTCTGCAGAGCTCATGTGTTAGTGTAACTGAAGCTGTCATCCAGCCCCAGGGTCACCTCCCCAAAGCACGCCGGCTGTCTCTTTTAATAGACTAAACACATATGTCTCTCTATAGCAACATATGATGAGGAGGGGGAGGGAGGGGGAGGAGGAGGATTGACTTCATAATTGGCCTGTCACAATTTTTCCTAATGGTTTTAATGGGAATTGACAATAACATGAGACGCCCGCCACTTGGCCACATGTCACCCGGAGCTTTTCACGACGCCTTCCTGCAGAATGCATCGGAGGCAGCGATCAGTTAATGACTGAAACCAAGAAAACCAACTCGCCTCTGTCTGGTTAACACTTTCTGCGCAGGAGCACTATATATAGTGCGCGTAATGAGACGGCTGAGGGAAAAGTTTGATGTGTTTGCAGCTGCTTTGACTAGTTATCTAACAGAGGAATCGGACAGAAATGTGTCACCTCAGCTGGGCAAGTACAAGGAGTCTTAGTCATGCGCTATTTATGCAAACATCATAGGTCAAAGTGATGCTGAAATGGCAAAAATCCTGTTTTAAATGAGTGTAAATATAGCAAATATGCATCATAACGCCCCTAATAAACCATACGTTACACTCACTCGTCTAAGGAATGCATGTGTATTTGTTCTGCAGCTGCACGCCCAGTCACTTCTCAGTCACTCCACTCTGTAAATTCTCGGTACGTTCAGGTCTTTTGTAGTGGAAACTGTGAGTAAGCCTTGTGAATCAAGCAGAGAAATGATCCATGTTTCCTTCCGCCCCCAGAAAAGTTGCTCAGACGTGCTTCAGATTCTATGTATTTGTGTTATTGGTACGACTGTACGGCTGCAGTCTTTTTTGAATTACAGGAACATGTTGGAGGGAAAACAAGGAGGAAGGTTGGTATCGGTGTGAGAGGGCAGAGGTGGGTGAAAGGTGTGAGTTATACATGTAGATAGTGTGAAAATAAACATATTTTAAATTATTTTATGAGCTACTTGGTCTATTTTTTACTGAATTACTCCTGATTTCTAGTAAAATCACAGGACAAAACGTATTAATTTACATGTTAATCCTAAAAAAGCAGCTTAAACTGTAACTAATGACCACTTTTTTTTTTGTTTTACAGTGTAGGACTATAAAACGGCACCATTTTACCTGCATTTAAATCTGCGAAAAATATTTATTCTGCTGATATTTTTTGATATTTGAAAGAACAATTACACACACGAGGGACTGAAAAATAGTAAATATTTTTCTGAACAGCTGTTTTACAGATTTTGCCTCATTTTTGTTAAATACAGATAATAAAAATACAATTAAATTCAAATTAAAATGACTTACATGTTTAGAAAAGAACAGAAAACAGGCCGAAACTGTACATACTGTGAAAAATCTCTATTTTCATTTGTTATTTTGCAATTTGTGACTGTGAAATTGCAGTTTTGTTATATTTAAATCAGCTAAAAAGGACTTTATTTTCCAGACATTTGCTTTTATTTTACTTTTTAAAATTGATTCTACCATTTCACTTTATTTTTCTTCCACCCTGGCTGCCAGATGTTAATTTTTTACAGTGTAAAGCTTTGATCTGTACAATTAAACTCCATTTAAAAAAAAAATCAACCAGTAAAAGAGGCTCTTCTGTCATGTTTGTACAGCTGAAGAATCTGCCGTTTGAAGCAGACTTCTTGAAACCTTTTCTCCTGCTGAGCTGACGTAGCGTATTCAAATGTAGGCCAGCGTGGCATCAGGCTGGTACGTGCGTTTCTGCTCGTCTGACTCAGGCCTCCAGTGCAAATGTCAGCTCAGCTCAGGTGGGCTAAAACCAAACTTCAGTCTTTGCTCAGACGCTGCCGCTGACATTTGATGATCAATCACTGAAGGCACCATCCTGCAGGTAGAAAGAAGAGCCAGGGTCAGTGTGATTTCATGTCCTTTAAAAACAAAGAGCGCGTGAATAATTTCACCAACCACACGGGCGCTCCAGCCTGAGATCTCAGCGCCCGTCGAAGCGAGTTTCTGAGGAGGGCTCAGGGCAGGACGTGCCTTTGTGACTCATTTGGTGAGTTCAGGCTGACCACAACTGCAGAACCCTTGAAATACCAACTGAGAGCGACTTTCAGAGTGACTGAGGTTTCAGATTTATGAGTAGTGAACTGGATTAGCTGTAGGGCCCTCACACCTGGGCTAACCGTTAGCCTCTAGTATGAAGGATTCTATTTATCCATCAAAGCCGTGTACGTTTATCCCTGCAGGTTCATCCACATCTACATGTTTTACGAGTTCATTTCTTAATGTTTTATTCATTTAGTGTCAGGTATCTTGGGGTAGACCTGTGGTTTTACTCTACAGAGAGGCTATAACTTCCTGTATGTTACTGAAAGTTGTCATTTAGTAGAATCATGTTTTAATATTTCAGCAGAAGGTTGTGAATTATTTGCCTGATGAAGGTTTGGCACCAAAATGTCACCAATGAATGTATTTTTGCAAACAAGGCAGTGGGCAGGAGCCGGTATGAACCTTTCTGATAGGGTGAACTAGCCACCAAACAGAACAGGAAATAAATGTATCGGAGTTTTTTAACTTTTGCTAAAACTACATTGTGATTTTTTTTTTGAAAAATACTATTTTACAGATTGTCCCTGTTTTATTAAAGATAGATAATAAAAAAGCAAATAGTTGTTTTAGAATGTTTGACTTTTTTTACTATATTTTTTTTGCACAAATATAATTTTATTACAAATATTTTCCCAGTATTTAATTAAAAAACATGTTTATTAAGGAATGAAAATGGAAAATAATTAAGTTATTTTACTGATTTCTTTTATTTTAAAAAAATATTAGTTATATAAGATATAGAATCATTACTGGACAATGACAAAAATACTGTTATTTCTATTTAATTCTATTTTATTAAAGATAGAAAACAGCAATGTTTGACTGTAAAATAACACTTTTAAAAACTTTTTTTGCAAAAAATATAATATTACAAATATTTTCCCAGTATTTAATGAACAATTATGTATATTAAGAAGTGAACATTTTAAACATTTTAACTGTTATTGTACTGATTTTGCTTGTTTTATTAAATTGCAGTGATATAAAGGAACATTATAAAAATAGCAAAAATCAATTGAAGTGTTGTTTAACAGACTGTCGTTGTTTTAATAAAGATGGAAAATAACAAAAAATTAATCCATTCTTTTACAATGTTTGACTGTAAAATAACACTTTTGTTTTTACTTTTTTTTGCAAACATATAATTTTATTACTAATATTTTCCCAGCATTTAATGAACAATTATATAAATATTAAGGAGTGAAAATGTTAAATAATTTTTAAATTACAGTTATATATATATCCTACATTTCAAAAACAACTGACTGTAAACTAATAACTAATTTATTGAATAATTTACTGTTATTTTACAGATTTTCCCGTTTTTAAAAAAATTATAGATAATTGGTAAAATCACAAAAACAGAAACATTAATTGATGCTAT
Organism: Dascyllus trimaculatus; assembly: GCA_024666655.1. Lineage (NCBI taxonomy): Eukaryota > Metazoa > Chordata > Actinopteri > Pomacentridae > Dascyllus > Dascyllus trimaculatus. Next base: position 5,352,765 of record CM045465.1, on the reverse strand, counting down.
TTTAAAAAACTGTCTCTGTTTTATTAAAGATGGATAATAACAAATTAGCAATCCATTCTTTTACAATGTCTGACTGTAAAACAACATTATTTTTTAAGAGTTTTTTTTCAAAAAAAAATAATTTAATGCAAATATTTCCTAGTATTTACTGAACAATTATATAAATATTAAGGAGTGAAATTAGTAAATATTTTCTATTTATAGAAAATTACATTTATACATACAGGAACATTACTATATATTTTTTAAAAATAATTTACTGTTATTTTACAGATTTTCCCTGTTTTTTTTAAAAATTTTTAGATAATTAGTAAAATCACAGAAAAAGTTGCCATGTTAATCCGAATAATCCGAAAAACTATCTGTATTTTTACAAACTGTAATTTGTTCTTTTACAATATTTGACAGTACAATTATGCTGTTGTATTGAATTTAAATTGCCATTTTTTTCACAGTTTTTAAAAGTTAAAGTACTTTTTGGACACCCTTGGTGCTGGATTTCCAGCATGTTTTGTTTTCATTGACCATTTTGTACCATTTAAGCAGAGCCGGTCTTTAAAGGAGACCTGTCTTCTCTCCATGTGCTCCTGGTTGGGAATCATCCTGAGCAGCTCAAGTTATTGTTGGTTAATAATGCAGCAGCCACAGCAGCCATGTTTCCAAAGCCACGTCTGAAACGGGGCTTCTTGGAGGCTCTGGTGAGGAGGAAGACAAGAAGAGGAGGTCACTGTCGGGGGCAGCGGGACGCCAGAAGGGGTCCAGAAGTGAGTCAGAAGAGCCTCCCCTGCCTCCCCTGCCTCCCCCCACTGAACAGGCAAACAGTCTCTTCAGAAGGCTGCTGGCTGCTGCGCTGTTGAACTTGGCCTTGCCGTCACTCCGAGGTAACCCAACACCCGGAGCAGAGGGGCCTGACAGAGCCGGGGACGGGGGCCGGGGGTGGGGAGGGGGGGGAGGCTGGGAGGGCAGGGGCCCGCTGGGAGGCAGAGTGCATTTCAAACCCATCAGTGTCAGTTAGTTCACTAAGTGGTGACATAATCACCACCGCCATGGCTGCTCCTCTGGGAGGGCCGGGCGAGGAGGGAGAGGCGCTGGGAGCTCCGGGCCTCCCCCTCCTCCCCCACCGCCTCCCCCGGCCGTCCTGCTGCTGTGGGGGTCTGGGTGCTTTAACCAAACCACCATAATTCTCTACTGCTGGACATAATACGCATAAAATCTAACTCTAAACCAACATAGGCTACACAAAACATGAGAATAACACTTACTGATATGTAGTTTTTAGACTTTCCCAGAGTTTTAACCCATCAGTGGTGAAAGAATCAATCAGATCTGACATATTTTGATTTATTTATTCCATTTAATCTCATCCAGTGTTTCCTCATTGCATATATTCTGTTTGCATTTCCTCAGTCCTTCATTTTTAACATGACGTTGGAGGTTGTTTCTATTGTTTTGTTGCATTTTCATCTGTAAATAACTTTGTGTTGCATTTAATTTGTATGACAAGCACTGTATAATATTGATTAATTGATATTTAACAATGCAAATAAAACTTCAGAGGAGCTACCAGCTAAATATACTGGAGGTATATTTAATAAAGGAATTGATACAACTTTTTATACTCATCCAACCATTCAGTGACCATAGTTCTGTGCATGTTTTTAGTAAATCGTGAGTTTGCGGCTAATTAACTCGTGGCAATTTGTGAAACAGTCGCATGATGCTGATCTATTATTTGTGTTGTGGCAAACGCAACGGACCCACAAGTCATCTGCATCAACACAAATGTTAATTCATTGTACTGTCCAAGGATTTTGTCTCTTTATTGAAGGTTTGTAGGTGTGATTTCGCCTGTAATCCTGCTGTAATGTAAGACGTAGCAAACAAGGTTACACTTGAAAGAGACTTGGCTGGAAAGTAGTGTTTTATTCTGCCAGTTTGACACTTCACAGGCTGTAGGGTCGTGTTGGTTAAAGTCCCATCTAATATCAAGTTCACACCTGTGAGAAGTGAAAGTTCTAAAGTCTGTAATATTACTTTTCATGATTTTAGAGCGATTCAAGTGGGACAAAAATAGAAAAAGCCATTTAAACAGCAAGCTATGAAAACTAACACAGGTCAGGAAATCTCCATTTTAGACATTTAACGATGACGTAAACACGCTGCTGCAAAAATCCAAGTCGAACTTGACAAAACCTCTGCCGTTAGAGCGTCCTTCAAAGGCCCTGCATCCCTATTCGTACAAGTCAGAAGCATAAAATTGGGGCAGTGGTGGCGCAGTGGGTTAAGCCTTGTGCTGCCGATGAGAAGGTCAGTGGATCGAACCCCCACTGTGGCCCCCTGAGCAAGGCCCTTAACCCCTGACTGCTCCCTGGGCGCTGCACCGCGGCAGCCCACTGCTCCCGATACCCAATGTGTGCAAGTACCCCTGACTGCAGTGTGCAGTTGGGGGCGGAGCACAACAATGCTCAACGTCGGCATGCTATTGGCTGAATCTAACATTTGACTCCGCCCACAGGGACATTGCCTGCATGTAAAAATGAGTGCCGTCTTATGTGCCTAGCATAGTCACAAACCTGTATTTGGCCCTGTATGTGGTTCCACTCTAAATTGCATTATATATGCACGTTCCTGAAGGCTGAGGGTTAGGGTTAGATTGTCACCAAACTGTTGCAAAATGAAGTAAAGTTGAACGTTGCGCTCCGCCCCGAACTGCACACTGCAGTCAGGGGCTTCTCGGTGTGTGTGGGGTGGGTTAAATGCAGAACTGAATTTCCCTACGGGGCTCATTAAAGGTTGAAGTGTTATTATTATTATGGCAGAGCATAAACATTCAACTAATTCAATCCAATTTGATGGAGATGAAAACCAACGTTTTACTAGAAAAATTACCCGCTTATCATTTTGAAGCTAAGCCCAGGATGCAGGGATGGTGCCCCCTCCAAATGGCAACAGGCCAGTTGTTTTGGTGGAACATTTCCATGCAGGCAGACCAAATAAAAACACTGCACGATCCGAATCCTCTGCAAAACAGGACATTTTTCAGCGTGCTCCGTTGCTGCTCTGTTGTTGTCGTAGCGAAGGGGAATTTGAAAAGGGTAACAAACGCGTTACTGGAATTGACAGGAAAAAGCCGAAGTGCGCAATCCACGTCCGGTGACTAAGACGCAATTAATGATTGAAGCAAGTCAGATCAAGATTCTATTAGTTTTTCGCAGTTAAAACCACAAAGTGTCCCCTGTCGACCTTTAAAACACCGGTATCTGCATGCGATCCACTGTGATTGGGGGCTGGAGGAGGATGTGTGGGAGGTTCAACTGAGAAACCGAATGCCTCGTTGAGACAAACAGGAAGGAATGAGCAGGAACGTATTGGCTGTTTTTGTTGCTGCGAGATTAAAAATCGAGATTATCAACTGTGAGCAAGAACTAGTTGATTTTAATCTGTGTTTGATGAACTTGGCTTGACCTTGCACAGAAATGTCTGTTCCCCTCCTTGTGACCAGTGGATCCCCTCCTCAGCGTAGAGCTCGAGGCTCGTAGCGTTGCCTTGGTTTACGTTATGTTGATAATCTGCTGGATGATGATTCATTTCACTTCTTTCCATTATGTATGCAGTCTTTAGATGGTGCAGCGCTGTACTCTCATGTGTCTGTGTGACGAAGCAGCTCCGTCACTAACTGCGGGCAGCGCACCTGAACACATCAATGCAGCGCACACACACTCACTTCCAAACTCTGCAACAATCTGCACTCACAAATGATCAGCTGCTCTTGTTCCATCAGTATCGTGACTAAGATGCACACTTAAAGCGTTACTTCCTCTCTCCCATACATTCACACATACTCTCACTGGCCGTCCACTGCAGCGTGGGGCAGCCGGCCGGGACGCTCAAACATTGTGACTGGAAAAACCGGGCCATACCACCGGTCTGGTTAAATGGTATGGACCCACACGGTTTTTCATGTTATTTCTGTGTTTAATGGTGGGTTATTGTGGGAGGCAATTAGTCCTGACACTAACTCCTACTTTGTGTAAATCATGATTAAGTTTAAGTTTAGTTGGAGTAGTGAACAGTGCGCCTTGTGGATGCCCGATCCCTTCAGATCTCGGAAGCTAAGCGAGGTTGGGCCTGGTCAGTACCTGGATGGGAGACCGTCGGGGATCACCAGGAAGCCTGGGTGGATGCAGTGAGAGAGTGAGTGGTTGGTGGTGGTCGGAGGGGCCGATGGAGCAGCCTGGCCTCCGTCAGTCTACCTCAGGGCAGCTGTGGCTACATATGTAGCTTAGCACCATTGAGTATGGAGTGAATGAATAATGCAATGTAAAGCGTCTTTGAGGGTCTAGAAAAGAGCTATATGAAACCAATGCATTATTATTATTTGTTATTATGGGATGAAAGGTTAAGCCCAGTGGGAGGGGCTATGGATATTAAACGGACTGCTCTGGGCCTGATGGGGGAGTTGGAGCTTTTGTTGGTAACTCTGCTGGTTCCTGACATTTCTTTGGAGGGTTAAACAGATTTAATGCAGAACTCTTGTTCACATACCTTTTGTAACCTTTTGTATAGAGTTGTTCTTTTCTTTGTTTATATATTTATTTTGTCTTGCACTTTGTAAATACAGCGGTCCCTCGTCAGTCGCCGGGGTTTGATCCCAGAACCCCCCGTGTTAAGCGATGTCCGCAATATTTATTTTATTATTTCTATATATTTAAGGCTTTATAAACCCTCCCCAGGCTTGGGTTTGGTGCCAGAAACCTTAGAAGACACAGATTAAAAACGGGCGACATCGTAGGGCTTGAAATAAATTCAGTTTTGTGCGAACATTTTATGAGTGAACCTTGCGACAGTCTGCAAGAAGGGGATTTTGCTCTGCGACCTCACGATAACAACTCTGCCTACATTTTCAGTTCTTATTCTACAGTTTCCCTTACAAGCTGCACTAATGCAGCACCACATGGGCACCACTTCTGGCCCTTTTTACTTCATATTTTCCCGTTTTCCCTGTTTAGTTCGTGTTCTACGAGGGAGAAACTCCTACACTAGTTGGCTAGACTTGACTGAAGCTCCTGCCTTCCGCGCCCCAACAACAAACCCTCTTTCAAAGTGGCTTTTTCTTGACATTTTCCCACAAAATCAGAACTAACCTGCCCTGCCTCTTGTTTTTTTTTAAATGCCACAGATGTTATTGTGCTGAACAATGTGTGCATTCATTGTTTTTCCACCCATTTATTCAGGTTTTTTACTCGTATAACAAACGATAGATACCAAGATGCTGGTGTTTTTCAGGGCAAGAACTGCAAAGTTACTTGTTTTATAAATGATAGCGAATGCTAAGTTTGTAAAATCTGTTCTTAATCTGACATGTATTGAAAGACAAAGTACAATACTGTCCTCTGAACTGTGGTAAAGAAGTACATAAGTACAGTACCTGACCTCACCTATGAGGGATGTGTCCTCTTGTCCTACATTTTTCTAAGTTTTCTGTATTGCAACATTTCGGGGGTTTTAAAAAGTTCCTTGTTGATGTTTGTTGGAGCTGATTTCCTTTCATTTAGCATTAAATCAACTTGCACAGGCCTTGAAACCTGCTTCAGCTGTTTAGCCATCACCTTGAATTTCATATCTGTCTTGAAGATAAGGAAGTTGCATTCGAAAATCTGCAGTAATCTAAATATTTGTAACATTATTCCACGTTTTAACATTAAAACAGGTTAAATGACTTTATAATGGTTGAACTAGTAAACAGATTCAGTATAAACAGCATTTTTCTGATACTTGCTCTGTAATTTTGCATCACAGCTCTTAAAAACATGTTGAATTCACATTTTTTTGCGTATAAAATAACAGGTTTTTCTTGTTGAACATGTGAAAGCACCATCTTCTTTCTCACACGTGAAATGTTTCGAGCTTTAACCATTAAAGTCTTGATCTTCAGCTCATTAATGCACAGCGTGAAGGCACGAATACGTCCTAATGAAGTCGCTCTTGAGCAAGCGACGTGCCGCAGCGACTTCGCCACTGTTTTGCTTCCTGTTTCAACCACATCAATGGCGAAGGGAACTACCAGGCTCTCGCAGGAAGACAACAAGTCGGATCCAAATGACTGGGCCGGCTCTTCACAGAGGGCTTGAAAGCGATGCTGTTTTTCACATCTCACCTACATGTTTCCATTTCAAAAACCTGAAAGAGGAAAGGAGCCCTGTGTGACTTGTGTTTCCTGCCGCCGCCGCTGCTCTGAAGGTTGCAGGTCACCTTGTTGTTTTTGTAGTAGCATTAGCTCCTCTTCCATGAATTCTGATTCTGATGCGTCACCTCGGTTTCTCCTGAAGAAAACACAGACATGAAGTTTCTGCTGAATCTTTACTCATTGAGGTCAGATTCCTGGAGGACACCTTCTCGTGTAGCCTTGGTTTTGAGGTGGTTGTCTGGCTGCAGTGTAAGTTTCCCGTGAGGCAGTCGAAGATGCACAACTTCTCAGAATTAACTGGGAAAATACAGCAAAACATCATGCAGAAATTTAGTGGAATCGACTAATATTTCTCATTAACTTGTACGGTTTGTTAATTTTCTACTTAAAACCTCTATTTTCACATGATAACAATTGATTTAATGCTCACATGGGGGTTTACTAAAGCTAATAAATCAGGTTTTTAAAGAAACTACACTAGAATACTCAAGACTTCCTAGTGTTTTGTAGTTTGAAGTAAACCTACAGAATGGAAACTTACTGTTTGTTTTGAATGTATATGATGATAAAGCCACTTATTGCTTCTTTTTTTATAATAATTCAAACAACGCCAGCCATGATGGTTAGGTTAGGCAGTAATTTGAATTTCTATTTTTTTTTAAAATCCTTTCTTTGTACCAGTTCTGGTAGAAAATGGCCTCAGCAGCTGCTCTTGTATTCCATGTCAATGAAGAAATGAGTCTTTAGGCTGGAAAAAAGTAAATGAAAAGTAAAATCTCTTATCAGTGTGTAATATTTTCATTATCATTCAATTTAATGAGTCTAATAGTATTGACTGAACTTGTTTCCTGCATAGATATTACATGTGAAAGACGTTTCTGTGACACCAACGTGGGAGTGTATTCTCTCCAGCAGCCAGCAGGGGGCGACTCTGTAGTTGTTCTATAGAAGTCAATGAGAAAATGCTGCTTCTTCTCATCTGATTTGTCACCTCAGCAAACATTACAATCATGAGTTTATGGCTTCAGTTGCTAGATTTGAGTCTGCTTCAATGCAGCGTGACTTTTATTTTGCAGATTATGGTTCCATACAGAGGAAAATAGACGGTGAAGTGGGGTTCGCTGCTGTATTGTTCAGATCCACCTCTCTCTTGTTATGTCTGGATAAAATGATGCTGATATGCCAACATGGCCGCAACGTCCGTCTTTTATAGATCATCTGTGGTTTTCAGTTGCACCATGACAGGACTCTAACGGTCTTTCCAACTCCATAACACCCAGACAGGTTCATTCCTCTCAGAGTGCTCACTATGATTATAATATTATAGAAACTTGCACCAGTGCAGCCTGAATTAAAGGCCCAGTTCTCTCAGTTCCAGCACTGCAGAGTCTCCAGGTTTAACTCCCACCAGCAGTGCTGCCGACATATGTTCACATTTATTCAACTAACAGAGACTCTTATCCAAGGCAGCAGGCGGGTCCAGTCAGAGGAGGTGTAATCCAGAGAAGTGTCATTCATTGTTCATTAAATGCAATTACAAATGGCTGCATTGGTGGGTGGGAAGCCGGTGAGGGATCACACTATTTTTTTTAGCAACACAAACTACTCAATGCTTTTAGAAACTACAACACAATACATTCCTTAATCATGTATTTGCAGGTGAAAACACCACTTCAGACAATATTTAGACTAATTTTCTTGCAGATCTTTATACGCAAACTAAACAAATATTTAAGAAATATTAAGAATTTAATTAAACAAGTCGAAATATATGTCTATAGTTCTCAAATTAAAGTATTAATAATAAAGTGTTGTGCTTTGTAAAAGTATCGTACAACAATAATCCAGTATTTACTGTTATTTTATAGATTTTACCTGTTTTAAGTTGCAGATAATGGCAAGTTTTGAATTTAATTTAACATGTTAAGATAAAAAAAGACCAAAACTGTAAATAATCATTTTTAAATGTCTAATTTCTTCCTTTTACAACATTTGATTAAAAAAAATTTTTACATTTTTAAATGTATTTAAAGCAATTAAATTTTTTTTTAGATATTTTCATTATGTAAAAGAACAAAAATGCACTTTATACACTGAACAAAATGTGACTCAGTTTGTTTACTTAAAAATTTCCTCCATTTTGTTAAGTTACAGATAATATTTCACAGAGTAAATAAATTTATAATTCAATTTAACATGTTAACCACAAAAACAGCCCAAAACTATGAATAATGTCCACATAAAAAATCTGTTTTTATTTTAATTTGTTCTTTTTACAACATTTGACCAAAGAATACTGCATTTTTTAATGTATTTAAATCAGTTTAAAAAAAAATTACAGATATTTTCATTAGTTTATGTGTATTTTATAATTTATTTATGTTTAAAAGATAATTTTTATGAACTGTTATATTACCAATTTGTTAAGTTACAAATAATGTCTAGTAAAATCAAAGAGAAAACTATTTAGTAGTTCCAACAGACCAAATCCGTACAGAACATCCACATGAAGAATATGTAATTTTACACACACTGATTCATTCTTTTACCATGTCTGTCAGCTAAAACTCTCATTATTTGCAGTAATTTTGCATATTTTGTGGTAATTTTGTGTCTCTTTGCAGTAATTTTGCATATTTTCTGGTGATTTTGTGTATTTTTGCAGTAATTTTGAATACTTCTGTGGTAATTTTGTGTCTCTGCAGTAATTTTGCATATTTTTGTGGTAATTTTATGTCTCTTTGCAGTAATTTTGCATATTTTTGTGGTAATTTTGTGTCTATTTGCAGTAATTTTGCATATTTGTGTAGTGATTTTGTGTATTGTTGCAGTAATATTAGTTCTCTGATTTTCTCCGTTTCCTTTGCGGATTCTTTCTACAACGTATGCCAATAACAAATCCGACCTCCATTAAAGGAAGCGGCGTCTCTTTAATTCCTAACAACATGTGTTTGGATGCGTGTTTGCGTGAATCACCGCGGCGCGCGTCGTAATTCCTGCATCTCCCGTGAAGTCGTGACTAACAGATTCCACACCTATAGGCGGCCCACTCACGCGAACACGAGGATGTGGGATGTTCTGTTCTGCGCCTTATCTCGGCCGCCACTGGCATACATCAAAAAAAAAAAGAAAAAAAAAGAAAAACACACACACAGAGAAAGTAGCTCGCTAATTCTTCTCCCCCCCTTCTTTTCTTACTTTTTTATCTGCCTTGTGGCTTCTATCGCTCAACACCTCCAACCCAAGAGTGGTCCAATCTCAGAGATGGTTATCGCCGCTACGAGGCCTCACTTCGTCGCCCGTGCTCAGTCGTCTCTACTCCATTTCCCACCTGCTCAGTCATCTTCCAAAACGACAGAGGAGTCTCGGGGACGACGCGGTGCCCCCCCCCCTCTCCATCGGCGCCGGCTATCTGAACGATGGACAAGACAAAGCGGCTTATCAAGCCCGGCTGATAACACGGCAGCCAATTAAGATACGCCGCGGCACGCTATCGGTATCAAAGGGTCAGGAGAGGAGCGTGAATGAAGGGGATCGGCGAACGGCCCGGCCACCTGAACCCGGAGAGAGTTTTTGAAATGTGTCACGGGGAGATACTCGACTGTATTGTGCGTCTGTAAAAGCAGGGCGTCGATGCATGAGCTGAGGGGGAGAAGGCCCAGCTTTGGGGGGTAGCGGGCACTAGATGGCACTAATGAATGATAATTATGAGGAATTATTGCTCCTGGTAGCACAGAAAGCTCCAACCTGCAACATGAAGTGGAGGAAAGCAGCAGAAACACACGCAGACATGTAGAATACTTCGATTATAATGAAGTCAGTGTGCATCTAGCAGCTGCTTCAGTGTTAAAACAGTGTTAAACCCTCATCATCATCATCATCATCAGCGTACAGCCAGGAGCTCTTTTCTGCTCCGTCATCACACGCTGATCTTTGACTTTTTCGACGGCGTCCCCTTCCTGTTTCGCGGCTCTAATCAGGCGTCCTCTGTCGTAAACGGGAACTTTCCCGCCGGCTTTGATCCTCGATTCGTGGTTTGAAATTCGCCTTATTTACGGTTCGAGGAAGAGGAAGGAAAAAAAACAAAGAAGCGTGGTGACGTTCTCAGACACAAAGTTCAAGGTGTTCTGCATCGTCGTACTTTCCTCAGATTGCCCTCAGATGTGTTTGAAACGCTGCGTTTAGTGACGGAGACGTCGATGATAATAATTAAATCTAAAGCTACAAACAGGGAATAGAATAAGATCCAGCTTCCACCAGTAGCTTCATTAACATTAGTGAGTAAATAAAAGGACAAAAACACACAGAAACTGATTAATTTTACATTTTCATCGAGTTAAATTAGTATTTTTACTGCATACAAGTAAACAAAAGTCACATTTTTAATCATTTTTATTGAAAAACACCAGTATTTAGTAGTTAATCAGGTTAAATTCAAATTACACAGGCAGCAACATGTAAAATCAATCTCAAACTGATAGATGTGGATTCAACCAGTGCTCCGAGCTCTGAGCTCCATCTGCACCTTAAAACAAATATAAACTGAAGTTATTTGCATTTTTCTGTGTTATATTAGTAGTTTTCTGCAAACAGGCACCAAAAAAGTCAAGTTTTTAGTCTTTTATTTATTGAAAAACACAATAATTTAGCAGTTTATCTCGGATTTTAATTCAAATGACATCAGCTACAACATGTACACATGATAAATGTGGATTCAACAGGGGCTCAGAGCTCCATCTGCATGATAAAACAAATATAAACTGAAATTATTAGCATGTTATATTGCATTTTTCTGCAAATAAGTACAAAAAGTCACATTTTCATCATTTTTTTAAATTGAAAAACACAATAATTTAACTGTTAAACTAGAATTTCATTTTTAAATTGCATTAACTACAACATGAACACATGATAAATGTGGATTTAACCAGTACTCAGAGCTGCATCTTTGTGTTAAAACAAATATAAACTCAAGTTAATTGCATCTTTCTGTGTTACATTAGTATTTTTCTGTAAACAAGTACTGAATAAGTCACATTTTTAATTATTTTTTATTGAAAAACACAATAGTTTAACAGTTTGTCTCGAATTTTATATATTTATATTATATTATATTATATTTATAACATATATTCATAATAAATGTGGATTCAACAAGTGTCCAGAGCTCCATCTGCATCTTAAAACACATATAAATTCAAATTACTTGCATTTTCTGTCTGTTGTATGAGTATTTTTCTGCAAAAAAGGGAAAAAAGTCACATTTTGAATCATTGTTTATTGAAAAACAGAAGAATTTAACATCTAATCTATGATTTCATTTTTAAATTGCATTAACTACAACATGCACACAAGATAAATGTGGATTTAACCAGTGCTCAGAGCTGCATCTCTGTGTGTTTAAACAAATATATACTCAAGTTAATTGCATGTTATATTAGTATTTTTCTGCATGAATTATCAAACCGTACAAAAAAGTCACATTTTAAATCATTTTTTTAATTGAAAAAGCCAAGAATTTAACTGTTAAACTAGAGTTTTAGTTCAAATGACATCAGCTACAGCATGAACACAAGATAAATGTGGATTTAACCGGTGCTCAGAGCTGCATCTGTGTGTTAAAACAAATATAAACTCAAGAAAATTGCATTTTTCTGTGTTACATTAGTATTTTTCTGCCATCAGGTACCAAAAAAGTCAAGTTTTTAGTCTTTTTTTAAATTAAAAAACACAAGAATTTAACAGTTTAGCTCAGATTTTAATTCAAATGACATCAGCTACATCATATATTCATAATAAATGTGGATTCAACAAGTGTTTAGAGCTCCATCTGCATCTTAAAACAAATATAAACTCCAACATTTGAGTTTATTTTGTGTTGCACAAGTATTTTCCTGCAAAAAAAGGAAATAAAAGTCACATTTTTAATCATTTTTTAATTGAAAAGCACAGGAATTTAACAGTTAATGGAGGATTTCAATTCAAATGACACAAGACACCATATGTACTCTTGATAAATGTGGATTCAACAGGGGCCCAGAGCTCCATCTGCATCTTAAACCACATATAAACTCAAATTATTTGCATTTTCTGTCTGTTGCATGAGTATTTTTCTGCAAAAAAAGGTGAAAAAAGTCACATTTTTCATCATTTATCATTGAAAAACACAAGAATTTAACCGTTAATCTTGGATTTGAACTGAGATGACAGCAGCTACAGTCCATCCCAAGCTGCTGAGCGTGGATTCAACAGGTGCTCTGAGCTCCGTCCGTCCGCTGAGATCCCTCTGAGGCAGGTGTCAGGCCTCTGCTGCTCATGAGAAGGCCAGGGGAGCAGAGCGATAATGGCGGCCTGCGACGGCGGGTTAGTTATCGTGCAAACGGGGGTCGCCGGTCTCGACCTCCCCCCTCCTCCCCTCTCCTCTCCGTCCTCCTGTTTGCCGTCGCACCTTATCGTGGGCCGAGGCTTAACCTGTGATAAGATACGTGCTGCTGCTCCTCACACTCCCGCTGCCGATGCTCTGATACGTCGGACTATTCATTCGAACCTGTTTTTTTCTTGCTCCTTACGTGCACGTAGAGACACTGGAAACTCCCTCATTTCTCACTCATCGATTATCTGAACCCGGTTTGATGATTCATGAGCTGAAACCCGTTTCTGAGGCTGTGGAAAGAACTCGGACTGACCGAAGCGACCGCAGCGAAGCCTGAGTGAAGACATCCATCCTGTGGAACGGCTTCAGACCGTCTCTCAGCCGATCTTATCTCGGCCGTTTTCACACACTTTGGTCTCATTAGCGGCTGAAGAAGGGAGCAAGAAAATAAAGAGCAAAAAACATCTGATTTCACAGATAAGATAAAGGAAAAAGAGAGAGAGAGAGGAGGTTTATCTCTGAGTGTACGCGCCCTTGAGTTCCTCTGAAGGCTGCTGCTGAAGGTCAGCCTCTGAGTGTGGTTGAGGAGAAGCAAAGACAAAGATCACGTCGACCCCGGAGAGAGCAGCAGCAGCAGCGAAGTGGCTTCAAACAGGTGGATAATGAGAACAACGAACAGCCGAGGCCTCGCTTTTGCTTTTGCGCGACGTTAAGCATCAGTAAAATGTTCCAAACAAGGCGGGAGGAGGCCGAGTTCAGCCTAAATGCTGCATTAGACGTCAGATTGGAGAAGTTTAGTGGAGGTTTTGCTGAGATAAATGGATGGATGGATGCTGTAGTCGGCTCACTGGGGAAATTCAAGGCATCAAACAGCTCACATGTTGCATTTAAGAAGAATAAAGGTGGGCTGAGTTAAGGTGTTACTATGTGGGCGCCAGTCGCTACACTGTAAAAAATGCCCCTCCCAGAACAAGAAAAAAAAACTCATTTCAAGGCACTTTTACTTTGAAATAAGTGAAAAAATCTGCCAACAGAACAAGTGAAAACTTGCTTGGTCAGATTTCTTGAAATAAGACATGATATTTAGAATATTGAGGTCTTAAAATTAGCAGGGAAAACTTATTTTAAGCTATATTTTAGCAGCATTGTCAAGCTGAGGTGTCTTAGAATAAACCAAACATGCTAAAGAATTAAATAGATGTTTGCTTTAATAAGTTTCAACTTCTTAATTTGAGATGTGTTCAACTTATTTTAGTTGTATTATCGTGGCTCTTCTCCAGATTTAAGACCATCTTGTACTTGAAATCAGATCACACAGATTAATTGAAGCATTCTGAGATATAATGTCTTCTCACAGTTGGCTAGAAATCCTAATATTTAGTGGTGTTTGACAGCATTTGAAGGTGTTGTGTTTTAGGTGAAGCCAGCTACGCCCAAAAGGAGGTGTTTTAACTCAAAAGCAGACATTTGCTTTGTTTTTAAAACACATTTTACACATGCAGCTGTTTTCTGATATGAATTGGTGATTTTCCAATAAAATGCATTTACTTTATTTCTTAAATCCAGATTATTTATCTGATACAAACAACAGCTCAGCTTGAAACATGTATGAAATGAAATGAACCTTGTTTCTGGTAAAATACAACTAAAACAAGATCATTTGAAGATTGTTTGACTTAACACGATATTTAAGATGCGTTGTCTTAAAACACGTCCCTCCATCTGCTGAAATGTTACCTGGAAAGTGAATTTATCTTAAATCAAGTGGGTTGAGACATTTTGACGAAAAATAAGACGAATAAACTTGGTAAGATGTGGAGTTTTGCAGAGGTTGTGAGTTCGAGTCCGGCTCACGACCCTTTCTCTCTCATCTATACCCTGTCTGTCTCCCCCGCTATCAATAAAATGGACAAAAACTCCCCCCAAAAAAATATTTAAAAGGAAAATAAAGGTTCAAATCGTAGAAGAACCAAGTTGAGGTGCAAGAAAAAAAACAAAGCCAAAGAAATAACAGAGAGCATTCAAAGGTTTTGGAGGTTTCACAGCAATTAAAGAATGACAAAAATGTTTTATTTTTCTCTTGAACAAAACTCAAAATGTAAAAATGGTTGCAAGAGCACGTTCAGTGAAGGCAGCAAATGACAAAAATGAGCATAAAAGGCGGCAAATTCCTCGCAAAGGGGCTTTTATAGGAACCAAAAAGAGCAAATTTGGCAAGTTCCTGAAGAAAATTAGGACAAAAAATAGGCATGGAGTCGCTGTTAATACCAGAAATAGGATTTCGAAATAAACTCCAGCTTTTATTCTGGAGCCACATATATTTATCTGGATCTCGTCGTGTCAACATGCATTCAGCAGCAACATGTTTCCTCTGCGAGATAAAAGCCCACTAACAGTAAACGCATTAAAACCGGAGTATTGTGGAAATCGGTGTTAAGTTTTGCAGGAGGGACTCTGCGGTAACCTGAGAGATCCCCCTTTTGCCGCCGCCGCCGCCGCTGGACCGTCGCCCATCTCTTTATCAGCGCAAAAAAACACACAAAATATGTTTACAGCCGCCCCCCGATAAGATCCGGCCGCCGCTAATGCAGCTCCGCACACCGCCACGTTTAAAGACGCCTGTTGGAAATCAGCTGAGAATTAATTCCTCTATCGCGCCGTTGCATCTTCCGCTTGACTCGCGCCGCGTTTCAAACAAACACGCATATTTGCTTATCAGATGCAAGTGTGAATATCGATTTCCCGGATCCGCGGGGTGATAAGGTCACCGCCTCTCATGAGCGCCGGATGCTTTATCCACCGTGGATTATAAATGAGCGATTAGTCGCATCATCCCGTTTTGTTTTTTTTAAATCATACGGCTAAAAAAGCTATCGATAAACACGCCCTAATGCGATTCGCTGTTAAAAAGTTATAAGCCGCTTGCCAGGCCGGACCAGACGCAGGAGTTGTGATTTGAAGCGCTAAGCCTGGGCTGAAACTTCCCCCCCGAGCAAACAGCCTGCGGTGAACACAGCGACCATGTGTGTCCAGAACAGACTGGAAGGAGCCGGAGAGGGGGGACGCATAATGGTGCCCGATGACAAGGCGAGCGATCCGTGGTGTAACCTAAAACACACCGACGAACACCAGAAACACACACACACACACACACACACACAGCCGCACCTGACGATCTACATGTCTGTCTTCTGTGACTAAGCATACGAGTGAGGAGGCGGACAGAGAGCGAGAGAGAGAGAGAGTTTTCTATGAACTCTCAAAAAAGAAGACAGAAATCAGTGGAACTAGTCACATTTCGCATCACGGTTTCGTACTTAGAATGTGATTTTTTTCTTTTTTTCTTTTTTTTCTTATTTAGCCGTTTTTCTCCGCCGCATAATTTCCCCTCCTGAGTCGAAGGAGAAACACTTTCGAATCGATGGGGGATTTTCTGCCCGTCGTAATTCAATTCTGCAGAACGTAAATTCGTATCTTCAGCAGCACAGGAGGAGGAGGAGGAGGAGGAGGAAACGCAGGCCGAGGCTCCCGTACAATAACCCAAACAGAGCTCGCTTTAAATCAGGGCCCATCGTGAGGCCTCGTCATATTTACAGCTGACGAGGCCGCAGGCGTACGATGGAGGGCAGCACGACGCCGCCGACGCGAGGTCTTCCTGAGACGGGCGTGATCGCTGCTTGATCTTTCGCCCTTTTTCACGGCGGCTTTTATTTTATGACGCACTTTGAAACTGGGGCTGTAAAACTGAAATAATAGAGAGATCAAGACCTTATCGCACAAGTTCGGATGGGAAGTTTCACCCTTTCTCTCTCTCTCGCTCTCTCTCCTCTCTTTATATATATATTTCTTTTTTTCTTCGCCTGGACCTTTTTATTATTCAGGACAGGCAGTGTACAGTGCATGGTTGTGGGGGAATAATCTCATGCAGCAGATTAAGTGGATTAATTAGGGTTTTATTCATCAGGGTGAATTGGTACCTAAAGAGCTTCCCCCCTGCAATGACAAGGATTTTTCACCCTTAATTATCTCGGGCTGTTGGAATGCAGTCCTGCATGTGCGGAAGGAGGCGGCGGCGGCGGCGGCCAACCCTCCCGAAATCTTCCACCGTGAGAAAAGCGCTTTATTTATTTCAGCCGCGCATCAAAACTTTCTGAAAAATCTTCTTTTTCCTGTGTTTTTTTTTCTTCTTCTTCTTCTTCTCGGGCTGCCCCCTTGTGTGAAAGTCAGCGTCAGATCGCGGAGCCGCTTATCTGGCCATCGAGCCCCTCATCAGGGCCCATCTCTTTATCTGCTCATCATTTTTCCACTTACAGAGGCCCGCTCACACACACACACACACACACACTCTCACCCTCTCTGTCAATAAGCAAGAGTTTGTCAGAAAACCACCAACCGCACTGTTGTGTAGAGCGCAAACAGCTGGCATGAGAAAAGACAAGAACCGCCTTTTAGAAGAGGAGGATGAGAGCGTTTGCACTTGTTGGGGGTAAAAAAAAGTGATGGGTTGTAGCTAATAACAGCAGCTTTTAATAGAAAAGTGTTATTTATATACTAATAGAGGGAATTCCAATTTATCTAGTAGCTCACATGTGGTAAATTCAAGAAAAATAAGGAAGCTAATGTGCAAAAATAACATGCAAATCATGCTGGTAGAAGAAATGAGGTGCAAAACTGTGCAGGCAGCTCACACATGCTGCATTGAAGAAAGGTATGGGAACTAATGTAGGAGGGTTTGCACTTGTTGTTGTGTAAAAAAAAAGATGGGTTGAAGCAAAAAACAGCTTTTTGTAAATTGGAAAATGTCGTCGTTTTAAACTAAGAGGGGGAAATCCGAGGTATCCAGGAGCTCACACGTGTTAGATTTGAAGAAAAACAAGGAAAGTAATGTGCAAAGTGCAAAGTCATCGCGCCAGGAGAACAAACGAGGTGCCAACTTGTGCAGGCAGCTCACACGTGCTGCATTTTAGGAAACTAATGTCGGAGGGTTTGCACTAGTTGTTATGTAAAAAGTGATGGGTTGTAGCTAAAAACAGTGTTTTTTTAATTGAAAAGTGTTATTTATATACCAATAGAGGGAAATCCAAGGTATCTAGTAGCTCACACGTGTTAAATTCATGAAAAATAAGGAAACTAACGAGCAAAAATAACATGCAAGTCATGCTGGTAGAAGGAATGAGGTGCAAATGTATGCAGGCAGCTCACACATGTTGCATTTAAGGAAACTAATGGAGGAGGAGGATGAGAGGGTTTGCACTTGTGTGTAAAACAAAAAAAGATGGTTTGCACCTAAAAGCAACTTTTTAAAATAGAAATGTGTTATTTATCTGCTAATAGGGTGAAATCCAAGCAGCTCACACGTGTTAAATTTAAGAAAAATAAAGAAACTAAAGTGCAAAAATATGGTGCAAAGTAATCGTGTCGGTTGGATTGATGAGGTGCAAATTTAGTGTTGGGATGCTAACAGTAACAAGCTGCTGGGCAAAGAATCGTGCAAATCATGCTGGTAGAAGGAATGAGGTGCAAAACTGTGCAAAGGTGTGGAGTAACGGTGCCAGGTGGATAAATAAGGTGCAGCACCGTGCAGGTGGCTCACATGTTGCAGGTAAGTAAGATAAAAAATCGAATGCAGGTTGAGGATGAGAGGGTAAAAAATGATGGCTGCAGCTAAAAACAGATTATTTTTAAATTGAAAAATGTTATTTATGATCTAATAGGGGGGAATCCGAGGTATCCAGTAGCTCACACGTGTTGCATTTAAGGAAAATAGGGAAACTAATGTGCAAAAAATAACGTGCAAATCATGCTGGTGGGAGACATGAGGTGCAAAACAGTGCCGGTATCTCACACTTTGCATTTAAGAGAACTAATGTAGGAGGAGGATGAGAGGGTTTGCACTTGTTGTTGTGTAAAAAGGTGAGGGGTTGCAGCTCAAAACGGCAGCTTTACAAGCTTTTTTTAAAATTGAAAAATGTTATTCATTTACTAATGGAGAGAAATCCAAGGTATCCAGTAGCTCACGTGTTATATTTAAGGAAAAATAAAGAAACTAACATGCAAAACTTTGTGCTAGTAGAAGAAATAAGGTAGAAAATTGTGTTTGTAGCTCAGACATGTTGCATTTAAGTAAAATAAGGGAACTAATATAAATTAAGGTGCAAAATTGTGCAGCTACTTTACAATAAAAGGACTATTAAAAGGTGTAAATAACAACAGAATAGTAATAATATAGATACTAATATGGATAGTTAGCTTATTTAGAGCCCTCATGAGTTCACTGTAGTAAAAGCACAGTTAGATTTGGGAACGTTTTATTGCAAAAAAAATACACGATGCAAAAGTTCCAGCTTTGTTTTAATTGATCGAGTCTATTCGTACATTTTTGTGGATGACAAACGGAAACACAGATGCCGGACAGAGCAGAAAAGGCTACAACGCTACCGGACGGAGCTGATACTGAATTTAAATGTATCTCCATGATGCCAAACTACCTCCGTGCACGAGCCCCCGGCGCTGCTCCACACGACAAAAGGCGGGTTTTACATCGTCGGAGTAGATTTTAAGGCCCATTCAAGAGGCCCGGACAAGAGCTTCTCACAGACACAGACGTGGACTTTCTCAAGTTCCAGCCTTTTCGAACACAAAGCGTCCGAGGCGAGGCGGAGGGCGGGGGGGGGGGAGCCGAGCATCCCCGACCAGCCAGATAACAAAGTTGGGGTGAGGACCGGTGCTGAGGAGGAGGGCTGGGCATTCAGCGACCAGGTCAGACGCAATGCTTGACTGGAGAAACGTCAGATACGCATCTCCGGGCTTTAGTCTCCCCCCAGCTGACTGACAGGCTGCTCTGTGAGAGGAGCTGTGTGTGTTTGGGCCTGGACTTTAATCTGAGCAGCAGCACCAACAGTAATGTGTGGGTCTCACTGGTGTCCGATCTCCAAGACGTCACGATTTGTAGGATAACGGTGAAAGAACTGGCTTAGATTTGAGTCAACATGCAACTTTTTTTATGGGTTTTATGGTCTAAAAAGTGTCTCAGTTTATCATCTTTACACTTATTTCAGTACGAGAGACGAAAATCAAACAGAAATGTAAAAACAGGCGTCGCATTTTGTAGGAAAATGGCAGAAAAATGAGATCGATGTGTGTAAAAATGCAACTTTTTGAGACTTTTATGCTCTAAAAAGTGTCATATTCACATGAAAGGATGTTATAGTCGGTGTGTGTTTGTGTGCAGGAACAGTAATGTGTGTGTTTTGTCGGTGTCCAGTCTCCAAAACGTCACAATTTTTAAAATAACGGCATAAAAACTGTGTTTGATTTGCATTTTTTAAAAAGTTTTGCGGCCTAAAAAGTGTCTTAATATTTGATCTTTCAACTTAATTGAGACGGGAAGAGAAAGCCAGACAGAAATGCAAAACCAGGCGTCACATTTTGTAGGATAGTAGCCAAAAATCAGGGTTCGATTTGTGTGAAAATGCGACTTTTTGAGACTCTGATGGTCTAAAAAGTGTCGTATTTGCATGAACGGATGTGTGTTTGTGTGCAGGAACAGTAATGTGTGTGTGTTTAACTGGTGTCCAGTCGTCAAAGTGTCACATTTTGTCGGATAATTGCAAAAACGCGTCAGATTTGTGTCAAAATGCAACCTTTTATGGGTTTTATGACCTATGAAGTGTCTTAATGTATAGTCCTTCAACTTATTTGCATGAAAGGATGATCTAGTTGGTGTGTATTTGTGTGCAGAAACAGTAATATGTGTGTTTTACTGGTGTCTGATCTCCAAAACATCACATTTTGTAGGATAATGGCAAAAAAACTGGGCTAGCTCAGTATTTTTTGAGGGTTTTTTATGGTCTGAAAAGAGTCTTAATGTGTAATCTTTCAACTCTCAACAGAAATGCAAAAACATGCACTATATTTTGTAGGATGATAGCAAAAAAACTGGATTAGATTTGTGCGAAAATGCAACTTTTTGAGAGTTTTATGGTCTAAAAAGTGTCTAGTCGTGTTTTATAGATACAGTCGGTGTGTGTTCGTGTGCAGGAACAGTAATGGGTGTGTTTTGCTGGTGTCCGATCTCCAAAATGAAGAAAAAAACCTGTCAAACTGCAACTCTTTAGGGGTTTTATGACCTGTAAAGTGTCTTAATGTGTAGTCCTTCAACTTATTTGCATGCAGGGATGCTACAGTCGGTGTGTGTTTGGGTTTTACTGGTGTTCAATCTCCAAAACGTCACATTTCGTAGAGTAAAGCCCAAAAAACTGCATCAAAATGCAACTTTTTGAGGCTTTTATGGTTTGAAAGTGTATTAATATGTCATTTTTTAACTTATTCGCATTAAAGGATGTTATAGTTGCGGTGTTTGTTACTAGTAGTACTTTAAGTAGTGGTGGTAGTAGTAGTAGGTGGTACTTTTGATCTCCGAAATGTCAAAATTTGCATCAAAATGCAACTTCTTGAGAGTTCTGTGGTCTACGAAGTGCCCTAATATATAATCGTTGAACTAATTTGCATAAGAGGATGTTACAGTCGGTGTGTGTGTGTGTGTGTGTGTGTGTGTGTGTGGTAGGACTTGAGTAGCAGCAGGAACAGTAATGTGTGTGTTTTGTTGGTGTCAGATCTCCAAAACATCACATTTCGTAGAATAATGGCCAAAAAAACTGCATCAAAATGCAACTTTCGTGGTCTAAAAAGTGTCTTAATGCGTAATTTGTTAAACTTATTAGCATGAGAGGACGCTACAGTCGGTGTGTGTTTGTGTGCAGAGACAGTAACGAGTGTGTTTTGTTGGCGTCCGGACTCCAAAAACGTCGCATTTTGCAGAGTAATGGCAGGAAAAGCTGCGTCGACGTGCAACTCTTGGAGAGTTTCGCGGACTGTAAAGTGCTTTAATATGTAATCGCTATGCAAACTATTTGCATGAGAGGATGTTCTAGTCAGCGTCTGTTCGAGAGGAAACCACAGAGATGTGAAACTTTAATGATCCCCAAGAGGAAAGACAAATAGAAGCTGGGACTTAGACGAAGATAAGAGCGAGATTTAACACTAGATTGCATTAAAGGACACGTTTGAACATGAGTTTAAAGGACAGTGCATGAAAACGGTGAAGTTAAATGACCCAAAACAGTGAAGAGGAGGTTTGAGCGTATGTTTAGTGGTGTTTTTGTGACGGTAAAAAGCGTCTTAATGTGTGATCTTTAAGCTTATTTGCATGTAAGGCTGATATAACTGGTGTGTTGTGAGGCGAACCACGAAGATACGAATCTTTAATACTCAGGAAGAGGAAAGAAAACCAAACGGAAATGCAGAAAAAGACGATACTTAACATTAGACTGCGTAAAAATGACAACATTCCGTGGACCGTCTGCACAAAAGCAGCAACTGAAGTGGTCCGGAGGCCCGTTTCGGAGCAGCTGACCTGGAAACGAACGCCTGATGTTGGGTTCCTCGGCGTTCTGCGTGACCCACAATGACGACACGGAGGCAGCGACAGAACTTCAAAAGGCCGCCGTTGACGAGCGGCCCTTTAATGTCCCGCCGCTGCTGCTGCTTCATCACTTGTTTGGTTTGCGCAACTTCAGGCCTGTGTCACAGTAAATCCCATGAAACACGAAGGACAGAACTGATCACTGGATGCTTTTAATGCTGACAATCCAAATAATATCCTTCTAAAACCACATATTGATGACTTTAGTTAGATGCAGCAGCAGCACTGGCAGTATTTCGCTGACTTTTCCTGACTTTTGTGCTGCGTTTGCATAAAAAAAACTCACAGATTATGATCCTCCATCACTACTTTACACAGGGATATTGGGTTTTGTTGCATTTTTTAAATCAATGTTTGCAGAATACTTATTATTCCATACTTATTCCATAATTATTATGGAATATATTCTGCAAATGAGCTTTAATTTCAGTGAAAGCTGCAGCCATTAATTGAGTCTCAGCTTCTATTTTTATTAATTTTGAGTCATTTTTACAGAAAAAAAAATAAATTTTCAGACTCCAGCTTCTTAAATTCTTTTTTTAAATATTATTTTTTGGGGGGGAGATTTTTGAAGTTTCATTGATAGACAGTGTGAAAGGGGGTAGAGAGGAGAGAGACGAGCAGCAAAGGGTCGTGAGCCGGACTCAAACTCACGACCGCTGCTGGCGACCTGCACCCATGTGGTAACGCCTTAACTAAATGAACTATACTCTTAAATTTGAGTATTTTCCCCCTTTTATTTCGTCTAATTTGACTTTAAACTGAATATTTTTCGGTTTAGGGTGAAATTATTGTCACGTTCTGCTTTTTTTTAAACACTGATTGACTGATTGACTGCTTGTAAATATGATCAACAGATAAATCAGCAATAAAAATACCCTTAATTACAGTAAATAAACCAATTAGAAGCTGTGTGATTTAAAAAAAAATGTTAATTTCTTTGTCAGTTAGTCAAATCTGAAACTGATAGTTTTGTCTGAGGCGTCTTTTTCTGCAATCTTTGTGCCAGAAAGCTTCTATTTTGCAAAGACTTATAGTCGTCAATTAACGCCACTGTTGAAATCCAGTGGAATTTGCTGTATTCTGCAGCTCGTGGGACATTTTCATAAGGCGCTCGCTTGTTTTAAAGGCATAAATCGGGGCAAGTCGAAGGCTTAAGACGCTGAACGTGTTTTCGAAACCTCCAAAGGACACTCGCGTAATTAAGCGCAATGTGAACGACGGGCGGCTTCCTCCGTGCTCTTCATCACTTTCTCTCTCTCTCTCTGCTGAAAGTAGGTCACCAGGGATTTCCTGCCCTCAGACGTTGCTCTTTCCAGCCAACACCTGGCCTTCTGCGCTTCAGCACTCGTGCACTCGAGTTCACGTGCGCAACGCATGGGACGGCGAGTCGACGCAGAAACGTAACCTTTATGGAGCGACCGGGACTCCAACTCCTCCTGCGTCGCTGCAGCTTCAGGCTGGGATTTTTTATTTTTATTTGTAAAAAAAAAAAAACGCACAAAAACAGCATATTTACTCCTCTAATTTTTCCAATTTAAAGTTTTCTCGAGAGGTGCGTTATGAAACAAAAGCCCGCCGCCGCCGCAGCTCTTCCCCCCCCCCCTCTCCTTCTCTCTCAGACTGAATTATTAACAACCCGAGGCTTACCTTTGCATTTCTAATTACGCGGAGAGACGCTGCTCTCCGACTCTGCGAGGCATCCAGTCGCTCTGGAGGAGAAATCCACTGCAGAGACACTCGCAGGGGAGGCTGATGCTCAGAGTGGGTTACGGGGGAAAGGAAAAAACAACAAGTCCGACTTAATTGAACACCTCTGGCCTGAAAATCTGATTCCTCGGACTCGTTCGGGGAACATTTAGCCGAGTAAACTTGTGTTGATTGTGATTTAGCAGGGGCAGGGGAGTTTTTATCATCGCTGGCAGACAGTTCGATGGGTAGCTCTCACACTCCTGCGCCCACGTGCGCCATGAAAGGAGCCCGAGTTTGCGGTGGAGGCGGAGGGGGGAGGGGAGCGGGCTTTTGCGGCGAGCTAAACAGAACGATCCGTCGGTGTGGGATCACAGAGAGCTTCTTAGAACAAACAGAGAGGAGGGGAACTCTCACCTTTCCCCTCACCACTTTCCCCTCCCGCCGTCACACACACACACACACACACACACCTGCTCGCCGCTCGGCCCTGAGGCTTCAAGTCATACCGAGAGGCTGCGAGGATTCGGAGAACGCGTCTGTTTTCTCACCCCGATCTTTCTGAATGATTAATTTTTCCGTTTCGGGGGCAACGAAAGTGAAAAAGCCTGAATATGTCAGGGTTCGGAAAGCCTCTCTAAGAATTAACAGAGTCACCCAGTACAGAGAAAAAGTCAAGAGGGGCAGCTCGGCTTTCTTTCATGATTCACAAAAACAAAACAAAAAAAACAACAGAAAAGCTCGCCGCCTGCAGTGAAAACACACACACACACACACACACACTCAGAGAAACCCACACAGCGCTCAGAGTCGGTTGCACCACTTTTCCGAGCCGTGGATGGAGCGCACGAGGCTGCTCTGCCGGGTGTGGTTTGTGCTCGGTGCCCCTCCAGTGCTGGTCGTGGTCATCGATCCGCGAAGAACGCACCACGGCAGCAACGTGCCGAGTCCTGCTGGGTTCGGCGCAACGACCACGCGTTTACGCATGTGTCGGGTCTGAGGCGCAGCAGGTGCGAGGTTCTGGAAGCCGAGCAAGAGAGCTTCACTGAAGTCTCCTGCTGGTGCTCGGCTTCTCTTCCTGTTTTAATAAGTGGCCAGGTCCGTGAACGTCGCGGCCGTTCGTTTTCTGATTTTGAGATTTCAAAATAAAAATGAAAAATAAACCATTTCCCTTTTTTTCAGTGATAATAAAAAATGAAAAACTGAAAACGGGCCGTAATTCATTATCCATTATCCGTTATCTGATTTAATTAGATGTGTTTGTAAATGGAAATTAAAATTAAAATACACCCGTGGAAAATTTATTTCTCTATTTCCTGTTGGTTTTGGCTCCATGACCCGTCTGACTTCTGAAGAGGAGCTAGCGATTTAGCACTAGCTCTGCTGCTAGCACTAAATCGCTACTTTGCTTTCTGGCAAAGCTAAAATAACAGAAAACCTCCAAACCTCCCCAAAAACGTCCCGAAAAGCAGCCGAACGCTAGCGATTTAGCGCTAGCGGCAGAGCAAAATGTGCATCAAATATTTCATTTTTCCGTGGCAAAATGCAAGTCAAGTTTCTCTGAGCGGCTACGAGCCACTTATACGCTACATTAGCACCAAATTAATAAATTAATTTCACACAAACATATGTTTTCAACATTCAACCTAAAATATCTAGTTTTAATTTTTGGATAGTGTTATAGCCAATTGTCTGAAGTTCTTATGACTTATGAAGAAACAAATCTAACATGCAAGCAGACTTCCCATGAGGCATTTTTTGAGAGTTTGCTTGAAGAGCCCTTTCACAATAAAAGCTGCCTGGGTGTCGACGGTAGATTTAATATAATTTCTTCAGCCGACTGAGCTTGCTGACTTCCTGTTGAACTCGTGAACTAATTTTAATTTTCAAAACTCAAAAACATGACACCGAGTTAATGAGCCAGCCCAGGTCTCATACTCGGGTTGCTAATTCGAACAAGCCTAAAGTGATTAACAGTGCGTGGATTTAAAACGCAATACTAGAAAACACTGCTTAAAAACAAGTGACCTGCAGGATAAAACATGATTTATTAGCTTTTAAATGAGTATTATTGCATTTTAAACTACTAGAAACAGAGTCTGTTCAACGAGATGAGCTCAAACACCCAACGCTACTCAACTTTTGCGATGTTTCCATTTGGATTCATGCAAATGTATTTCCTTTCTTTGCATTCGGAGTGCTGCCATAACTTCCATCATTCCCCTTCACCTTTAGTGATATATTTAGTCTTTCTTTGCAGTAAATGTTGCAGCTAAGGTGGCGCTAAGGTTGCTGCAGCTGCCTCGGCCTTGTAGAATCTTATTTTGCAGGTTGGTCTGATGCTAAAGATCAGCCTCATGCCAGTTGTGTTTATTTTCATACGTTTTTTAGCATCCGTCGCTCGTTGTCTCACAAAAAGCACGGACAATCTGACAAAACCGAGGAAACACCACACCTTGTTGTCGACTGCTGCAGTGCTTTTGGGTTGAGAGGACGTCAAACTCTGCTCAGGGCCCTGAAAATGCGACGGCTGCAGGGATTAGATGCCTTTTTTTTTTTTTTTTTTTTTTTTGTTGAAACTTGTTTTTACGCGCCGAAATGAAGAGCCAAGCACTTTGTTGGAAAAACCCAAGGTCAGACGCATTTCTTCACCCCATTAACGAGCCGCCCGTTCTCCGCTATCCTCCCCATCGTTCCGCCTCTCAATTTCAAATCAGGAGTTTAACCTCCAAGCAGATTCCGCTCACGCTGTGGCAGCGGACCTGGCCGTGCACCATGGGAGAATTACCTCCCATAATTATACTGCAATTATGACCGAGATAAAATCAGCATTATTCTTTTTTTTTTTTAAAAAAAGAAGGGAAAAAAAGTTTAAATGAGTCGTGGGAGGGAGGGATGGAAGGAGTTGGAGCTTTAGCGTCTCTGAGGGGATTGGTGACAGTCCTGAGAAACAAAAGGAGGCAAATGGACAGAAAACCTTTTTCTAATTAAGCACAGAGAAAAGATGGTGTCTCTGGTAATTATAAAAGTGTAAGAGATTCTTAACTGGGCTGAGGGTAATTTTGTCTCGGCGAATTTTTAAAAAGTCCAAAATAGGGAAAGTAAAGCAGGAAACTTTCATGAAAGAGCGCTTCTTAGAAAAGGCGATCGAAACTCGGCTGACCTTTGGGTTTCACCAGCATGCTCTGACGCTCGTGTTCCGCCGTTTGGCCACTAGGGGCGCTGTGATCGCTCCACATCAGAGCAGCTCCTGGCTGCAGCAAACGGGGCCTGCAACAAATAAACTCTCCCTTCAAAACCCCTTTCAAAACCGCCAACCGCCTCCCCCCAAAAATAGACATGCAACGAGCAGAATCCGAGCTTTCGGGGCTCCGCTTCCCAGCCAGTCATCTTCAGTGACGTGTGTGCAGTTTGGAGTCTGGAGCCGGATCGCAGCAGACAGGACATCTGCTCTTCATATCCGCCTGGTGTGTTGCACAAAGTGGACTCTCTTAGCTCCAGCCATGGGCCCAGCGGCTGCACGGCGGGCACAATTCCCTCTCCAAACACAATTCGGAAAAGGGACTTGTTTATCCAAGCGTTCGGGGCTTGGATCGGAGGCAGATAATGTCTGGATGGGTTTGAGTCTCCCTTTTTCCAAGCCGCCGCACACATCTGTATCTGAGTTTTGCAGTTTAAGAAAAAAAGAGAGGCCGCTGTACGATATACAAACACGCTGCACAGCATAAACGCACAGGTAGGTGCGTTGCCAAGCACTTAAGGAGAACACCGGTGGTCCCTTTGGGAAGCGGTGACCTCGAGGAAGTCGCATAACTTTACTCTGCGGATCAGTTTCTGCAGGTCGCACACAAAAAAACACCCATTTGTAATGCATTTTCATCATTTCTCCAGTGTCACATTTCTTTAATAAAACCGCACAATCTCCCACCTACTATCAGCCTTTTTAAGGTCAGGGGGAAAAAAAAAAAAGAATCAAACGTTAAAAAAGCAGCAAAAATGATTTATAACCTGTGTATTCCAGATATGTAATGGCTGCAGAGTATCTCCAGGCAACGCCATTACTTATTTCTGAAAGCCCCACCTGATTGTAGTCGGACGGACTCACCTAAAAAACACCTAAAACGGCTCAATAAAGCACCTCGGGCCGTGATTGGGATCTCACTCATATTCCCTCGTCACAAAGATGAATGCATTTGCGCAGGAGGGATGAGCGAGGAGGGCTGAGTTTTAATAAATTCTGCATCATGCCTCCGCCGCGGCGCTCACAAGCCCCTGACAAGCGCATTTATTTAAAGACAGTTTGATAAATTAATTTTTTCTTTTCATATCATCTGGGAGAAATGCATTCGCGGACGGGTAATGATGTTGACTGAAAAATGGAGGCGAGGAGGGGGAAAACGTTGGTTCACCCCATTTTTCTTGAAATGTTTGACGGCTGCGAGGCAAAGCAGGAGCGCATTAGCTGCTCGTTGTGCGTCCTCGCTGCTGATAATTCAAACAGAGCAAACTTTGGCGACCTGGCCTGCTCTTTTGTGCGCTTTTTTTTTTCCCCTCTCTTCTTTTCGGGGCTTTTCTTACTCGTAACAGGAAAGACGTCAAAACTGGATCTCGATAAGGGAAAATTGCGCAACGAGCAGATCAGATAAGCGTCCAGAGGTCATGCAAACGCGCATGCAAATTCACCGAAGCAGTTTTGTTTTTTTTTCCTTTTTTTTCAAGAAGCTCGCCGCATTCAAAAACAAGCACTGGTAATATCGCTATCAGCAGCATCTGCACACACTTGCAGGCCGCGGCCGGCAATATCCTTCAGAGGACAAAGTGTACGAAATGAATCAATAAACTCAAAAGCCCTGAAATCTCAAATCCATTAGGGCCACGACAAAGCACATATTACTTCAAAATGGAGTTGCATTAAGTGTCAGATTTCTCAGATAAGGCCGCCTTCATTTGGGTTTTGCTGTTTTTTTCCCCTCCCTCCCCCCCTCCGATGGGACGCATGAGTGGTGTCTCCTTATCATTCATGCCATAAAGTGCTATCTGTGTCTCTTATCGCCTGTCTGTGCACGAAGGAGGAAAAAGAGACTATGACGGAGGGAAGAGAATGAAGGGGGGGCGATAAAAATCGCTCGCTTGCTGTGGCCACATGCGTGTACACCTGTACGAGTGGACCGCTGCCTTCGACGCGCCACGTATCAAACAAGGCCACGGGTCCAACGGCGAGCGCTCTTATCTGCTGCAGCCGTGAACAAACGTGCAAAGCGCTGCCTCAACAGCCCCCCCCCCCCCCCCCTCGAAAAAGAAAAAGTGCAAAGAGGAAATCAAACTGTTGCAGGAGCTCCTCTCTCCGATCGCGTTATCGCCTCGCTGCAACTTTGATTAAACTGTCAGAATATGTAGATCCCCCCCCCGAGACGTGAAAATTAAACCACTTTTTTCTCCCGCATCATCACTTTGAATGTGAATTCAAGAGGTTTGCAGATCCTGATACGATGCGTTGACCCCGCTTGATTTAGCTTTTTTTTTTTTTTGTATTTAACACTATCTGAATCCCTCCACTATGCAAAGGCATAACCTTAATCTGGCTGCCTTTAACCTTGCCATTCCATCTCTCCCTCCTTCCTCCCCCCCCTCCCCACCTGCGTTTGTTTATCCAGCACTCTCTCGCTCGCCTCTCTGATGAGTGTTTTATCTTGCGGCCCACCTTTTCACACTGCCGCGTTTCACAATCACGAGTATCACCCGTAATTATCTCGCCGTATTCCCCCTCCTCGCCCTATCGCCGGCGTTCATCTCGCCGCTCGGAATTATATGCGTTTCAGCTGGGTGCCACCGAACTCCCCCCAGAGGAGGGAGAGGAGGGGAGAGCGCGCAGGCCCCGGCCAGACCTGCATCACCATACAGGAGAAGCATCTCTGGTGTAATTACTTTGTTCCACCGCTTCCCCTTTTTTTTTTTTTGTAATCTCCCATCGACTTTGCATCCTTCTTTTCATACTCCGGCACATAATATAGTCGTGGTCCCCTGTCAAAGTCGCCTTGACCTTCCCTCCTCTCCGCCGCCGCCATTGTACCAATAAGAAAACCAATTAATGACTTATCCGTCCATCTCAATGTCAAGTCTTTTTCTGAGGTGTACTATTATGTCTGCTTTTCCGACACGCTGTTTAATTAACTCCGGCGTTTTTCTCCGATCCGAGCCTCCATCCCGCCGCTCCGCTCGTCCACGCCCGGCGTTCGCGCATAATGGCGAGCCGCAAAAAAAAAAAAACCCTCAAACTTCTGAGAGCAACAGAATGTAGAGAGGAGGTAGGAGGATATGAAAGGATTTAAATGAACAAGATGTGCGAAGGAAGGATTCAATGGAGGGGCCAGATAAGGCTGCGAGAGTGGGCCGAGTGTGGCGTCTTTAGGTTAAAAAAAGAACCCCTCCACCTTTGACGAGGGGAGCCCGAACGCACCGTTTTTTTTTTTTTGCCTTTATCGCATTCATATTCAAATCCTTCCTGAGTGAAATGTCAAAGATGATAGACGTATCACTTTTTTTTTCCCCCCTCTTTTTGCTTTTCTCACCGGCTGCTTTTAAAGGCGGGAGAAGCCCCTCTCGTTGTAATTCCGACTCTGACTATTCGTGTCGCTTCACCTCGAAAGGCCTCGACCCCCGACACTCCCCGGAAGATTCGACCACCTCTTTTTTTGTATTTCTTGCACAAAGAAAAACTTGTTTTCACTAACACAAGACAAAACCGTGCATAACCTGTGGCGACACTCACCCGGAGATGTCTATCTCGTTTCACTTTCCCCCATTTCCATATTTATTTTAATTAGAATTGGGCCGAGTATTGTCCCAGGGGATAACTATTATGAAAATCAATCCAATATCCTAATATATAAAATTAGAGCAGTGCTGTGTATGGAGTGTTTTTTTCTTTTTTTGAACTTTCTAGTAATAAATTATATACTCATATGCCCAGTGTGTGAGGAGCCAGCCATATCTTTTTAATTTTCTAAACGCAATTCATTGCTCCGAACTCGGATTCAAAAACACTAATTAATTTGTATTTGATAATTTGCCCACTTTCACGGCATGACATAAGTGCGTATTTTTCCTCCCCCACCCCCCTTTTTTAAACTTTGCATGCACAAGTTTAATTAAGTGAGAACTCTTCACATTATCAACATGGTGAATTGTGTGTGATTTTCTTTTTCTTTTTTTGTTGGGAAGGAGAAGAAAGAAAAAAAAAAGTCTGCGAGGGGTCTTTTCTGCTCTCCACTCCCACAATTTCCCGCATAAAAGACTTTTTTCACCCCCCCCTCCCGAATCGAGAGGCAGTGATTGCTGGAGGAGGTGTACATTTCAAGTTAATTTTACGTTGACCTTGTAAAAAAAAAAATAGAAGAGAAGAGGGATTGTGAAGGAGCGTGGATAAGTTAAACAGTAATGAAAAGAAGAAGGGAGTTAATGCACCTTCATCTGAACTGTCTCACTAACAGACCGTCCACTCCTCCTCTCTGCTGCGCTGCAATCACTCTCCAAAGACGCCTTTCATGCGCCGAAGCCGACCTGCATTTGAGCTAAATTGTACATTAAACGAGATTAATGAGATTTTGGTTTCAGGGGGGCTGGATTCTAGCGCGCCTCTTCGCAGGGGCGGCTGGAGAGAATCACTCCTGCCGTAACTTCGCCTCTTTGCCGAGTCTAAAAACTTCAAACCGAGCCGGTCTTACCTGCGAGGACAGTGGAGGACGACTGCCTGAGCTCGGTGGATATCGAGGTCTCGCGGGCTGCTATCACAGAGAGTCATCTCACCTCCAGCCTGATTTTACTCTCTGCTCTATTGTAAATAAAGGACAAGGCGGCTTCACACAGGGCTGCTGTTTGTCTGTGATGTCTCGCTTGTCGCTTTGAGATCGACTCGCCGGCTTTTTCGTGCAGCTGCTTTCATTTTGCACTGAGCCACCGGCTTCTTATTACATTTTGAACAGATACTGCACTGTAAGTTCTGGTCTGCAGTGCATCTTTAGCGGAACATCATACATGCAGGATGTGTGTTCAGGCTGAAATAAAGAGCTAAGCGGCTTTGTAGAACAGTTTCAGAGAAGTTTGTGTGTCTGTGCAGATGCCTGGTAATCGAGTTTCTAAGCTTCCAAAGGCCAAGAGCCCAAAATTGAGAAGTTAGAATAAAAAAATTAGTATAAGATGTCTTGTCTGATTCTTCTTGGCTGCATAGTTACTAACACAAACCATAATTTTGTCAGGTTTATTCTTAAAACTACCCGTAAAGTTGCTGTTTTTTAATTTTAACATTTGTATTTTTGCTTTCTTTGATAGTTAGACTGACAAACAGTGTTTATAGCACACAAAACACGCCCCTTGTGCAAAACCTTTTTTGAAAAAGGGATCTGGACGAGCACCAAAAATGAGTCGGTTTCTCCTTTTTGCTCGTGCTCCATGCGTTTACTAGAGCTGGGTGATGCGATTTAAAGTTTTATCATGATAAAAAGTGTCATTTAAAGACGGTGCAGCCACTTTAAGGTGTTTATCGAGGTGCACAAGTGATAATTATGGTAACAAGACACTAAAAAACACTCAGATATATACATTTTACAGACATGGATGAATGTAAATAAGGATAAAGGAATGATGTGGCTTCAGACTAGCGCACCTTTGGAGACCTGCACAGAGGTCATGGGGAGAGTAATGGAGGGCGAAGGATCTCCATTATCAGGAGATACGACTGGCTGTTTATGAGGCAGGAAGGGGGCAAGCTTCAAGATTGTTATCACAACCAAGCTTTGCATTTTCATGATTTTTGATTACAATCACTTTTAAGTGTGAATATAACATATACACTTATGCACACACAGCTGCAACTCTTGCACAATGTGAAACTAAAAATGTAGTGTACAGAGTCTCGATTCTTATTTTGAGGTGGTAGGTTACTGTATACCTATGGTTTTATCACCCAGGCTCACTCTCCATTGAGTTGGACGAAAATTTGCATAATCCTGCTGGGTGCCAACAAATGGCAGTTCAAGTACTGCCTCCGCCCTCATAGTGGATGTACCTGTACAAACACAACACCCCAACGGTTTTGTTTTGGTGTTGGTTCTAGATCTTACACAGAATTGCCTGATTGTGGCAATTTGATTAAAAGGCCCTTTTCAACACTTTAATGCAAGTCTCACGTGTCTCCAGTGTTTGTTTTTTTTTAGTTTTTTAGCTCAAAATACCACAAAGATGGTTCATTACTGCTCTTCCAAATGGCCCTTTTTGCTCTTAAAACCAATGAGTTGCTGCTGTTTTTGCCCCTTTCAGGAAGAAAACTCTCTCTGCTTCTATGATTGACAGCCACAGCCACAACTAACAGCTTCTATTTTTACCACAAAGCACAGTAAAAATCGATTTCCACCTTATGGGACCCTTAAGCTGCAACTTCAGATGTATTTTTTCTGATAAATGTTGTATTATTGAAACTTGAACAGTTGTTTTCAGCAGTAATTCGGAGCTGCCTGCTTGTCATTGCTGTCCTTCTTCCCGTTCTCATTTGTTCCCTAAACTGAAGCCACTTTGTCTCTCGACCGGAGCATCAATCTGTCCTCTCATTCTTTGAATATTCCCGTCCACGTTCACTCCGGACAGTGCAGCCCCTCTTTTCGCTGTCGGATCGCACAACCATGTCGGCCTCCATCGTGTCCATTTCCCCCTTTCATTAGCTCCTCTATCTGGACAGCACTTCCTCTTTACCCGTTTTGTTCGTCTGTCACGGGACAAAAAAAAAAAAAAAAACTTTGACGGGGTCCTGGCTGGGCCCCGAGCCCAGAAAATCATTTAACAGTCCAATCAGAGCGGGGGCCGATCCCAGCGCTGCCATTAGGGAAACCTGAGCAGCGATCCCGACCCCCCGTCTCTCACAGCCTCTTTTACGCTTTAGACGCTCTACAAATTGAGCATCATCCGCCAACCCTCAGCAGCCATTTTGCAAATGACGGGTCCAGGGAAGAAGAGAGAGTGGGAACAGACACGAAAATGATGTTCATTGGGGTTTATGGAAGAGATGGGGAGAAAGAGATAGAAATTAAATATCCCCGCCGACTAGAAGGGGCTTTCTAATTCCCTCCCTCCTCCTCCCGTCTCCTCTCTGAACCCCAACCTTTAGTTCGCTGACTCAAAACCGCGATAAAACCCGATTTCTCCGCTTTCATTCTTTCACTCGTCCTCCTTTTCCTCTTCGATCCCGCCACAAGGGAACACTCAGGCCTTTGTTCGCTGAATTGGTTTTCAGATGTTATTTTTTCTTCACTCTTTCTTTCCCTAAGAGCATGTGATTAAAATCGCCTCAGTCGTTTAGCACTGATGCCTTTTGTCTCTGCGGTCCCATTCTGCTGGGAGTCAGAGGGCTTACTACTCTACATCTCACAGGTAGGATATAATAGGATTTCACTCCTGCTCTTCCCTGCACCGTCCGTCTGCATATTTAGAGCTTAAATACATGCATATGTATAAATTAAGGCTCAAGGCAATAATCGCAGCTTTTAATAAGAAGCAGTGTATAATTTTTAACTTTTAAGTCTGGTGCTGGTGGAGGTGGAGGTTGGGAGTGGGGGGACCGAGAACTGCCGGGAATATGAATATTTTCCGTGTCCAAACATGGCTCTGTTTGGCCAAGTTTATAGCTGGATTCGCAGAGGTTGTAGCGCCGCACTTACTCCTGAAGAACAAACATGGGTTATTCATAAGCAGGGGTTAGCGCGTAAGCTTCGGTACCGGAGGTATACTCAAGGAAATAAGAAGCGAATGAATCAACAGATGACCGTTTAGGGTAAATATTAAAGCTCCGCGAGTTAATTACGAGAGTCGGAGTAAAGCCTGGAGTTTTAATATTTAATCTTTTGCTCCTCTTTTTAATCTCTTGACATTTAACTCTACCGCTGCCCAAAGTATTGTCCAAAAAAACACAAGTTTACCCTGCAATAGGACGGAAATGTTGCCGAATGCAGTCCTAGGCTTTGCAGAATCGCCCAGTATCAACTTAGGATCTTGTTTGTTTGAATTTGTTTTTATTACTTCTCTGATTTGACTTTTGTTTTTATTGTAAAGCACTTTGTGGATACGTTATTATTATAATCCTGAGGTGCCCGAAACCTGCATTCTTTCTAACAGCCAGCAGGGGGCGACTCCTCTGGTTGTCCAGTTGTATAGAAGTCTGTAAGGAAATTACCCTACTTCTCCCTTGATTTGTAACCAATTTATGGTCTCAATTGGTAGTTTTAAGACTTTATAAGACCTTATAAGTAGAAAATTATGTTGATTTTGTAAATTAGAGTCCCCATTTTGGCGAGATTAGATGATGAAGTAGGGTCTGTTTTAATGTGGGGCTACCTTGGGATAGACAGGTCGCTACTGTATCACTGTAAAAAGTGTCCGTTCATTTTTAAAAGACCAAGATCGTGAAAACCAAACTACCTAACTTATACAAACCTATATATGACATTACAGCCACTATGTCATTTTATATTCAGTCTATGGTTGCAAACAAAATATGAAGTTGCCCAGGTCCTGTGGAAGCAAAGCAGCCCCAAACCATCACACTACCACCTCCATGTTTACTGTCGGTAGATGTTCTTCTGGTGGAATGCAGTATCAGCTTTACACCAGATGTAACGGACCCATGTCTTCTAAAAGTTCCACCTTTGACTCATCAGTCCACAGGATGTTATCCAGAAGTCTTGGAGCTCATCCAGATGAACCTTTATGTTCTTTTTGGTCAGTAGTGGTTTGATCCTTCAACTCTCCCATGGATCCATTTCCTCCCAGAGTCTTCCTCATTGTGGAATCATGTAGACGGACCTTAACTGAAGCCAGTGAGGTCTGCGGATCTTTAGATGTTCGTCTGGGTTCTTTGTCCTCTTCTTCTTGGAGAAATGTTGGTGGTTGGTCCACTCCTGGGAAGGTTCACCACTGTTCCATGTTCCTCCATTTGTGGATAAAGTCTCTCACTGTGCTTCTCTGGAGTCCCAGAGCCTCAGCAATGGCTTTGTAACCCTCCAGACTGATGGACGTCAATGACTTTGTTCCTCATCTGGCATCATGTGCTGCTTTTAGAGAGCCTTTAGCTGCTTCACAACACCAGACAGGTTCTATTTAGAGATGTTTAGATCCAACAAGCCTGGCAGTGATCATATGTGAGGGTGGATGGTGAAACTGAACCCAACTGCCAAATGAATCTGGTCATTTGGTAGATTGGTAGGTAAGGGGGCAATTACTTTTTCACAGAGGGCAAGATGGGTTGGACAACATTTTTCCTTTAATTAATAAAATCATCATTTAAAACTGCATTTTGTGTTTTCTGGTCCTACATTAAAATTAGTTGGATGATCTGAAACTTTTATGTGTGACAAATAAGCAAAAATAGAAGGTATCTGTTGGGGGGCAAATACTTTTTCATAGCACTGTATATCATAAACTACATTTTAGCTTCTTGTGTCAAAAACATAGCTTTAAAAACACAATAAGTGCTGATTTCCTTTATTTTTTATTAGTTTATTTGTTCCAGAATCCGGTACGTTACTATGAATGGTCCCATTACTGTGACTTCACATTTTACCTTTGCCACACTGGCTGGGATCTTTGGTTTTCCTCTTAGTGTAGTTGTGGGCGGCACTGCAGCGCGGTGATGAAAGTAATCAAACGAATGCATGAACAAGTGCGTCCAACAGATTTGATCCACATGACTGTCGTGACCCTCTGAGCCTCCACTGCAAAACACTTGACAGGTTTCACATCACACCCGCTCACCTCCACCTCCACACCCCCACCGAAAGGGAAAAGCTGGTTGTGAGAAAATCTGCCTTTCTTCTCGCTCTCAATCCCTCTCCGTTCGGCTGCCAAAGGCCTTGATTAATGGTCCGCTTTAATTAATACTTTTACAGTACTTAGAGCAAAGACCTCGCAATTAGCATTGGCCTAAAGAGTGTAATCACCTGAGCTCATCCAGATCCTTATCCCGCAGACTGACTGACTGACTAAATGACTGACTGACTGCTCGGCAGAGAGCAAGTGGAAGCTTGTGTGGCTCAGACGTTCATTTATTTTCTCGGAGGTAGTGTGGGCTCGCGCTTAGAACTCAAATCCAACTCTTTATACAGATGAAAATTGATTTCTGGCAAACTGTAGCTGCACCCCGGTGGCCTGGGGTGATTTCTTACTATTCATACAATGCTAAGGATGCTGCAAAATGATCCTCAGTTTAAAGGGATTTAAATTCAAACCTGGATTTCTGAGGATTGTTTGCATCTTGAACTTGTGCATAATTAAAGCAACATTCAGTAGATTTCTTCATATTTTGCTGATAATGCCGGGGAAAGAAGCAGATTCTGAGTGTCCCTTTGATGGTAGCCGTTTAGCCTCCGCTTGCCGCATGACAAACTGTCCAGATTACTAAATATCATAACATTTAGTCGCAGGGTTTATGGTTACCACTGTTTACATTTTTCATATCAGGGTTACAGGGTCAGCCAGTGTTCAAACCGACTCGCTGCGGCTTCAGTTCAAGGCCTAATATTTTTCTTATTGGGGTGTCTGTGTATTTTTGGTCCCATTAATGCGGCTTCTCAGTTCGAGCGTATAAACAGGACTTGGAGTGGGCTCTGTGCGTCTCTGTCAGGCTGTATTTAGGCAAAGCGGCGCTTCAAAGGGAATGCTAACTTCATATTGGCAGTTTATCGGGCTCATCGTCTTGCTTTAGCGCGGCAGCACGCCGATGTTTGCTTATTAGGACGAGAAGTACAAATTGAGGCTAGTGAGGATGTCATGAACCGAAACGAAATGAGCTGAAAGGTCCCCCAGAATCACCAACAACTAGAAGATCACAATGCATTCGTCTGTATCAAACTTAAAGGCGGTTTATCCACTGGTTGAATCTATCTAATGACTCCTATAAATCCCTCCTTTCTGGCATAAACACTTCGGCTCCTTACTGGTTTTTTTTGCAGACGACATCACGTCACCAGGCTTGGCTTCTCTCCATCGGCTCCCCGTTTGTTTCACAATTGATTTTTAGATTTTGCCGATGATCTTTTGCGAAACATGTCAGGGTTTAGCCCGAAGCCACACAGCAGAAGAATGTTGACGCCACACGAGCAGATCCTCATGTGGGGCACTTCGAAATCCCAGACTTGCCCTCAGGTGGCATCATCTTTTTATTGCTTATTACACTTTTAATTTGTATTTATTAGAATTGACATATTGCCTTTAGCGTTTTTGCGTCTGTTGTCTTCTTGTTTTGACTTTATCTTTATTTTGTGTGGCTTTTTTTGGCCCTTCTCTTGTTTTGTTGGCTTCTCGCTATCCTGCACATTGTAACAGTGCTATAAGAATCGAGTTAATGTAGTAGTTGAGACATGTCACTTAAAACCAAAAATGTAAACCTCATGGCGGTCTTAAGTAATATAAATGCACAGCCTGATGCAGTTATGAGTTAGTAGCTCCTTTTTAATATTCAGCTCCATCTGGTAATGCTTTCTTATAATTGTATGATGTGTATTCTTTTTTTCAAATCCCTAAAACAACACTAGGCCTCCAGTGTCACTGTTTTGCGCTATTTCCTGCTAGAAATGACAAACAACCCCTGATTTTGCTCTGAAAACCAATGACTTGCTGCTGTTCCCGCCCCTTTCAGGAAGAAAACTCTCTCTGTATCTGCGATTGACAGCCAAAGCTACGACTGGCAGCTTTTATTTTTTACATCTCCAACTTGTAATGACTACAAAACATTATAAAATGGATTTAACCGTCTTAACTAATATGTACGTACAGCCTGCTAGAAGTTATGAGGTTGTATTCAGCATTTTATGATGTGTATTCATTTATTGCGATGGCTGAACACAATACTCGGCCTCTAGTGTCACTGTTTTTGGCTATTTTCTGCTAGAAATGACAAAATGTTCACCATGACTGTATCACTTCTAGTTTTAGCCTTTTCTAATTGAGCTGTATTGCTTTGGAAACCAATGAGTTGATGCTGTTTCCGCCCCTTTCAGGAAGAAAACTCTCTCCGTATCTGCAATTGATGCGCAGAGCTACGACTGGTAGCTTTAATTTTAAAACCTTCAACTTTATAATGACCTCAAAACACTATGAAATG
This sequence comes from Dascyllus trimaculatus, assembly GCA_024666655.1. Taxonomy (NCBI): domain Eukaryota; kingdom Metazoa; phylum Chordata; class Actinopteri; family Pomacentridae; genus Dascyllus; species Dascyllus trimaculatus. The sequence continues at coordinate 5,313,890 of CM045465.1, read as the reverse complement.
GATTTTAAGCATCTTAGCTAATATGGATGTACAGCCATTTTTTCAGATAGCTAAAAACAATGCTAGGCTTCTAGTGTCGCTGTTTTTGTCCATTTTCTGCTTCCATTGTAGAAATGACAAAATGTTCACCATAACTGTTGTGTTCTAAACGGGCTGTTTTGCTCTGTAAACCAATGAGTTGCTGGTGTCACCGCACCTTTCAGGAAGAAAACTCTCTCTGTGTCTGCAATTGACAGTCGGCGCTATGACTGGCAGCTTTAATTTTTGCACCTCCAATTTGTAATAACCACAAAACACTATAAAATGGATTTTTATCCTCCTTAGCTAATATGAATGTACAGCCTGCTAGTAGTTATGAGGTTATATTCAGTATTGTATGATGTTTAATCATTTATTCAACTATGTAAATACAATACTAGGCCTCTAGTGTCACTGTTTTTGGCTATTTTCTGCTAGAAATGTATAACTTCTAGTTTTAGACCTCTTCTAAATGAGCTGTCTTGCTCTGGAAACCAATGAGTGGATGCTGTTCCCGCCCCTTTCAGGAAGAAAACTCTCTCTGTATCTATGATTGACAGCCTGACTTATGACTGGCAGCTTTTATTTTTACACCTCCAACTTATAGCAACTACAAAACACTACAAAATGGATTTTCACCATCTTAACTAATATAGACGCTGAGCCTCGTTGCAGATATGAGGTTGTACTTTTTTTATACAGTACCTCAAAATGCTGCTTTTTTATATTTAGCTCCATTTGGTCATCCTATATTACTGGCATATGATGTGCATTCAAAACAACTCTAGGCCCCCAGCGTCACTGTTTTTGACTTTTTACTTGCAAAGCGTTTTCTCCAAACAAGCAGAATGTGCCGTTAGTTTCAGCTTAAATCCACAATGGGGCATTAATACCTTCAGTAAAGAGCATATAAAGACGACGCCTTTGTTTTTTTGGGGGGCTTAATGGGAAGTGGAAACGGCAGGCAGTGAGAGAAATTCCACGGCATTAATTACAAACTGATTAGGCGCTCCTTTTGCAGGAGGCTGTATCATTTAATTGAGGGGAAAATAATGATCACAATTCCAGCAACTTCTAATTAGAAAAACAGCTCCAATCTTATCAGGGCTGCGTGATGCATGTGGAACACACATCGCTTTCAGTCGTACACAAACCCACTGCACACACACACACACGTCTGAACAGAAACTATGGAGCTGCGTTTTGTTGTGCTTTCTCTCTTTTTTTATTTATTTATTTTCCCGAGGATGCACACTCGCGTCCCACTCGGAGACAGAGGAGCCCGGTTTAAGCACATCGAGTCGGCTGCGGATTATGTTTGTAGATATTACCCCGAAAGAATCAGCGGTGCGCTTTCTCAAAAGAAGACACAGACAATTACAGATCTGATAACCCCTCGAGTTGTATCGCAGTTGTTGCAGTGTGTTTACACTATCTGACATGGCTGAAACAACAGCGCAAATAAGAACAGAGACGAAGATTCCCATCTCAACTTTTCCTGACTTGTCGCTTATCGCAAAAACCACAAAAATCACAGTGTCAGGCAGAAGCTTGGAAGGGGACCAAAAAGCCGACACACACACACACACACACAAAAAACACAAACCTCCATTGCATCAAATTTTACTCGGCTGTATTTATTGGCAGCTGCTCGGGAGTGTTTTGTAATACTTAAGAGGATATTTCCACACAGATAAACAACAGCTCGAAGAAACCCTTTTTTTCCTCCCAAAACCTGCAATGTTGTCTGTTAAATTGCCAAACAACAGCACATTTGTGCGTGTGTCTGTGGGGAATCGACTACAGTATATGACTCATGTTATGGCAATGACACAGTCAGAAACTGCAGCACTCTCACTGAAGGACGTATTATCTTCCCCGCAGGTCATCGCGGCAGTTTCATAACACCCCAAATGGGATTCTTATTCAACTAGAGTAGCGCTGAGTGGAGGGGAAAGGGGGAAAAAAAAGTGTTTATTCTGTCTGCCGTTCATGAAATTTACACACACAGCGCTATGATTAATAGGCAGTTTTGTCATTGGTTTTATTAATGGGAAAAAAACGCCTGATTTATGGGCCGCGTCTAGACACAGTAACTGCTTTCTCCTCGCTGGCAGCAGATCAACTGATCGGCTTAAATGCGAGTTTTCTGAAACAGACAGTTTCGTCGCCCATCAATCGACTCAGCTGTTTGCTCGCTCGCAGGGTTGGTGGGGGGGTGGGGTGGGGGGGGGCGAACATGTGGGTGGCTTCTCCCGATTCTTTATAAACAGAGTCATTACAGTGTATTAGGCAAAACAGCAGTAAATCAGCAGCACTGACAGGCCTGGCAGAGCTGCACAATTGATGGCACCGAGTTGAAAGGAAAAGACGGGCGGCACAGACTAATATTTGATATTGCACTCTCACTTGATTGACTGTATATTTGCAGCTGTCACATTGAGGTGGTTGCAAAATTTGAGTTAAATGAAATAAATTAAAAACCTCCCCCTGCCGTTTGTTTTTTTTTTTTTCCCCCCCTCCGCACAAGATCCCCAAAGCATAACAGCCAGCAGTCGCATTTCCATCCAAAATAGCAAGAAAACGGCTCATTACAATACAACACACCCGCGCAGACACACACATCATCATCATAAAGGTATCCACTCGAGGAGAAATTGGAATCAGCCACTCCCTTGGATCAGCCAGAGTATTCCTTTACCATGTTTCTCAGGCTTGGATGCTGCTGTAGGGTTGTGAGTGTGTGTGTGTGTGTGTGGAGGGGGGTTGGGTTGGGTAAAACTGGGGGGCTGTCCAGGGAAAGTGTCTGCTTGGCCGTCCCTGGCTGAGAGGTAAGCCTTACCGGTAGTGTGCCTGAAAACCGAGCGTGTTGTCGGCCGGCCGCGGAGCCAAAATCACTGACGTGTTTTAGAAAAAGGGCCCCCGGTGCCGGAGAGGGACGGGGGTATTAAGCAAACACACATGTACGACGCCGCGCACACACCTACTCAGACAATGCTCGAACAAAAGTGCAGGCATATAGCGTAACACGGAGCCAAAGGTACACCCTCGGATGCACACACATAGCGTACACACTCGGAGCAGCGAGCCGAGTCGCCGTGCCAGGTGGCAGGGGGGAGGCTCTCGGCTCAGAACAGGCAGGAGAGGAGGAGGAGAGGCTCTTGGCCGGCCTTGAAAGCGAGAAGCACAAACGGCGGCGGCGATGCCCAGGTTTGGACTCGGCCAGGGGGAGCCCTGGAGGGGTTTCCTGAGCAAGCGAGCAGGGAGGACGGGGAGGGTTGCCGGGATGGGTTTTTGGGCCGCTTTCGTGGCTGTTGGTCATCCCCCTCTGTAACGGAGAAGTGTGATCCCAGACACGGCCGTCCTGTTCTGAGCCGGACCTTGCTTGTCCACAGGCCCAGAGCTGCGAACAGGGGGATGCTGCAGTGGGCTGAGACTGGGCTTACACTCACTGCATTGTTTCCCCACGTCTGCGCTAGATACTAAATAAGATGTGCCTTTTCCCTCTAAGCTGTGTGTGCAGCATGGTGGGTTTAGGACAAACGGTATGCTAATTATCTCTGGAATAGAAATACAACACCCCGAGATAAGGCGCTGTGTGTTCGCACCCGGCCCGCTGAGGTGATCAGATAAGAGGGAGTTGACTGGATACAGTAGCCAGATGGATTGGGTACCTTCACACACCGAAAACCACAAAAAAAGAAGGTCAAACTACACAAATCTGAACCAAAATCTGCAAGAAAAAATGCTTCAGACACAACCTTAATCCACCCGTTTATTTATTTCCTGCAGTATATTCTAAAGGGAGCTTCCACATCTCATTGTCTTGTGTTGCCCCTGAACTCTCCAACTACCACAAACAGGATCAGGTCCCGGTGGAGGAGCTTCTAAGAAAAGGAGCACTGTGAAGAGGAGACAGGTGAGGCGGGGGTAGGGGTGAGGAGGAGAAGACCAGGTGGGAGGAGGAGGAGGAGGGAGGAAGAAGAGAGAAACAGAGGGGAGTGAAAGATGTGAATTAACAGAGTGCCGGTGAGGTATTCTGGTCGGGGCTGGCTCACGTAAAGTGAGCTGTGGGGCGTGTAAAGTGAGCAGGGGGCTATTTGGGTCATTTTCACATGGAGCCTGGCCAGACTCCAGAATTGAGCGAAGGGAGAGAGAGAGAGAGGGGGAGAGAGACAGTGAGAAAGAGAGAGGGAGAGACTCCTAATGGCTAAGCCTTTCACTAGGCCACACTGCAGTGAGCCGTAATTGAAGGTAATTGTTGGGAAGAGCCGACACACACAGCTTCTCCACTGTTCCCCGGGCCGAGATGGGCAAAACCTGGGATGACAGAGCTGGAGGGGAAGGTGTGGAGGGAGGGCAGTGTTGAGGGTGAGGACCATGGGGAGGCCAGGTGAAGGTGGGAGGAGGAGGAGGGGGGGGGGGGGGGGGGATTGCATTACTCCCACCTCCACCGTCCCCAACTGTCCTACACGGCATTTGTCTGCTCGCACAATTGCGTAATTGTGTCCCCGCTAAATGGTCCGAAGGGCTGCTAGCAGCGTCTTTGGATGCAGGTGGGCCGGCTCGGGTGACAGACGGACGGGCTGGAAGACAGAGAGGGGGAAAGAAAAGGGAGGCAAAATGGCGGCCAGCAGCAGTAGCAGCAGCAGCTCACGTTGGGAACTTTGAAACATGTTTAAATTTTTTTTTTGATGAAGCCTCCACTGCAGTCCAGTAAATTTGATCTTTTTCCCGCCGCCAGAATCCTTCAATGAATACATTTTTGCTCTTTGTCACACACACATGGACATTTTTCAAATAGATTTCATGAGGTTGTGCTGAGGCGATGATGTTCATGTGTGAGCGCTCGAGTGTATATATATATATATGTGTGTGTGTGTGTGTGTGTGTGTGCGGGCAGGAGATGGAGGAAATCACCTTCCCCACTTTGCCTAGCCTCCTCGGTTGGATGGGTTTAGCTCCATGAGCGCACTGGAGCAGGAAATCCAGATTCGCAGCCTATCAGCGAAATAGCACATATATGACTCCCCAGCCTAAGACGGTCTAATCAGGCCTGCCAACCCCGCTAACTCCACCACCATCATCACCAGGCGCCAGATTGACTCCTGAGCCCAAAAATCGCAGCCTCCTGCTTTACGCCATAAAATGATTCCTGTATTGGTTTCCCCCCCCTTAAACCTGGTGGAGCTAATGCAATGTAATGTAAAAATTAGAAGCATAGTGCCACTGTGCTGCAAGTGCAGATTCGACCGGACGAGGAAGGGGAGGAAAGGGATGGAGGAGGGGAGGGGGGAAAGGGAGGCGAGGGCGGCCGGACGGACTTTTATAAAAAAAAAAATCAACCCAATTACCCGGGCGAGCTACTGTTCTGCCGCCGAAGGAAAGACTGATGAATGTGAAATGTTGTAATTTGCGAGTGCTGATAGTGACGGGAAAAAAGTGGCGCCAGATCCAGCAGAATTAGAATTAGAAGGAATGAAAGACGGGATCCGATTTTCTCCTATCAGAAGTGTGTGTGCGTGTTTTTTTCCCCCTCTCTCCTCCAAATAAGCTCGCTCATCTTTTTATTTCCGAAGTAACCTTTTTGCCTTAATTACCGAGTATCTGTGATCCGGAGGTCCACACGCTCGCACACATACAATCGGGACGAGCGTTTGATAATTAGCGGGGGCAAAAATGAACTTTAATGCTTTCTTTTCAAAAACGCTAGATCTCGGCCCGTAATTACCGCCGTGTAATTAAAAGTCCCAATCAATCTTTTTTTTTTTTTTTTTTTTTGCCCGAGTCTCGGTGAAAGAACAGGAGAAATTAGACCTTAATCCTCAGAGCACATGTCCCCCCCCCCTCCACACATGTCGTCGAGGTTCACACACACTGTCACACGCTTTTCCGCCCTTAACCCTGAGAAGACATTTGAACAGCTTCCTCTCTCTTTCTGTCTTTTTTTTTTTTTTTTTACTTCCCCTCACCTCCTCCTGCTAAAAAATGTATAATATAATATAGACCATTATGTTCTTTAAAAACTCATTACAGCGTTTGAAATGGGAATCTTGGGGAAGTCTGTTTAAATATTGCCTCCTCCACATTGTGCCGAGACGTGGGGGGGGGGGAGACACATCGAGGGACGTGGCATGCAATTAAGAGCAGAATGGATTAGTTTCCTTTTTAAAGTTATTGAGACACAATGAAGGGTGAGGCTTTCTCTGTTCTCCCCCCGTCCTCTCTCATCATCTGTATTGATGGCTCTCCCCCCCCCACCTCTGTAAAGCCTCCCCTACTTGCCCTCTCTTCCTGGTTAATGACAGTTTGCATTTCACACTACAGGAACCAAGGAAAACCCTTTGGCCTTTTTTTTTTTCTCCCCCTGTGAAGAGTGAGGAGATAGAGCGGGCCGGAGAAAAGAGTTGTGACAGAGCCGTTTGACTTTGTGGGTCGTGGCTGTCGTGGTGTGGAGAGGAATTAGCCCAAGACAAACATGTCAGAGGGACTAAAAAGGCATTACTTCTTTGTCGCGTGTCGTTACAGCCCCCCATTCTTCTCCGCTCCGAAAAGTCAAGAGAATCCGAAAAGTTTTGCAGCGAGGCAGAAATGACTTGGCCTTCGCTGTATTCATGAGGCCTGGTGTGCAGCGGCTGTGGCTTCCTGGCCTCCTGCTACTGAAAGCTCATTGTTGCTTAAGGTTTCCATGTTGTGCATCAATACGATAAAACAAGGCGCATGAAGAATTTAAAGGGTATTTGCAACAGATTACAGCTCATGTATATAGTATTCTACCATTGGTTCTATTCAAATCATAGTCACCAAGTTCATTTTAGGATTTAAGGACTGTAGTGAAACTGCTGATTAAAAGCACATATTTGAAATTGAAATATTTGAGGGCGCGAATGTGAAATTTTAGCCAATTTACTTCTTGATAAATTACATAACAGCAAACCTGGCAGTTATATGGCAGCTCCTTGCAGGTTGGAACATATACTGACTTCTGTTGGTTGTTGGTGCCTAAGACAAGATGGAGTCACATCATGTGTTTCAGTTCATTGAAGCTATCGCAAACCAAACCCATATGCCTCCACGTTAAGGGGTGTTTTGTTTTAGCTGCGTTTATGCATTTTTCTTAGTCAAATTTGATTCAAACTCTTGAAATGTGGCCCAAAAAACAAAGTAAATACTTTCCGTGCTTCACTGTCAGGACTATGCATTCACTGTGGCTGCAACTTTGGCTTGAAGCAACTAAACAAGGCTGTGTAGTGTTGCCAGAAGGGGAAAGAAGGTTAGAAAACAGAGGGCAAGAAGCTGGCAAGAAGATTTTTGTTACTTATACTTGAGACAAACTCTTGAAATGATGCCCAATAAAACAAAACAAATACTTTCCGTGCTTCACTGTCAGGACTACACATTCACTGTGGCTGCAACTTAGGCTTGTTTCCATGCAGTATTGTAGAAGGTGAAGGAAGGTTAAAAAAAAAAACAGAACAAGAAGCTGGAAACAAAATTAATTGTTTGCCAACTGCTAAAAATGCCAGCCTGACATTTATAGTCCAGCTCCTTGCAGGTTGAAACATACCCTGTGTTCAACAGGTTGCTGGATGGAGGTCTTACCTGGTACACAGGAGTTATTTCCTATAGCATCATTTTGCTTCCGCTGTTGGGAGTTATACCATGGGTTTAAGTTAGTTTAAGCTATCACAAACCAAACCCAAATGCCTCCAGGTTAAGGGGTGTTTGTTTTAGCTGTGTTTATGCATTTTTGTCAATCAAACTTGATTCAAACTCTTGAAATGTTGCCAAAAAACAAAGTAAATACTTTCCACGCTTCACTGTCAGGACTATGCATTCACTGTTGCTGCAGCTTTGGCTTGAAGCAACTAAACAAGGCTGTGTAGTGTTGTCAGAAGGGGAAAGAAGGTTAGAAAACAGAGGGCAAGAAGCCGGCAAGAAGATTTTTGTTACTTATACTTGAGACAAACTCTTGAAATGATGCCCAATAAAACAAAACAAATACTTTCCGTGCTTCACTGTCAGGATTATACATTCACTGTGGCTGCAACTTTGGCTTGAAGCAACTAAACAAGGCTGTGTAGTGTTGTCAGAAGGGGAAAGAAGGTTAAAAAACAAGCTATCACAAACCAAACCCAAATGCCTCCAGGTTAAGGGGTATTTGTTTTTAGCTGTGTTTATGTATTTTTGTCACTCATATTTAAGACAAACTCTTTAAATATTGCCTAATAAAACAAAACAAATACTTTCCGTGCTTCACTGTCAGGACTATGCATTCACTGTGGCTGCAGGCCTGTTTCTGTTTACTGTTGTGCAGTATTATCAGAAGGTGGTGGTATAGGCTATGCTAGCTTTAAAAAATATATAAGAAGAAGCTGGAAACAAAGCAAAATGCCGCAAAGTGACACTCAAAAAGCTGAAAATGCATAGAAATGAATTGCTGGATGCACCTGAAGCAGCATTTTTCTTCAGTCGAGGATGTTCTAATTATTCTTTGGTGTCGGCTGATGTTATCCGTGTTTGATGCTGTGTTAGAACTTATTTAAAAAGGGTTTTTCCATCTCCCATGAAGCGCGTTAACTATCACTGAAAACCTTTTTTGCAAAGTTGAGGAAGTTTGGACAAATTTTGCAGTTTCCACAAATGTTTTCTACTGCAACAGTTCAAAATGTACATAAAAACACATCTGCATTGCTATGGTCCATCACCGTCTCGACTCCTATCAGTTGGACCTCAGTGTCGCCACATTTATCAACCCATTTACAAGCCTGTTGGTGGTTTAAACTGGACTTAGTTGGAGATTATAAGTGAGACTTTGAGTGTTGTCCTTCAAAGATGTAGAGCCGGTTGTGGATTCTTGTGCTTAATGTCTGTAAATTGAACCCAACACTGGAACGTCCATACGTACATCTATGGATCTTTAAGCTTCTCTTTGCCTGATAAGACAATAACATGTATAACCTTCATCTCTTTCCAATTTGGGACAGAAAAGTTCTAAGAAAGTGAAACCCAAATCGCTAAAAGCCACTCTGGTGTCCTACATTACTCCCCAACCAGTGAGATCATCCTGCATAGACCCTCAAACGCAGGGCTTACGATTAAACACCGAGCATATATTAAATTAAACCGTCCCCCCCCCCCTTTCTTAAAAGAAGAGGTTAAAAAACTGCATGAATCGTTTCAGGTATGAGAAATGGTATGATAATCAGCCTCGTTTGGAGCCTCTCCCGCTCCGTTAACGTGGACCGCTAATCCAAACGCTGCACCTGAAAGCCCTCCTGATCCCGGCTGAATTCTAATGATTGAAATGAAAGGCATCACCATGCCAAATCACATAATGGGAAAATCCAGAACAAACGCCGCGACCCCCCCCCCTGGCCTTTCCTTTCACTGCACCGCATCTTATCTGACTCCTTATTCTATCAGCACAGGTGCAGAACAATGGCGACACCAGTCATATGTGCTGTATGACTTCCACTGAATGCTGTTGTTAAATCACACAGATGGAGCTTCACACTGACATCACTCTCGTATTAAAGATATCACTTTCATCCAAAGTCATGGGACTGATGTGGGGCTTTGCTCATGGGGCCGTAATGACAAGTGATTACAAATTAAAGAAAATAAAAATGGAGTCTATACGTCAGCTCCTGAAGGCATTTCAGATGTCACTATACATTTTTTCTCTTTTCATTTCATGCCAAGTAATTTTCTCTGATTTACGTTGTGCAGAGACAGCGTGTCAATTTATGCTCAAATTTTACGCTCAGACCTCGCATAGTAAAACATCCATGTATGAAAGAAGGGAACTTCTTCACCACGTCGTTGGGAGATTTTAGGTGATTTCAATACAGTGAAACAGTAAAAATACAAATTACGATGTGGATTATTTACATTTTTAGCCTGTTTTTTTCTGTAATTTTACTTGATCCTATTTGTAATTTAACAAAACAGGAAAAAAACTGTAAAACAACACTTTAAGAGACCATTTGTGACGTTGACGTTTTAGATGGGGGAGTCATTTTGGACACTGTTTTTGATGACAGATTTTTTTGTACACAATATTTTTTATACAGTACAAATATTTTAGCATTTTTTTACATTACAAATCGTTGAATACAGTGATTTTAAATTTCACATTTTTATTATTATTATTTTATTATATTGCAGACGTTTAAACAGTATATTTATTTAAACTACAGATTTTTGCACACTGTATTATTATTATTATTATGTATTATTATGATATATTATTATTATTATGTTACAGATATTTAAACACAGTGTACTTATTTGAACTACAGATTTTTGCACACTTTATTAGAATAATAATAATTATTATATAATATTATTATATTACAGACATTTAAACACAGTATATTTATTTAAATTACAGATTTTTACACACAGTATTATTATTATTATTATTATTATTATATTACAGACATTTAAACACTATATTTATTTAAACTACAGATTTTTGCGCACTATATTTATCTTACTTTATGGATCTTTGCATACTATATGTACAGCTTTATTTTTTATACATTACAGAGACTTTGACATTTTTTTGTATATTACAGATTTTTGAATACAATGTCATAAATTGCATGTTTTTGCACTCTGTGTATATATGTATATTTTAAAATAACATATTTTTACACACTATTCATGTTACATTGTGGACTTCTGAACACAGTATACTTATTTAAACTGATTTTTGCACTATATATTATTATTGTTGTTGTTATTATTATTACATTACAGACATCTGAACACACTATTTTTATTTAAACTACTGATTTTTGCACACTGTATTTTTTATACATTACAGATATATTTTTTTAAAAATTTACATTACATATTTTTTATACAGTGTTTTTAAATTGCACACTTTTGCACAATGTAAATATAAATATACTTTAAATTAGAGTTTTGCACTTTGTATATGTTTTTTAACTACAGACATTTTAACACAGTATATTCATTTAAACTGCAGATTTTTGCACACTGTATTTGTTTTCCATCATGGATCTTTGCGTACTGTATTTATAGCTATAGTTATTTTATATTACACATTTTTAGACACTGTGTTCTTTTGAAATGACAGATTTCGTCATTTTCTATACTGTATATTTTGTACATCACATATTACAGATGTGTTTATAACCTCACTGAGTCTAAGCTGTTGTGGTGATAACATGTTATGCTCAGGGCTGATGTGACTGAACAAAGTCATTTCCTGCAGAAGATGGAAGAAGTGTCTCTGAAAACACACATGACTCTGTAAAACACACGTCCAGCTCCTGTAACAGCAACTTCAATATTGCAGAATCACAACAGATGCCTACATTTCAACCGTGGACCCCCTCTCCTCTCCTCCCCTCTCCTCTCCTCCCCTCTCTCCCAGCCTCCCCCCCTCTCTCCCCCACGCCGCGGTGCTCCATCACTCCTGCCTCCCTTCATCGCAGCAGAGCAGCCTAATCACTCACTCTGTATCCAAACCAAAACAAAATGGTGCCAACCAGTAGCTTTTAGCCGTGTTTACACTCCCGACTCCCCCACCCTCCCCCTCCGCCTCCCCCCCACACACACACCTCCTCCCTCCCTCCCTCCCCCGGCGGCTCGTGGCGGCATGGGTGATTAATTTGGGCCGTGCAGACAGGTAAACACAGGCCTATTTACATGGCTTACCCGCCACCATATTTATACTCAACAGGACTAAGCTTCAGATAGAATATCCTCAAAGCTCCATCTGTTTATTTTCTCTAACTGCTCCTTGAGCTCCGTCCTGACACCCGTCCTCCACCTTCCTCTTCTTCTGCTGCTGCTGCCTCTAAGCCCGACTCACCCTTCCTCCTTCCTCCCCCTCCTCCCCCCTCTGACCTGCCTCCCTCTCAGGTCAAACACAGGGCACATTTTGCCCTTTTTTAAAGACAACTTAGTTCGTCTTTTTCTGAGTTCAAAATGACAAATTTGTTCTTGTGATGAGGTTTAATTCATAAAAATAACTACTTTTATCATCTGCAGGTGTTTTCTTTACCAGTTTTGTCGTCACTGTTTTAGCCTCTCACACCTCACTCCGTCCTCTCGTGATCTCATATTTCCTTGAAAGCTTCAAAGTCAATCTTTAACTTCTTTTATTATTGTATCTGCCCATTAAAAATTCCACCAAAGCACACGAGATTCCAGGTTTCAACACGCGATCAGCAGGGAGGGTTTGTCCATCCAGTAAATCCTGACGGGGACAACTGTAGTTTTATTATTAATGACTTTATTATTAACTGGAGTTCAGCTGGAGTTCAGCGTTTTTGTCCAAATCATATAAAACAGAATTGTGTTTAGTTCTTCACCAGAGTCGTGTGAAGCAGCAAAAGGCCTCAAGAGGAGCTGAGACACGGATGTTGACTGTTTTTTACAGAGTGCAATTTATCAGGTTAACATGGAGCTTTAATGTAACACAGTCAAAACAAAAGAATGCTTAAAAGTTAGCTCAAGTTCTAACCGATGTATCTTCTCATGTCTGGATGTGAGGCTGATTAAACTGTAATTCTAATTTACCAGGTCATTGTTATATAATGGGGTTCAGTACAGAGACGTTCCAATAATATACTGTAAACATAGTGTAATCATCTTTAACTGTCACCATAGTTTTGTGTCTCATTTTTGTCGTTTTGTTTGTTTTCTTTTGTGTCTTATGTTGTTTCGTGTCTCTTTGGAAGAGTTTCGTCTCCTCTTTGTCATGTTGTGTCTCGTTTTTGTCCTTTCTCTGTTTCATTTTTGTCATTTTGCATCTTGTGGAATTTTGTGTCTTGTTTGTCTCGTTTTGTCTCATTTTTCTTGTTTTGTGTCTTTTGTGTCATTTTCTGTCTCATTTGTGTTGTTTTGTCTGATTTTCTGTCTCAATTGTGTTGTTTTGTGTCTTGTTTGTGTTGTTTTGTTTTCTCTTGTTTGTCGTTTTTCTCTTTTTCTATCTTGTTTCTGTTGTTTTGTGTCCTGTTTGTTTGGTTTTGTGTATTTTTGTGTCATTTTTTCTCTTGTTTGCGTTGTTTTTTCTCATTTTGTGTCTTATTTGTGTTGTTTTCTCTTGTTTGTGTCGTTTCGTCTCATTTTCTGTCTTCTTTGTGTTTTTTGTCTTGTTTGTGTTGTTTTGTCTCTTTTTTGTCTTGCGTTGTTTTATGTCTCATTTGTGTTGTTTTGTGTCTTTTTTTGAGTTGTTTTGTCTCATTTTCTGTGTTATTTGTGTTTTATGTCTTGTTTCTGTTGTTTTGTCTCATTTTCTGTCTTGTTTGTGTTGTTTTATGTCTCATTTGTGTTGTTTTGTGTCTTTTTTGAGTTGTTTTGTCTCATTTTCTGTGTTATTTGTGTTTTATGTCTTATTTGTGTTGCTTTATGTCTCATTTGTGTTGTTTTGCGCCTTTTTTGAGTTGCTTTGTCTCATTTTATGTCTTGTTTGTCTTGGTTTTTCTCTTGTTTGTGTTGTTTTGTCTCATTTTCTGTCATTTGTGTCATTTTTTGATCTGTTTACCTCGTGTTAAAGTTTGTTTGTTTCATTTTGTGTCCTGTTTGTCTCGTTTTAAGTCTCGTTTGTCTCATTTTGTGTCTTGTTTGTGTTGTTTTGTCTCCTTTGTGCTGTTTCATGTCACATTAGTCTTCTCTGACTTGTGTCATTTTGTTCGTGTCTCTTTGTGGAAGTTTTCTCTACTTTCTGTCATTTTGTGTCTCATGTTTTTTTCAGTTCACACCTTCACAGTCATTCTTGTTTCTGGCTATAAAAAAGCATCAGATTTGACAGTTTTGAACCATATTTTATAAAAACGGCTCACTACAGGTTGAATTTTAGTACAGTGCACTGTTGTTAAATTAGACAGAAAACCTTCTTGGTAGCATTTTTAATGAAATATGAATATAAAGGCTGATATCATCAACGCTTCAGTGCATTCATTTAGACGAGTGCAGCAGCAGCAGCAGCAGCATATCAGAGAACAGTAAAGCTGCTCAGAGTCATACTTCAAATTCCTGCAGCTGCTTCAGGCACGTAGACCGACCCAACCCAGCGCCCTGAGCTCAGACAATAGGCCAGAGGTACAAACACACGGCAGTCATTCCTTTGTCCTCACTCAGACGCAGGCACAGGTTCAGATGTGTCATTCTGCTGCGAGACGTGTCGCGTCATAAACAAGTCGGTCCCGTGGCCATGGCAGCCAAACACACGCCGTCGTCCTCAAAGCCGGCTGTTTTTACGAGCTCAGGACACCCAGTAAATCATTTGCAGGACTTTAAACAACACTTGCTACCGTCTTCTCTGGCGATTGCGAGTTTCTTGGCACTTTAAGCTAAATATTCCTCCGACTAAACCCTGATGTGCTTCACCGGCTGATCAACAGGTGAGGCATGTTTGCAGTTCATTCTCGTGCATCTTGAGGGGATTGTCGCTGATGAAGACGTCATTTAGAGGGAAATCCACGGATACAAGCGTCTGCTAAGTGGCTTCAAACACATGCACGCAGAATCATACACAATAAACATAATTTAATTACTGATCCGCAGATTCTTCGTCGGCAATCCGCTCCTTTAAAGATTTACTGCAAACATATCATACAGATGTTTCCCCTCTCCGTGAGTCCCATCATGCCTTTGGGCAGGGATAATTACTTATCAACACTAGAGTTCCTTAAAGGGGTGTCCAGGAGCACACAGGCTGTCTGTTTGTCTGGGGGTTTTATTTTTCTTATATATTCCAGCACCTCGTGGAGATGATTTGTCTATTATCTCCGGTGGATTTGCTGCTCTCTTCATCTGCGGCGCATTACTGCAGTCATAAAGCTGCAAGGTCAGGGGAAAGGCAGGCAGGCGGGGAGGGGAAAGTCCTCTTCTCCCCAGCAGCAGACTCGCCTACAGTGGAGCTTTAGCCACAGCAGAGATGTATGATACAGTAAAGCCGTCACACGCTCGGCGAGCGGGCGATAAATCAGCGAGTGTGGTCGGAGGTAAATATCCATCATTACCTTTATCGTCGTCACGGCCGTCCGGATGACCATTTTTCTGCATCCCGGCTTTATGGATGCAGTCGTGGCGGTGAGACGGAGGGAGGATGAGTGAGAGGAGACAAAAGGTCCTAAAGGACTATTCAGGAATTTAACCATGCATCTCTGTGTGAGGCATGAAAGTGGAGTTTAATCTCAGGTTTTCTTTGACGGGTGCTTCTCGAGTGAATATAGGAAAATGCTCACTTCTTACACATCAGGTAAAATTTATTTATAAAGCAACAAGAGTTGAGTAAAAGTGCTGCACAACTAAAGCAGTTTTTTTTGACAGCTAATTTCATTGCAGCCCCAGAATGAATCTCCGTCAAACCAAACTCCATTTGAAAAAGTTCCAATTTAAGCCCAGGCAGAATCAATCCTTTCATTTTTGCTGTTTTATGTGTCGTTTATGTTGTTTCAGGTCCTGTTTATGATGTTTTGTATGTTTTTTGTCATGAATCACCTTGTTTGTCTTGTTATGCGTCTTAGATTTGTCGTTTTGGCTTGTTTGTCTCGTTACGTGCAACACTGGTCGACTTTTTTTTTACTATTTTTTGACGACTGAGTGAGTTGCAACCCCAGAGTGAACCTCCATCAAACCAAAGTCCATGTGAAAAAGTTCCAATTTAAGCCCAGGCAGAAATAAACCTTTCATTTTTGTTGTTTTGTGTCTCTCTATTGTCATTTTGCATCTTGTTTATTTTGATTCAGGTCTTGTTTTGTCTTGTTTGTATTGTTTTGTGTTTTTTTATTGTCATGTTGCACCTCCTTTGTGTCGTTATGTGTCTCATTTTTGTCATTTTGTGTATTATCTTGCCTGTTTATGTTCATTTTCTGATAGCCTTACTTATTTTTTGTGAGAAAATACTTATTTGCAACCCTAGTATGAATTTTCATCAAACCAAACTCCATTTGAAAAAGTCCTGTTTTAAGTCTGAGCTCTCGTTTTTGTTGTTCTGTATCTCATTTTTGTCTCATTTATGTTGTTTTGCATCTTTTTAAAATCATTTTCCATCTCGTTTGCGTCGTTTTGTGCCTCATTTTTGTGAGTTGTAGCCTGAAAATGAACCTTCGTCAAACCAAACTCCTTTTTTTTAAAGTTCCAAATTAACTCCAGGCAGAAAACACCATGAAGAAATCCTGATTTTTAGCTCCGATTTGGTCGCCTCCAGCAAATTTTAGAACTGGGGATGAATTTCTGTCAGAAAATTTAAGTGTGAAAGTCAAAATCCAGAAGTTCTTCAGTTTGTAGCAGCTGCTAGATGAAAGCTACCAAATTCATGTTCACAACAGTAATAAAACCGATTCAGTAGAAGACAGATCTGAATAAAAGAGATTAGGAGCTACAATCGCGAAGGCTTGATCGCTGCTATTTTCATGCTTAGATCTTCCATTTCCAAGAGCATCAAGTTATTAAGGGTGTGATGATGCAGGAGTTCTGCTAAATAAAACAGCACAAAACTTTAAAAACAAACACTGAAACCAATTAACATCAAATATTACTCGGTATCAGTGTTCTGGGACCAGTGTGACAGAGCAACCGATCCAATCTCTCCAATGGAATTGACCTCAAAAGTCAAGAATGCAAGACAGTATCAAGGTTTATCATGGTTCGACGCTCCAGTGTAGGACTTATAGATGTAAAGCAACGTCTGTTATCGTCGAAAGAGTTTGCACAATGCTAATTAGGCCTATCAGCCCCTGGCAAATCATTGCATCTTGCAGTATATCAGAGTTTTAAATCAGGATTAATTGGTTTGCCAGTGCGCCAAAGAGAAGCAGCTCCAGTGATGAAGACACAGAAATCTACTGTAACTAGAAATATTGCGAGTCTTTGGTGGCAAACGCAGGAAATATTTAGGTTTGTTTCTGATATTCAAGATAGAAAAGGAAACTGCAATCACAGGAAGGATTGCACGATTGCTGCGTCATAAGCGTCAATAGTGATCATCTAGCTACTTTCAAAAGTATCACACTGCAGGTTTAAGCCAGGATACGGGTGTTCTCTGCATGCTTTGCAATGTCAAAGGGCATTCTGGGAAATGTAGGAAACCAAGAACTGAATCAGAAGGTAAAGAAACAAGCAACTAACTCCTGGAATCACCACAGACTGCTGATGTGAAAAGCTAAATGAGGCTTTTCTGCTAATCATCCCCATCGGTAACTGTAATCCAGCAGCAGCATCCACTTTCTCAGTGTTTCAGCGAGTCCCTCGGAGCGAGCTGGAGGTAGCGGAGGGGTCATCTGTTCTATTCTACATGCAGACACAGTGCAGCTAATACCATACTTCACAGGCCGGCCTTAATCAGCCGCCGCACTGACAATGTAATTATGGAAGTGTCCGGGCGGCACAGACAGCCGGGGAATTCTAATTATTTACAAGGCTGAGGAGAAGAGCCGCCGGTTCAACGAAAACCCACGACCTGCTCGTCTCAAATCATCTCATGCAGAAGGGCAGGGCTGCAGGCGTTTATGAAATACAGACGTGGAGAAAAGAGACATAAAGCAAATCAAAAGTCAACCTGGAGGCATTTGATGGACGCGAGCTTCATGTATGTTTTATGGGAAATACGGCAGCTATTTAAAGACTTAACAAACGAGTGAAAGATCATCTTAGGAACACGTCTGACTGATATATGAATAGTGATTGGACCTTTTGTTATGGGTGAGCACTTGTCGGATTACAAAGCCGGTATTCTGCCAGGGCAAAGATGCTTTTCTAAGAGTGTAGTGATGTTTCAATGGATGTCATAAACCAATATGTTACCATGGTTTTGTGGCATTGGGTATCAACGACAAGCCATTCCTTGCACATTTTGCATGTCATTTCTATTCATTTTAAGGGTTTTCATGTCTCATTTTATGCCATTAAACTGGCGTGTGAAGTGGGCGTCGTTCATTAAAACGACACGACAACCATTATGTTGAGTTTAGAGTTAATTCTTAGGTTAGGATCTTCGAATTTCTCATTCCTGTTGACTGAAACGTCGAAGCTTGAAGGTCAACACTGATCTTGACCAAGACCAAAATCACTTCAGCTCGTACTTTTACAGCCGTATTTATCATATTTTGCTATTTTTGCAACATGTTCCTACAAATTAAGATGTAATACTGGCAACGAAGTAGTAAAGTATTAATACACATAAAAATGATTACATACATAATAAAGTAACAGCGTCATTGAAAACTATTCTTCTATTCTTCCAACTAGTTTTCTTGCCGTTGTTGTTTTGACAATGGTGGTTGTTCCATTCGGTGTTCAGCTGGGTTGATGATTTACATAATTCACACTGTTTCTAGACTTCTTTTTTTTTTTGCTCCTGTCACATTTTTACTCACTGTAGGTTCATTTTTCACTGCAACATAAAGTCCTGCACCTCTAAGGAAACAGAACAACCATGGTTAGAAGTAGAGAGAACTCAGTAGTGTCTTTTTTGTGCAGCAAAGCAACGTCATAGTTTAAAAAAAGAAAAAAATAACATTGAATTACTTTATTTGTTTTATTAAAAATGCAAAAAAAAAACATCATAACCTGCAGTTCAGTCGCTGATTTTTAGTCATGTGACAGTCAGTCGTGGCTTCTTGGTTGCATGGAGGAGTGAATCTGCTATGAACAGTTTAATTTTGAGAACATTTTAGATGAGATTTTGATTAAACATCTCGATTTCAGGCTTAGTCTTTGACCTTTCTTTTTAATGACAGAACTGCACGTCACAGGCGAGTAGTTCAAGGACTGTTGGAGAGTTGGAAAATTCATCAATTCTTTCATCTTTTTCAGTTCCCGGCGCTGATAAATGGTGCCATCTTAGCGATTTTCGAACCTTATTGTGGTTTGAAGAGTTAAACATCATGTTTGTCATGTTTCTCCACTTTTTTGTCCAAACTACTTCTGTATTTGTAATCCATGTCACAACAAAGACCACAATAATGTCGAACACGCTTTGCTGAAACCTGCGTTAAGATCTGTGGCCTTGCATTCGACAGGTTTAAGCAAACAATAGATAAAATAGAGGAATACAAGATTTTTATTGTCAGTTTCTCTGTACACCAATCAGACATTGAATTATGACCACCTGCCTAATATTGTGTTGGTCCCCGTTATGTGGTCAGAAATGCTCTGAACCATTGGACCAGAGGACCTCTCAGGGTGTCCTATGGGGTCTGGAACCAGGACGTTGGCACTGGATCCTTTGGGTTCTCTGGTTTGTGCAGTGGGGCCTCTGTCAATCCAACTTGTTCCACTGCATCCTGTTGATGCTTGATCAGAATGGGGTGTAGGAAGTTTGGAGGTCAAATCAACATGTTGGACCATTGTCATGTTCCTCAACATGTTCCTGATTGGTTGATGTTGTTGCCATGTGGTGGGGTGCATTTTCATCCAATGACATTTGGGATTTCCATTAGCATGAGGGAGTGTGTTTGTTGTGGGACAATGTTTATTTGGGTGTCTAAGTCTGATCAACACGGATGTTAAAATCCAAGGTTTTCCATCAGAACACCACATAGTACCAATATGAACAATGGTATTCACTTCACCTATCAGTAGTTTTAATGTTGTGGCTGATCGGTGTATATCCAGGACATACAGAGGAACCGAAAAGACGTCTCTCTCACCTTCATATTAGTGCCATACATTTAAAAAAGGATCAAAATACAGTATAAATAAAATAAAATATCTAAAAATCAACCTATGTACAGTGGTGATAGTGCAAGATAGTGACGGCCTATTGAAGTGATAGTGGTGCAAATGATAAGGGAAGACAGATGGCAGATTGTGATATAATGTGTGATTCTTGATGTGCCGAATGGTTATAAACAATAAGTATTAATAAGTTTAAGTTTGCAAATTAAAAGCAAAAAAATACCCACAGCTTTAACCGCATGAGTCATCCTCAAAAATAAAAAAACACACACATCCTCTAAGTCTGACAGCTCACCAATAACCTTACAGCGTTCCTCTGCACCGAGCACCAAACTCAAACACCCTGGGCTTGTAGTCTTTATCCTCTCCACTTCACACGGCAGCTGGAAGAGAGGCAGAGTAGCATCTTCCTTATCAGTGTGTGTGTGTATGCTTGTGTACAGTAAAAAAAGCCTAATCTAATCACCACACACTCGCTGCTTCCTCCAGGTATATTACTGTACCAGGAGTGTAATGCAGAGAGAGGGAGAGGGCCAGAGATAAGTAATATTGATCTGATGTGGCGATTGTCACTCCGCTGCCTGCCTTGAATAGCTAATCTCTTTTCTCACGGGTCAGAGGGAAGAAAAGGCGACGGGGCCCGCAGGTTTAACCGCAGCCAATCGACAAATTGTTCTCGGCGTGGGGCGATCAAACAGCCGCCGCTGATGCTGGATGTGAAATCGTATCTCCCAGCTGTTGATGACGGGGACAAAGTTTTGGGACCTTTTTTTTTGGGCGATTGATTGGATTAAAGTGGAATCAAAGCGCTCGGCACGCAGAGGATGGCTGTTGCGTGTTACGGTGATGCGATAGGAACTTTAGATGTTCAGATTCTTGTCCATCCATCAGGGAGACGTCTGATTGGTGCTTAATTTACTCTGCAGCGTCACAACGGCGCCAAACATCCAGTCGGAGTCGTGACAAACTTCAAACCTGCAAAATCTCAACATCATGAAGTCAGTCTAAGTTGGCGTAAAACAACCGAGAAAGAATGTAAATATGTCAGAACTAAACCCCTTTTTTAAACGCTCTTTACCGTCTGATCTAAATACTATATCACTTCCCGGCGTCTGAAAAGATGTTGATTGATTTTAGGTTCAGTTTGCTTTAATTTGACACCTTTGCAGCAGGTTTCCTCTTCTAATATGCAGCTTCACTGAATCCCACGATTAAAATAATCAACCAAATTGTGCCCTCGTTTGTCGTTTCTTTACAGAATCTCTGAAAAAGGCCTAAAATTCCCTGTTTCTTTGCTCTCTTCCTATTAAACTTGATGGATTTTTACACACTTTACACAGAGAAGAGCTGCCACGGTATCAATTATCATCTTTATCTTTGTTTATTGTGTGTTTCACCTCCGTTTTTTTGCAATTGCAGTCAAAATGCAAGTGAAGGGAGGCGGACAAGAATCCAGAACCCTTACTGGACTGTTTAATGTTCCTATGTTGAAGAACATCAATGTTTAATTTGTTAAATATAGTGATTATTGTCCTATATAATTTGCTCAATATTGTACCTTATATCAGTCTTAATGAAGGATCATCCAGTATTTTATGTCTTATACCTCCTCCAGTGATTGTCTCCTGTCTAATTTTGTCATAGTTTCCAATTGTTTATCCATACCTTTAGCTAACTATTAGCTACTTTAGCTGGTTGGCCACTTTAACTGAACAGTCAATCCATACTGTTAGCTAACAATCTCAACGGCTAGTTATACTTTTAGCTAATATTTTCCAGTTGTTTATTCCTGAGTTTAGCTTGCTGTTTAAGCCTTTTATTATATGTTTAGCTATCAATTCCAACTGTTTATGCATACTTTCAGCTAACAATGCTAGAAATTAGAAGCTAGGAATGTTAGTTACTAACCTACGGATGTTAATGACTAGCCTAGGGATAGGGTAGCTAACCTCCAGATGCTACACAGAACAGTGGGGATGCTGGTCACTATACTAGCGATGTTAGCTGCTAACCATAGGGATGCTTGTGACGCTAGCCTAAGGACCCTAGGAATTACTCAGGCGATGCTAGTAACTAGCCTAAAAATGCTAGCTGCTAACCAGAGGGATGCTAATGATCCATATGTCTACATGTGAGCCCATCACACCTCTGCATATGAAACCAAAATTAAATGCCAATCATCAAACACAGCTGTAACTCATGATTATTTAATTTGTCAGTACATCTATCTTCACCTTCTTCTGTGATTGATTAGTTTGGTCGATAAAATACCAGTAAATGGTGGAAAAAAAACATCCAGAAGCCTACATGACGTCTTGTTTCTCCCACTATTCAAATATCTTTACTTTGCTTTGATAGAGCAGCGAAGAAGCCTGTAAATATTCACAGATATGAGACCGGAATTAGAAAAATTTCAACTTTTTATCTCTTAAACTTCTCAAAAAACAATCAAGTTTGATTCATTTAATAGCTGACAACTAGATTGGATTAATCGCAGCTACAGCAGCAAACTGTCCAAAACCTCCCACTGAATGAGCAACATTATGCAGTTTTTCATTAGAAAACGTATTATTTTTCCTAATTAATCATCTTGCAAATCTCCAAATGTATCTTAATATCCACTTTGGTGGTGTTTAATATCACAGATGACAACTAAATTTGATCAGTTGTTCCATTAATCATATTTTGAATTACTTTAAAAGGACAAGAGAGCAGAAGTATGTGGTTAAACATGACTTTTCTCCATTAATCATCTTGTAAACCTACAGATTTATCATATGACCCATTCTGGGGGGCGTCCCAACCAGAAAGCTTCTCTCTTTGTTCTCACCCACATAAAGGTCAGAGGTCAGCTGGTGGTTGATTTAATAAAGGTGAAAGGCGGGTTAAGCTTGTTTCTGCCAAACTTCCCCCCGCTAAAGACCAACTTCCTGTCCGCTGATGTGGAGTACAGTGCAAACTTTGCATTTAGACATTTCAATTTCCCCCCCTTTCATGTGTCGGGGGTGAGGTCCTCTCGCATCGACCCCCCGAATGCAACATCTATCGGCCCGTCTTCTGCCACGTCTCCACCTGGAATGAGAAAAGGACGGATTGATGCAGCCAAACACGCCACAGTAGTTTCCATTTACCAAGACCAAACATCATCAGGCATATCTCTGACACCAAAGGGTCTGCCTGGGTGCCCTCTCTCTCCCACTCCCTCTCTCTCTCTCTCTAGTCTCCCCCCTTTCCTCCCCCGCCTCCTCTCCTCCCTCACCCCCGCCATCTCCTTTTAATATAGAAGCTGGAGATGAAAAATGGTGTGCTTTTGTTTATTTGCCACCGATGCAAATGCGACCACAGCAGGATTAGTGAGTTCTCCATCTCTTTGCTGATAGCGGTGGGAAGAAAGAGGGGATTTTTATGCAAAAAAGATCTCTCCCACCCTTGCTATGACAATTGCAATGCATCACTTCATAGACAGTTTTTAATCTGTTTCAAACCAACCACACTTTGAACTGCTGGAAATGCGAGATATACAACTGTGGGTATATGCCTGTGTGTGCGCCCTGTGTGTGTGCATGTGTGTGTGTAGGGAGGACTTGTGTGTATGTGCTGTATGTGTTTTCCTGTGATTAATCTTTGGAGTTGGTTTAAGCACACTGCTGACACAGCACAGATCTCCCTCTGCCTCTCTCTCTCTCTCCGGCTAACTTTGTCTCTCTGTCTGAATGCCCTTGGATTTAGCTTTGAATAACAAAAAGTTTGCATCCTAATTCACTGTTGGTCCACTGTGTCCAACTTTTCTTATATATTACACAGAAAACTCAAGTGGAAGCCTGTGAATTGATCTTTAAGTCAAACATATCTTAAGCTACGATTAGATGTACTGTACAGACTCTGCAGAAATTGTGGGAAAACACAAACCTTAAATGTTCCTGAAAGTTAAACAATAAAATACTTGTTTTAAAAAATTGTTTGATGTAAAATAAAATAAAAATCTAAATGAAAATCTCAAACCATCCATCAAAATTAATCTAATTTGTGATACTGACTTGCAGTAGTGCTTCTAGTTTGGATCATTATGCATGAAAAAGTGCGTTTATGTGCATTTAAATCCCAGTAATCATTGGTTTATTGATTTGTAGGTCTGGGATATGTTTAAGGTAAGGATGCATGGTGTCGGCATCATCATTGGTTTATTGATATGTAGATCTAGGATGCGTTTATGGTAAGGATGCATGTTGTCGGCATCATCATTGGTTTATTGATACGTAGATCTAGGATGTTTATAATAAGGATGCATGTTGTCGGCATCATCATTGGTGTATTGATATGTAGATCTAGGACATGTTTAAGGTAAGGATGCATGTTGTCGGCATCATCATTGGTTTATTGATACGTAGATCTAGGATGTTTATAATAAGGATGCATGTTGTCGGCATCATCATTGGTGTATTGATATGTAGATCTAGGACATGTTTAAGGTAAGGATGCATGTTGTCGGCATCATCATTGGTTTATTGATTCGTAGATCTAGGACCTGGGTGACTGAGAATCTACACAGAAATGATATCTGCAAGTAACATACATTATTCTGCGTATTCCTTTCTTGATTAATAGGTTACTTGCTTGTGAAAATTTGTGAGATAAGGATGCATGGTGTTGGCATCATCATCGGTTTTGGCAGATGAAGGCTTTAAAATGAAATATTGGCATTAGGGCTCCAAATAACAAGTTAATCTGTAGATTAGCTTTGTGATTAATCAATTACTTGTTTGTCGTTGACATGTCGCATAAAGGTGAAAAATGTCGATCAGTGTTTTCCAAAGCCCAAGAAGACGTCCTCAAAAGATATTCAGTTTACTCATATAGAGAAGGAGAGAAACCAGAAAGTCTTTACACTTAAAGTTAAATGAGATTCGAATCCCAGTAATCATGGCTTTGTTGGATTTGTAGATCCAGGACATGTTCAGGGCCGATTTGGATGGTGTCGGCATCATCATCATCGGTTCTGGCGAATGATGGTGTTTAAATGAAATACTGGCATTATGTCTGCTTTCTTGAGTAACAGATAACGTGTTTGTCTATAAAATGGTGTAAAATTTTGTTTCTCAAATCCCAAAATGACGTCCTTAAATGTCTTGTTTCGTCCACAACCCAAAGATATTCAGTTTGGTGTCATAAAAGAAGACAGAAACCAGAAAATATTCCCATTTAAGACGCTGCAATCAGACTATTTAGACAGAGAAACACCTGTCAGGCTAAAAGTTTGCAGTTTTGTTTGAAGGTGCCATCACGAAATTGATTTGTAGGTCTAGGACACGTTTAAGGTGAGGGTGCACGGTGTCGGCATCATCATCGTCGGCTTCGGCCAGTGAAGGCTTTTAAATGAAATACTGATTTAAAAAATGTTGAGTAGTGTTTCTCAAAACTCAAGACGACTTGTTTTGTCCACAAGTCAAAGATGTTCAGTTTACTGTCATAAAAGATTGAAGAAAATTTAGGGTATGTTTAAGGTGAGGATGCACGGTGTCGGCATCATCATTGGTTTGGGCCATTGAAGGCTTTTAAATGAAATACTGGCATTGGGGCTGCAAGTAGCAATTATTTCCATTGCTATTATTTTGTTGACCAGATACATTATTTCATTTTAAATAGTTTGCCACTTTGATCAACTTGATAGATGATGACTAATCGATTAATTGTGAGGCTCAAAGTTTTGTTTGAAGATGTTGTATAAAAATAAATGGGCTATCGTGGAATAAGAAGAGGTATAATAATATTTTTAAAATATGTGCAATTGTCAGCAATCGACCGAAATGAGTCGGACAATATCAGGATAATGTGAATTCTTAATTTACTGTTTACAGCTTCTACTTTGGATCATTATATATGAGAAAGTGCATTTTTTTTTCATTGCATCTTGATCCTCAGTTACCGTTTAAGTCTTTACGGGTTTGTTGATTTGTTCGTCTATGACATGTTTAAGGTTAAACCAGGTAGATTTCCTCTCTCGTTTGTGCTCATATCTCCCGACGTGAAGGCTCAGCTCATGCAAAAGCAATCTGTTGTTGATTTACAGAGGTGTCCTGAACGCACAAAAGTAATAAGCTCGGCAGAAACGGATCCAATTTCATCTGTTTCCTTCCGTGGCGCTGAGGTGTACGGCGGAATGAAAAGGGGGGACGGGCGTGTTTCCCCCGGAGTCCATTTGCTCGTAAATAAATCCCGTCTGCTCACTTTCTTTTGCATGTTGCTTTGATTCGGCGCATTCAGACGCTAAGTGTCAGATCAAACCTTCAAACATCCATCACCTCACCCTCAGAAGAAAAGAAGGGAACGGCGAGAAATCCAAAAACCGTCATCAGAACATGCGCGTCGCTCCGGCAGACAGATACGGCGAAAAACTCCCGACTTTTCTGTTTAGGATTTCTGACTGACTACACAATTATCAAGGGCTACGGGCATATGACTGCATATCATGAAAAGGGGAGAGAAAAGGGGGTAAAAGGAGGAAAACACGGCCTGTTTATCTTCCTCCGCTGCTGCTGGCGTCCTGAGGAGAGCGCCTGGCTCTGGGTAGATACCAACGGGACGACACAAAGGCGAGATAAAGCGTTAAGACATTTTTTACTCATCATATTTAATAAGGCTCATCTCAGACACACAGGTATTCAACGCAGGGAAAAGGTAAACACATCCATTTTGTAAGCTCTTGCAGAGATCAAAAATAAATAAATAAAAATATATAATAATAAAAAAAAACAAACCTCAAACCGGCGGCTGACATGCATTCTAAGCATGTCAGGGTGACAATAAGATACACTATGAATAATAGAATAAACAGATGCACATTATCCCATATGCCTCTCTCTGTGTAGCTGACACCTTGGCGGCTCGATAAACCCCCCCCCCCCATCAGAAATACTTTACTTTCCCAGCTCCACCCTTCGTTCCTTCTCCACCTGGCTCTCTGCGGCGGCTTACCTGTGCCCTCCTCGACTGACACCTAGCATTCGAGAGAGAGAGAAAAAAAAAAACGGGATTTAATCAGTCGTCGTTATTGCCGGGGAGAGAAAGAGGGCCGCGGCACAATGCTGACACAAAGACGGTCTAAGGGGATCTTTGTGCTGTAAATGTGCTTCTCACAGTGGCTGCGTGACAGCTGACGTTGAGTCGCTGAAACACTGATCCACTGTTTCCTTGTAGAGACATCAGGGTGAATACAGAGGTGCCATGGCGTGCGCTGAAAGCTGCCTCAAAGACCTGAATGCTGCACAACACCTGCATGGCTGCTGTGGCGGATTAGGGTGTCAACGCGCACAATGGCTGAGGGAACTCAATGCCTTTTGACTCACCCCACCAGCCTTCCACTCCCTCCTCACCCACCCAATGCGACGTCCCCCATTGTCAAAGCGCTCCATTTTTATTTATCGCACCTCAACCGTAGGGGGGAATTAAGGTGCGGCAGGTTATTGAAAAATATTTATACGCACTGAAGAAATAAACATTTTTCAGTTAAAGTTCAGGGATTAGGAGGTTTTCTCGCTCTCACTTTGGGAGCTCCGAAAACAAGATGGCGGGAAAATGCACGGAGAAGAAGAACCCGGCGCAACAGATGGAGGAAGAGGACGAGGAGGAGGAGGAAGCTGGTGAGTCTTCGGCATCAGAACTTGGCAGGACGGCAAAGAGTGTCGGAGGCTGGCAGCGCCACAAAGAGCCGCCGCTCTCCATCCAGCTCGGCTCCACACCTCTCTGGCAGACATGGCATCAAAGGCTTTGTTTCCACGGGTCTGTGCACCGCTGGGAACCTCGGAGAAAACGGAGGCTGAGGTTCTGTAGATGTGCGACCGACAACTGCACCCGTTGTGCCGATTTTTTGGCTGGCGGCGGTTCGAGTCGAGTTAAACCGGCAGAAGCGGCGACACTTCTTTGGTTTGTTTTCGGTGCTGAGCAAACATCACCGTGGTGTTCCGACTCTCCAACAACTACAGAACACTTAAAGGAAAGTGTTGCTATGACGAAGCAGGGGTGTGCGGTACCGTAGGCGAAACAGATGGATGGATGCAGTGGAAAGTTTTATCTGAAACCTCTCGAAACCACTGAGAAAGTTCCATCTATGAAGTCAGCTAGTTCCTTTGAAACTATTATTTTGTTGCATCTCATTGTTGAGAACAAATTTACTCTGCACCCATAAGCGGCTTTTTGCACCAGACTCCACTTAAATCAGTAAAGGTCTTTCAGATGTGTTGCTAAGAGTTCAGCTTTTATTGAATCTTGTTATTTTTTTGTGCATTTCACCATTGATACAAAAGTAATCTGCACCAAAAAGTGGTTCTTTGCACCAAACTGTAGCATTTAAATCAAGCAAAGACGTCTTGCAAGCAAACCAAACAGACCCGAACATGCATCCTTCCTGATGGTGGGAATGGAAAGTTATGCTAAGTTCGCATCACTTTAAATCACTGCTGAACACAGACAACAAAGAACATCGTCTTTGCGCCTGACTGTGATATTGAGTTTGGTGTCGTAAAAGAAGACAGAAACCAGAAAATATTCCCATTTAAGACGCTGAAATCAGACAATTTAGACAGATAAACAACTGTCAGGCTAAAAGTTTGCAGCTTTGTTTGAAGGTGCCGTCACGTAATTGATTTGTAGGTCTAGGACACGCTTAAGATGAGGATGCACGGTGTCGGCATCATCATCAGCTTCAGACAGTGAAGGCTTTTGAATGAAATACTGACTGAAAAAATGTTGAGTAGTGTTTCCCAAAACTCAAGATGACTTGCCGGTAAAGTTTTGATGATATCTTCCCGACAACCAAACAGACCTGAGCTTGCTCCACCTTGGTGATTCTGATCCGTCTACACCAACTTAAACTACCGCTGAATTCAAACAAAGAGCGCGGCTTTTAATGAAGCAGCAAGGAGACTAGTTTCTGAGGCAAAAGAGACAAACTATTAAGATTATTTTTCATGCGTTCCATCATGAAGAACCTATTTAATCTGCACCAGTAGTGGTTCTTCGCATCGTTTAAATCAGTGAAGGTTTGCTGATGCCGTGGAAACATACATCAAACTTGGTGACGAAGCGAAAACCTCTGTTAGATTTGCATCAATATTTCATCTTCAGAACAAATAAACTAGTCCCTGAGTAAAAAAGACAAACAATCAAGATTATTTTTTGTGCCTTTCATTGTTAAAAATGAATCTTGTCTGCGGATTTTGCACCAAAATCTGCACCTCAATCCATTTTAATGAGTAAAACGAGCTGCCTAAAACACAGAAGAACTCACCTTAGTGGACGTTACACGTGCACAGACACGTTCCACTAATCTCAAAAGAAGGAGAAGAAAAATAACGGCCTTTGCTAAGGAGCTCAGAAGCAAATAGACCTGAACACACACCCTCCTGGAAAAGTTTGCATCGACTGAAATCACTTCGAAATTCATCAAACCGATAAAACAAACTATTAAGAACATTTTTGTGCATTTTATCATTTAAAAATCGATGAATCTGCACCCAAAATCCCTTCGAATCAGCACAGCTTCAGTGTTGCTCCCTGACACACATAAAACCTCGGACCTCACTGAACCCCACGCTCTGCTTTCCCACACACGCACAGACACATGTTACACTTTCACTAATCCTGAATGAAACACATTAGCAAAACAGAGTTTAATAGGAAAAAAAAAAAAACCCTCAGAGTGAAAACGGGGCTAAGAGCTCCGCCGACGCGACTCCGACCCCTCTGGATAAATAAATGACTCCACTTCAGCTCGACTCACCCCGCACGTTTCATCCTAGTCGGGGTAAATCTCTTTACCACTGCCGCGGCCCTCGCTTCCTCAGTGACAGCAGCAGCAGCAGCAGCGTCAGGCAGAGCAGCGGCGACGCGGTAATGGCATCAGAGGAGTGGGGCCCTGAGCGCCGGAGCTTTGACGTGCTGCCCGCCGATGATGGATGTCTCCAGAAAACTAAACTTCTCCGTCCTCTGCAGCCCAGAGCGCTGCGCGTCGGGATCCCCTCTGCAACGCCACGACGGATATTTGAGAATGGGAGCTGCGTGCATGCATGTGTGTGTATTTCTGTTAGCATGCACGTCTTTTAAAGTGCATGCAGTTTTTCCGTGCACTTTGTGTGTGTGTGTGTGTGTGTGTGTGTGCTGCTTGAATGAACTTGGGAGAGTTGAAGGCTCTTAGCGTGGAATGTGAGGGATGTTATATAAACACATTACCGACAGTACCACCGTACACACTGCTGGCGCCAGTCCACCCTGCATTAGCTGACATTTTATACAAAAATGGTGAAAATGGACCGTCTGAGGGGAGTGACGGAGGGTTCTCTGGTTCTCACCAAGGCTCTGTTTGGGTTGAAGCTGCTCTCCTTTTAGCCCTTTTGATTGCTGACTCTGCCTCCCGGGGGGACCGTCACGAGGTCGCTCCGTCTGCTCGAGTGACCCGGCAATTTAAACAGGGAAGGATTTGGTGATTTTTTACATCCAATACAGGAATGAGGAAATTAGCGGTTACCTGACGGTTTTAAAAAAAAAAAAAAAAAAAAAAGCAATGCACAGAGTATCGTTAAAAAAAAAACCTGAAAAATGGTAAACAAATGCAGGGAAAAAATGCACTCGCAATCAAACGCACACACGTGTTCTCCCGTGCACGCTAAAAAAAAAAAGAAAACCCAACACACCGACTTTGAAAAAGCAATTAATTCCAGATAGCACGGACATGAAAGGCAGTGGGATGCTGTGAACATTAAAAGGCACAGAAGCCCGAGCGTTTGCTTTCCTTGCGTGTCTTTAAGGCTTTCTCAATCCAGGCCCTTCTAAATAGGATTCAATAATGTCCAGGTTGCTTGTTTGTAACTTCAAAGTTCCCCCCCACCACCACCACCACCACCAAACGGCTTAAGTCCGACGGAGAGGAGAAGAAGAAGAAGAAGAGAGAAGGGAAAACACTGACAGCTCATTAAATGTCAACGTTCACTTTATTACATTGTACTCGGCTTTTCTCCGGCACCGGCGGAGCGGCGAGCTGGAGACCTGCTCTGTGTCTGCTGCGCCCAGTCAGACACTGGGAGGACAAGTGACCAGTGTTTTCAGGAGAGTGGGCAGAGGCTTTTGAAATTTGCGCTGCTGACCGACTCGAGAGGTGCTTCACATGAGAAAAACGTGCAGTGTTTTTTTTTTTTAGACCAGAGTCGATCGAGGGAGTGAAAGGAAACGGGGATGAGCTGGTGTTGTAGGTGGTTCGATTGAAGACAGTTTAAAGTTTGCTTCTATGCACTGGCGTTGCAGCTCTTTCAGTTGGCCCAACCTGCCCCCAGATGCTTTCTAGCAAACCTCAGCTGGTGTCATAGGTGATTCCTGCAGGAGCAAACCCGAAATGCAAACTAAATGCGCTTCTAATATCCACTTAAAACACTTTGAATGTGCTTTTTTTGCACTGGAGGTCTTTCCCCAACATCTTCACCGTCCATCTGATGCTTTCTAGCAAACCTCAGCTGGTGTTATAGGTGATTCCCAAACACGAATTTCAAACTAAACGCGCTCCTAACATCAGTTTAAGACAAGTTTGCTTTGTTGAATTGCAGCTGCAGCTCTTTTAGTTGAACTCGCATGACATAAATCTGGGGCCAACTTGCACTTCTTCTTCACCCATCTGATGCTTTCTAGCAAACCTGTAGGAGCAAACGCGAAATGCAAACTAAATACACTCCTAATATCAATTTAAAGCAGTGTGAATGTGCTTTTTTTGCATTGGAGTTTCGATCTCGGCCCAACTTGCACTTCCTCGCCGTCCATCTGATGCTTTCCAGCAAACCTCCTGAGTTTGCCGCAGAGCCACGGCAGAACCCGGACTGGCAAGACAAGAAAAAGAAAGCAGAAGTGTGTTACAGGTGATCAAGAGGGAGCAGCGGAAAAGAAAAGACGAACAAGGAGAGCGGCGGCAAAAAAAAGCCTGTCTGCTTCTTACAAAAATTTGTGAAACAGCTCTCGAACAGATCGCCTCTCGCTCCTCTCCTTCTTCTTCCGCCCTCCCCGTGTCCGTTAACCCCCCTCGTAAAGAAACAAATGTTTCATCACCGGGGGGACGAGCACACGGGGATGTTTAACCAGCCGAATGGAGTGCCTCCTCCTTCTCCTGGGCCGCCAACAAACCGCTGGCTGGGAGAGCGGCCAGGAAGAGAGGCAAGAAAGCCAGTCTGAATGTCAGCTGGCTGGGCTCCCTGCTGCAGCGTCCCCGCACGCCCAGGAAAAAGAAGAAAAAAAAAAAGCAGCGCGTACACGAGCGCCACGCTATACATACGAGCAAACATGCACACATATCCGCCGTGTCACGCCGTTCACGCTCGGAAATCGGACACACTCGCGCGCGCTGAAACACACACTCGTGCACAAGCCGAGTCCCCTGGCAGCGCGTCTTTCCACAGCGCAGGCCTGTGATACTGAGGCTGAAGGAATTTGCTGTGGATTACTTCTGGACTGAGGCGGGCAGCTTTGGCAAGGAGCGACCAGGCCACTTTGAGGATTTAACCAGCAGCAGCAGCAGCCACTGCCTCCCCACAGCCCTGGGAGCTGCCCAGACACCGGCGACACACACTCGCGCAAATATCATGAAGTCGTATGTCAAGGATTCATCGGAGATACTCCGAGAGGCCGCTGGGGGCGAATTAGCTCGTGCACAATCGATTAAAACATCTCGATTTGCGTGTAGATCGTGTGCAGATTCCAAAAGAAGCATTAGCGAGGGGGTGACCTGGCCCTCGAGGAAGTTATTTCCCTCCAAACAAAGCTCAAAACCGGTCATTTGAGGGGAAACTCTGCGACCGAGAGCAGAACATACACGTGTCTCCTCTGTTCGCCCTCTGAACTCTGCAAGAAGCCGCCCCATTCATCCGTCCCCACTCACCCCGACGTGAAAATCTTATATATTAATCATCCCATCACACGTAATGAAGACAAGAGGAGAAGCTGAGCGGGAAAGAAAGCGGTGAAGGAAAAGGGGGGAGAAAATAAAAGAGCAGCAGTGGAGAGTGGATGGTGGATGGAGGAGTCAGGTTTCAGTAGGGGGCAATGCTAGGCTACACACCGACAGAGCCGAGGCTGACTGCTCCCTGCACATCATCATCTTTAATATCAGCCGCAGCAGCTGCATTTGCACGTTGCTGCTGCATCACCGGCGCTCGGACGTCGTCGCGGTCAACGTTTCTCAGGGGGATGTTTTAGCAAACGGGCGGCATAAAAGAAGATGCGAGATGGAAGCGGTTAAAACACATGAGAAATCAGGGTTGGGGTGTTTTGTGCAGGAGCAAAATCGAAGCGTAAACAGTTAATAAAGCACCTCTCCTCCTTCTCCACCGCCGCCTCTGCATCCACACTCATCAGCAGCTTTTAATCTACCCCAGAATTAGCATATTCAAATGGTTTTCCTAATGACTTTCATGTAAAATTACAGGGGGGAAAAAAAGGTAATTTCATACAGTAGCCTTCAACTTCGAGGCGGGAAGAGCTCGACGATGCTGCGCCCCGATAAAACGGCTTTAATGGGCTTGTGTTTTTTTTTTTAATTGAACTCGCAGGTTTTTCAACTTTGAACTGGGGGGGAGGCGGCGGCGACCTGAGCGGGGCAGAGGCAGCCGGGAGCGCTGGTGTAAATGGCATATCACGGGCTAATACCGGGGCGGGAGCGAGCGGATGATCGGAGGGCCACCGTCGGGCGGAGATGGCGCCACACACGCGTTGCACCACACACCAGCGAATCAAAAAAGAAACTCTTTTGAAATTTTATTCTTGAGTACAAAAACAATTAAGAGCAGCGGCCGCTTTGATGTTCAGTGCTGCCCCGCAGGTCAGGAGGGAAAGTGTTTCTTTATCTTAATTGAAAAAATTAAATCATTAACCTGATGCCACTGTTTCTGAATGACAAGTCCTCTCCGCTTTTTTTTTTTTTTAAATATGTTTTTTTTTTATTTTTTACTTTAGAGAGAACATGCTTGAGAAACGCTCGAGAAGAAGAAAGTAGAAGGAGGAGGAGGAGAGAAAAAAAAGAGGAATTTCAATAACACAAGAAAAAGAAAGTTTAGTGGGTGTAATTTGATTAATAATGCTAAACGGAGGCTGGGAGGGGGGCGAGATAGGGCCGAGGGAACAAATTAGCCAACACAGCTGGGGAAGGACTCTGTTCGGCAGGGTATCAAAGGCTCACAACACCGCCTTTCTCCTCCACGCCTCTGCAAACTCAAATTGAAATTCGGTATCTTGTCATAAGAGCCTCAGAAGTGTCCTCCTTTATTGGGTTCTCTCCCCCTCTCTCTCTCTCTCTCTCTCTCTCTCTCTCTCGTTTTAAAATATTTTTCCTTTTAATTTCACTCATTCTTGTATTTTTTTTTTTTTCCTTGCAAGGGAAATGACATTTATGTTCGGCACTGGCTCCGCAGCAACATTCTAGAAAAACAAGATAGGGATCACGCGGGGCTCCTCTCTGCAGATCTCCACTTGAAGCGTCTCACGGTGGAGCTTAAGTGACTCAACTTGCGCAAACTCAAATTCAGCCGCAATTAAGCCCGCATACGTGTGATTTTTATGTTAGATTCCGACGCAAGACGCGCACGCAGATAACGCCTCGGCCTGCTGCTCAGATGGCGGATAAGTGTGTGTGTGTGTGTGTGTGTGTGTGTGTGTGTGTGCGCTGGGTGGGAGTGGGAGTAAGCTTGTCACAACACATCTAGCGTTTAGCGGGCTAATCGTGGGAGACGACCATGTTGTTTTGATCACCTGTAGTATTACGGCTAATGTAAATAAAGGCTTACGCTGGAGGCCTGTCACTCCGCCTGTCTGCGGGAGGGAGGGAGGGGGGGGGAGGGGGGGGGAGGGGATGCTGCTGGAGCTGGAGGAAGAGGAAGGTGATGGGGATGGTGATGGAGGGTGGGAGGGTTGGCGGCGGCGGGGGTGACCAAGGTAAGAAAAATCACTTCTTCTTATCTGTTTTCTTTTTTTTTTTTTTTCCTTTCCTCTGACCTGAAACAGTCAAACTGCGGCGCGTGAAGTCGCAAAGAGAGGAGGAGGAGGAGGAGGAGGGGGGAAGAAACACGGGCAGAAATCTGGATGGTAAACAGCGAAGGAAGCGGCTCGGGCGTGAATTAGTGGAGTGCAATTATCGCAAACAAACAAGGACGCTGGTGACCCCGGCGCCGCTGCTGCTGCTGCTGCTGCTGCTGCTGCTGCTGCACGGTTCTACTGCAAGTTTTCACATGTTTAGGTGACAAAAACTACTTGTAGTCAACTAAAAGTGAAGTATTACTATTAAAAATCATAGTTCTCATGCACACATATAGGTTTACTGATGCATCAACTCCTTTTAGCTGGTTAAGGCTGAGCTAATTCTGACTTTATACACCGTTTATGGTTTATTAGCTTCATATCTAACCAAGCAATTTCTACTGTACCTGACTGTAAGTGTGTTTATTGCATTACTAGTAAGTCTAATGTAAAACTTGCACTTTGCTTGATCAGAACAGTTGAGAAAACTGACTATGCATCAAAACCTCTCACCATAAATGTAAAATAACGACGCGATAACAACCCGACGGTTCAGCTGGTGTTGACATTTTGACAGATTTGCACTCTAGTGGTGCAAAATCCTGGAATTTCAAGCGAATATTTGCGCTTCTGTGGCTTATTATCGTCTTGAATGATCAATTTCTGGCATAAAAACACAAAAAAGCAACACATTTTTATTAAATCTCCTGCTTCGTCCGACCAACTGCCCCCAAACTAAAAACAATGCATTTATTATAGTGTGATAAATTAAGCAGGCAGTTTCTCGCGTCTTTAATTGATTGATTGATTGATTGCTGAAATAGCTGCTAGCAGGTTTTTGCTCACATAGAGAGATCTTAAAGCTTTAAAGTTGACTCTTTTGAATCTTATCTTTTACATTTAATACATTCTCTGATTTAAAACAATAGCTCAAGTGCAACAGAGCCCACTTTGCGCTCTAATTACTACAATTTCTTCGCCTTCTTGAAGCAATTTTTCCACCACAATCTGACCTAACTGCGCAAAGTGCAAACTGAGGGTCAGTCTGCGCTGGAGTTTCTCATATTCATGTGCAGCAGTTCCACTCCTGCGCCTCGGAGGGCGATTGGCCGATGCGAAAAACTGCTCGACGCAGCAGCTTGGAGCAGCAGTGAGGGGGAGCTGCGTTCGTTGACTTCTGCCCTGCACCTGCTCTCGCACCGTTTCATCTGAGGTTTGCGTCGCGCACCCGGCTGGCACGGCGTGTCGCAACAGCCACCTCAAAAGACCAACCCGAGGCCTTTTTTTTTCCAAGTCGGTATCTTTTTCCCCCGACCGCACGTGAAGAAAAAACAAAACCCATCTGCTATCAGGGCACGAATCCTCCAGTGGAACTTCCATTAGGGTTTTTTTTTTTTGTTCTGTTGCAACACAGCAAAAAAAATGAAGATCGATTGAAGCGCTCCTTTTGCTAAATAAGGGAGCGCAAAGGTAGAAACATGATCTAATTCCTCTGCAGACACAAGAATATTAGCGACAGAGGAGGCATTGTGCTGCAGAATGAACACACTTTTGGTTCATCTCGGCGGTGTAATGACGTCTTATAATCCCACTTCCATATCGGCGGCGATTGGAGCGGGCCACACCCATACTGGGAGCCCAATATAATGACTTTATATTCAGCCGAACGGTACACAATGTGGTTAGATTATGCTTATTCGTCCCAATACATAAATATGTCATCTCCGGGCAAGAAAAAGCTCTCGATTGTGCCTTGAATGAGGCAACAGGATCCCGGTGCACAATCATCTCTGTCCGTGAGTCTTTCAGAACTTGAAGGATTTCATACAACACTTTTCACCGCCGTCTTATTTTCCCCCCTTTTGAAAGAGTTGGTTATGATTTTTTTTCTCTTCTTCCTCCCCCCCTCCTCCTCCTCTCCTATGCGGGTTTAACTTGGGCTATTTCAACCCTGAAAAAAAAAACTAAATGTGTTTCTAGGCTGCTTTCAGTCTGAGCTGCACAACTTATCTCCCTCTTTGCTCTTTGTTATTAAATGCAGTGAGCGAACGATCGGCGTTCCTCTAAGGGACGGAGAGAGTGAGTCAAAAAATCTAAATGGGGAGGCGCACTCCCCTGAATTACCATAAAAAAGGGGGAAAGAGGTGTGTGTTTGTGTGCCAGTGTGTGTGCGTTTTCGTGTATCTCTTGTGGAGGGGTGGTCCTGGAGGCCTTATCGGTTCACCAACAGGAGAAACGGAACTGATTAACATCTAATTTAACCCAATCTCCCGCTCAATGGGAAGCCATTCAAAGGGGGCCGCATCTATATGTATTTAAGAGGTAATCAGTGGTCGGACCCGCCGCTCGCGCACTCCCACCTCCCTCCCTGCTTTTGTGCGGCGGGGTGACACGCACAAACATATTTCCATCTGAAAAGGCGGGCCTCGGCGGCTAGGTTTCTGAAGGGAGAATCGCTCCGGTGTTATTGTCGGGGGTTTGTTTGCGCGGCCGCTCGTGTGGGTCCGCGAACGCACACCCGTGTGTGTTAATGCTGTCGGGGGCTGTGCGATGAGTGGCGCTCACATGTCTCTAATTCCCCCCAGTGAAAGAGCAGAAAAGCGGCTGTTTGGCTATTTTTAGTGCGGGGAAAGTTTAACTCTTGACGGCATCCAGTTGTTGGATGTGTTTCTCAATAACCAGCAGTGTGATAGTGCTGTAAAACAACCCTGCTAATGCACTGAGGTGCTACAATGACTTTTTATTCTTAAGTCACGGCCACTAGTCAAACAAAAAATGCTAAATTTGGCCTGAGGATGGTGGAAGAGGAAAAACCATCTAAAGAAAATGAGGTATCTGCTGTAGCGCTAATGCTTTCACAGTTGTGTCTCCATACAAAAAGCATATCCTCCATGTTTTTCAGTCGTCTTCTAACGGAACACGTGAAGGTTTTCAGTCTGTTGTGCAAATCCAAAGCTCTCATCCATCTAACCCAGTTCTTTAAAACGTCTGGAAACCAGAGCCAAGTTGCACTTTGCACTCAGGCCTGAGCTAAAGCTGCAATTAGCATGTAGCATGTAGCATCTTGCGGTGTCATGCTAGCATCTTTTAGCACGTTGCTTTGTTAGCATGCTGGTGTGTTATGATGATTTGTAGCTCTTCAAGGTAAGATAGTTAACTTCATTCATCCCGCAAGGAAATTCTTGCGCCAGATGTTGGCACAGAATGACATGACATAAGACATAAAGTGCCCAAAAAGTAGAAAAGCAAAAAGATAAATACATCACTGAGATCAAATTTAAAAATAAATAATAATCAGACTGGGATAGAAAAGCAAAAGTAATATGATACGACACATGAAAATGAAATTATGCACACTGCCCATGCATACTGTCAGTCTGTTAATGTGGTAGCATCACTACGTTTACCACAAAACTTTCAATTTAGTCAATATTACTAATTATTCACAATTTTTAGTGCATTTTTTTAAATAAAGGCCACAAAATCGAGATTTATTTTGAATTTAGCCACCTTATTCTGTATTTAAACGCACAAATACATACATTTACTCATTAATATCAATAATAAGGATGAAGGAATGACCTCACCTAGATGCAAGCTACATGAAGAAACCTGGAGATGAACGAAAGGAGGATGAAACTGCTGCACCATGTTGAGGTTCAGGTTCTGAGTGTCTGACCTGGACTGGGTTTCACTTTGTAGGGTCTTTGCAAGTCTGCAAGGCCTTGGAAGATGCTGCTAGGAGCTTGTTGCACAGATGTTTTTAGATAGTGGAACCCATCTTGCACGAGCAACTGCAAGTTCCTCCACCACAGATGGAGGCTACGAGAGGCCCCAGCTAACTGCTAACTGCTAACTAGTGTGTCTTTTTCATTTCATGCCACGGTGAGGTCAGACTCCAGATTTAGCCTGGACTGATGTTGGCGGCGCTGTCTAGTGATCCAGAAACCTGTCAGGTTTTAGAATTCTCCAAAATGAAATTCAGCTTGATCCAAAAGTTGAAATTCGTCCGGAAAAACAGTGCAACCACTCATGTGTTCAGCCTGCACGGAAGCCATGCTGAGCTGTATTATTCAGGGACATGATTGACTGCACATGAACCAGGGAAGGAGCACGCTTAAGGTTTGCTCTTGAAACCGAACTTTGCATTTTCGAATGCATCAGATGCAGTTTGCACGTCTGTCTCCGCTGCATATTGCCGTCGTTTCATCCCATTAGCCTAGCTTAGCATGTTGTAGTTTGCATATTAGCGCAACCTAAACCCTGTTCCATGTTTTATTACCAATTGTATGTGCAAGTTTCAACCCTAACCAGCTGGTGTCACTAGATGTAATGTCTTTTTACACGTTCTGTAACTGCAAGAATGTCATCTTTGATTGTGTGTAATCAGTATTTGAATGTGGAGCCTTGAAAGTGAAAATTGCAGCTTTTTTCCCCCTATAACATGCATCCTATCAGGTACGCTGCAGTGCTTAAAGTTACATCTAGTCCATGTGTGTGTGTGGGACAGATATTCAAGCCAACTCTTTCATCCTTATGTCTTTTAAATCTACCACAGGAAGACTTTTTTAGATTAAAAAAAAAACGGCCGAAAAAAAAATTTCAAAGATTGCCTGGACAAAATGCAAGGATAAGTGAGAATGTGGTGTGAAGGAAGAATTCAGGCCACTTTTGAATGGAGATGAGAGGCTGTGAGAAGGCGGGTTGGACTCCCGAGCATCAGGTTAACTCTGGGCGAAGCCTGGCGGAGGCTCTTCTTCTTCTTCTTCTTCTTCTTCATCTAGGGTGGAGGTGGAGGGAGGGAGGAAGGGAGGGCGTGAAGATCTCTGCGGAGCTTTCTATCAACACAGATTACATGCATGTAGACGCGCTCAAAGAGAGCCGGAGAAAAGAAAGGGGAGGAAGAAAAAAAAAGGGCAAGTGTAAAATAAAGACGGCGGAATCAAAAGGGGTCATGTGCAATCTCAGCACTGGGGGTGATGACAGGTTTGCCTCACACCTGAGCCGTATTATGCATTCCATAATCGGCCAGACTCTGCACAGACACACACACACACACACACACTCGCGGTGACCGACGGCGGCAGGGTTGTGTTGGGTTTCTCTGACAAGGTGAACTTCATGCATCGCGTACATGATATATAACTCCGTAGTGGCGAACAAAAGGCGGCCAGACAGAGCGAGAATGAAGGAGAGGAGAAGAGGAGGAGGAGGTAGCGCTTCTTCTTCTTCTCCTCTTTCTTTCTGTCTTTCTTTCGTTCTCTCCTGCCCGTCTGCTGCAGGGTTTTTTTCTTTTTCTTTTTTTGTCTCCTTCTGGACGAGTGACAAAGGCAGCGTTAGGTAGGTGACCTTCATCTCCATCCCTTCTTTTATGGAGGTACAAAAAACACAGGGTCAAGTTCATTCATCCAACACTTCGGCCTGTCTTCTTCTTTCTTTTTTTATTCTTGGAGTGCAGAAAAAAGAAGGTAGCATGTACATCTAGTGATGAATAAAATTAAACCAGAGGTGGAGAATCAGAATCCACTGATGCCTTTTATTTCTGTCCTCTGCAAGGAGGAAACATTGGGGTAAATTCAGTGAAAGCTGAGAAAGAAAAGGTGGAAAACTGGGTGACCTTCTTCTCCATCCCTTCTTTTAAGTTCATTTATCTGCCAATTAAACCAAAAATGGAGAAGAAATCTTAATTCACTGCCACCTGTAATGGTTTTTCTCAGAGGAAATATCTGGGTACATTTTGAGGAAGTTGAAAAAGACAAGGAAGAAAAGTAGGTGACCTTCTTCTCCATCCCTTCTTTTATGGAGGTACAAGGGTTAAGTTCATTCATTTGCCATTTTGGTTTGTCTTGTTCGGTCCTTTTTTGATTGGAGTGCAGAAAAAAGAAGCTATTGACGAAGAAAATTAAACCAGAAATGGAGAAAATGGTGGCCATCAGAATCCGGTATGGTTTTTTGTCTCAGAGGAAACATTTGAGAAAGTTGAAAAACAGGACGAAAGAACAAGGGAGGAAATTAGTACCCCTTTTCCACCAAGAAGATCCAGGTCCTAGTTCTGGTGCTTAGCTGGTTCAAATCTGGTTCCTCCTAAGAACCTGTTTGCTTTTCCATTATCAAGGAGTCAATTTGGAGCCATTGGGTCACCGTAAAACAACTATGCTTGCATCCATTACATAGCAGTTAAACAAAAGCAGTAAGTTGATGATAATATCTATGTTTATCTCTATAGATGGTCTTAAGGCTGATTGTGAGGCGGAGGTCCTCCTGTTGCCTGGACACATCCGTGATCACGCTACTGGTGGGACACAACTGTAGCGGATGTCAGGTCAACAGTTTGTGGTAAACTTCCGTGTGTCCCGGGAGTCATTCCAATACATGTGTGATGGGACCAGGGACGTCCTGGAGAACAAGGACACTAATTAGGCTTGTGTGTCCCTTTCCACCGTTGATGGTTGGTCACCATAACCCCACCCCCAGCCCCTGACGTACTCGGTGCTTAGCTCTGGACCAGCAAAGAGTTGGTGCTTGCTAAGAATCAGTTTTTAGAACCTGGAGTCGGTGCTTAGGTGGTGGAAACACAAAGAAGTGGTGCCAAGTCAGGCTCTGGCTCCAAACTAGACCTGGAACCAGCTCGGTGGGAAAGGGGTATGGGTGACCTTCTTCTATAAGAACCTAAAAACACAGGGGGATTTTTATTTATCTGCCACTTTTTCCTCTTTTTTCTTGAAGTGTCAGGAAGGAAGGCAGCGTATCCATCTAGTGATCTCCAGGGAAACTTTTGAGAAACTTCAAAAAGAGGGTGAAAGAGAGAAAGGAAAGTGAGAACTAGGTGACCTTTTTTCCATACCTTCTTTCACGGAGGTCAAGTTCAGTCATCAGAAAAAAGAAGGCAGCATACATCCACTGATGAAGAAAATTAAACCCAAAATGGAGAATCCACTGACACCTTTTATTTCTCTCCTCTCCAAGAAAAAGTTTGAGTGCATTTTGAGTTAAGTGGGGAACAAAAGAAAAAGAGACAGAGAAGGGAACACCAGATGACCTTGTTCTCCATCCTGTCTTTAATAACGGTGCTAAAACTCGGGGTCAAGTGCAGAAAAAGAAGTCAGCTCATACAGTCGGTGATGAATAAAGATTAAACCGAAAATGGAAAGAAAATCTGAATCCACTAACACCTTTTATGTCCTTTCCTCTCCAAGGAAACATTTGAGAAAGTAAAAAAAAAAAAGAAGAAGTGGGCGGCAGAGAGAAAGAGAAGGAGAAAACTGTCCATTAACCAAAAAAGCAATTTCTGTTGGTGAGCGCCTGGCTGCTCCGAGGTTCCTGGCCGGGCTAATAGCCTTTCATTACAAGTTTCCTCCCCAGCCAATTAGAGACAGGTCCGTGGCCGTCCGGCCCGCCGGCCCACCGACACACACTCTTTGATCAGCTCTGTGTTCACTGACACATGTCTAATGACCAGGACAGAGCAGAGAGGGTGGCCTGTGTTCACACATGCCGCCGGGACACACTCCCACCTACAGCCTCGTGCAGCATCCGAGCCACGAATGCAGCATTTTACTGGGCTGGTTTGTTATCTGATCACAACAAAAATCAATTATTCCCTCCTCATCTTCATAAAACCTGCTCGCCAAGCCGAAGGAATCTCACTGGTCTGGCTATCAGCTGGGATTTGATCCTCTGAGAGCTCATTCAGACAACAAAATATCCACTGAAGACATATTTTGGGCCCACAAGATATTGAATTTCAGTGCATCTGCGTTCAAAGCCCCCTAAGCCCTAATAGATGGTGTTGTATGCATACATGTAATCACAGGCCCACACACACAAAGACAAACCCTGGCTCCAAAAAAATTAGAAAACAAGCCTGTAATTAGCAAATTACACTAAACTGCAGCTTTAATGCAGCCCCCCTTTCTTCTTGCGCTCTCAGAGGATTTAATCCCGGTCAACACAGTGCATTCACACACTCCTGCTGCCATAGATCAAACAGGAGAGTGTGTGTGTTCCTGTGTGTGTGTTTGTGGGACTCAGGTGAGTTGCTTGTGTTTCTATTGACTCTTTAATCATTTACAGTATTTATTGCCTCACCTTCAACCCTTTGGCTTCGGTCAGCTCTTAACGCCACCAGGCAGACGGGACGTCAGCTTATACGATGCATGACTGCAGAGAAGCTTTTGGCAGCAGATTAGATGGATGTTAATGAGGTGCATTGTGGGAAATAAATGCATTTGAAGGTGTTTGCGAATGGAAAAACTCTGTATTTGTATTTATGGCAGGCAGCGTCGTAAATAACCCCCTCGACCTCGAGCTAAGTGGTGAAGTTCCTGAAACTGTTGTTACACTGTCAGATGTAATAACACTGTTTTAAAGACGCTAATTATCACATATAAAGCTGAGTTAATAACACTGCAGTTATATTTGACGGCCTAGCAACATATAATTCAGCTTTTCTGTGGATTTATGACAGCTTTTTGTGCTTAAAATGTTAATCTCACTTTTGTTTAAGTTCTCTCATGAAAACTTGAACATCTTGGTCACTTCGTCTGTCTTTTTCCTGTTATCTTCTTCTTTTATAAGTTATTTCTGTACGTCGACCTGCAACAACATATACTGAACTTTTTTATGGATTTTGCCACGTTGTGAGCTTGTCGAGCTTGAATCCCTGCTATAAACCAACCAGACCTCACCAGAAAACGACACCGGTCGATTGTTTTTAAGGGGGTTGAAATGGCAGATTGCGACCTCTTCTGATTGCTTGAATGACCTGGTTGGGACCTTGTCACCTTGGTAACCATGAAAACGAAGGAGAAACTTGGTGCTAATGGGGTCAGTTTGAACCCAAACCATGCATTTTTTTCTCCTAAACCCAACTAAGTAGCTCTAGTGCTGTAACCTTACAATTATAAGTCAGCTACATCTAAAAACAATGATCCTGCAATGAGCAATGGACAGTAGCCCCACTGTTGTTGGTGAAATGCCATGCTCCCCTCCTCCAAATGCATTCCTTGAACTATGTTTGCGGACACCTGCAGTCAATCTGCTCCATCGTATAATGTCTAGTACACCAAACCACCAATTTCCCTTCTTTCAAGTGTCTTCAGTCGAATCTTTCCTCTCATCGTGTACAATAAAACTGTCCTATCTGTAGTTGATGTTTCATTAGCTCGCATTTCAACCCCTTAATGCCGGTTGTCGCAAATTTGCAACGTACCGCTGCAGCCGAGATAGCGTATGTATTCCCCTAATGCTGGTTCGTGCATATTCAATACACACCTAGGAACCTTTTGCAAGCACTGGTTTCTCTTAGGACTGGTTTGAATGGCATTTGTGGCATCAATAAAAAAAAATTTACCATCAATGTCTGTTGCATTACACCTTTATATGCACTATATGTGCCATAGACAAATTAACAATCTCCACTTAATTTACATCAACTTGAAATCAAAAACACATAAAATTATTGTTTTTATATAATTGTAAATTAATTCAGGCGTCAAGGGGTTAAAGCTGAGTTGCGTCCTGTGTCTCCAACATTGTATATTTTTAACCTTTTTAGGTCATAACTAGTGCAGTGCCTGTTCACAACATGCCTGTCTGGAAAGGAACCATTTAGAGTAGTTAGCAACCATTAAAAGTACAATTCCATCCCAATTTCTCTGCTTTCTCATTCCTTCTTGAAGGGTAACTTCACGTAGAGTCACACTCTTCACTGTGTCAGGCCTTTTATTTAAGGGTTGGGGTATAAACACACCCGCAAGCTTTGGGAAATCGTCGCCTTTCTCCACCTAAAACAGGACCTTCCAATTAGATCTGTTTGTTCTGCTGCTTGCTCTCCGTCTGCTATCCTGCTATCCTCACCCCGACCAGTCGAGGCAGATGGCCGCCTTCCCTGAGTCTGGTTCTGTCTGGGTTTTTCGGTTCCTTCCCACCGTCGCTGAATGCTTCCTCATAGGGAATCCAAAGTCAGCTCTGGATTGCTGAGTTTTCTGCTCTCTGTTTAAAA
Organism: Dascyllus trimaculatus; assembly: GCA_024666655.1. NCBI lineage: Eukaryota > Metazoa > Chordata > Actinopteri > Pomacentridae > Dascyllus > Dascyllus trimaculatus. Next base: position 5,269,165 of record CM045465.1, on the reverse strand, counting down.
TTCGTAAGGTCCGTACCTTACATTGTTTAGCGCTGCGAGATGACATATGTTGTGAATTCAAGCTATTTAAATGAAATGAAATTGAATTGAATCTGCAGGCAATGATTTTTACGACTATCCATAAACTGCTGGAAGATGTTCTTTATGTTCTTTTTCGGAAACTGTCGACTCACCAACCATCATTGCAATCGTCCATTGGTTGTTCAAAGGAGACGGGGTTGCAGTTACATGATGAGACTTGAGTACAGTTTGTCAGCTCTCAACCTGAGGCACCATGTGGATGCCTCACTTACCCGGTCCTCAAGCTGCACATCGGACTTTTGCGATAACAGAAAACCGCTTTCTAGTCTAAATATGAGAACCGCTCATCCGATTGGCGTCAAACTTGACACTGCACTTTAGCGGGAACCCGGCAAGACACCTGCCAAATGTGAAGCAGATTGAATGAACGATGGTCGAGAAAAACAAAGAACAGACACACACACATGTACGTATAGCAACTTCTTGCTTTATTGGTGAGATGCTTGAAAATAACACCATTTACTTCCAACGCTATTGCTGCTTTAACGTTTGTTGCGAGAAGCTGTATCAAACAGAAACAAAACCCACACACTGCAATCAGAGCGTATCAACTTTAACCCGACTCGTATTTACTCAACAAGGTGGAAGTTAAAGTTTGCTGTCGGCACAACATTGACGCAGCTAACGGACGACGGCGAATACAGTCGTGTGTGTGTTGTGGACACAAATACTGAGACAGTGTTGGGTTGTATTACCGTCACGTCTGCGTACACGGGGAATAATAGTATTTTTAGAATGAGACAGAGGTACTTCAGCTCTATGGGTGATTCTATAAACTGTGTGTCCAACAAGACCTGAAATGGCAAAAGAGTGTGAGCTGAACACAAATCTGCAGCGAATTGGAACAGTATTAAATTACAATGCATTACAGGATATGGTGGTTGAACTAATTCTGATGGAGAAATTGCTTCTGTTATTACACTGACGATATTTTTTGTGAGCTCTCTGTCAGGCATTAAGTTGTGTGTGTGTGTGTGTGTGTGTGTGTGCGACTCAGACGGAGTATTGAGTGTGTGAATATAAAAGGGGAATGACAGTAAAAAGAAAAAAGGGAAGAGAGGGTTTTTGTGTTCTTAAAATGTGCCTCAACAAAAAGGAAGAGGCCATTAAACGTGTTAAAACAGACACACACACATAAATACGCACATTCGTATGCATAAATGAGATCATCCACTGGTGAAAAGGAACTTAAGCAGCACTGTAAAAAAAAAAACAAAGCAAATATCTGGCAGCAAAGGTGCCAAAAAAATACATTAATCACTGGTGCAAGAATGTGATGTTTAAAAACTGTAAAAAATAGTGACAATAGCAGCAAATGTCATCAAAATAATGATATTTTAGCTGATGTAACTCAAGTAAAATTGTAATTTTACAGTCACACATTGTAAAATAAAATACACTGTACAGTTTTTAGCCTGTTTTTCTTTAGTCTTCATGTAAATTTAGAATATTTTTACTATATATTTCTTACAATCCAACAAAACAGTTCTATCTTCTTTCAAATAATAGGAAACAGCTGTAAAAACTATATGTATGCTGATTTAAATACAGTAAATAATTTATGGGTTAATGTTGTAAAAGAACAAATGGCTCTTGTAAAATAAATAAAATGAAATACACTGCACAGATTTGGCCCATTTTTATTGACAGTTTTCAAGTATATTATTATTTTTAATGTGACTTTACTGTATATTTCTTTCAGTTTAACAAAACAGTTTTAATGTTTCCTTTCGAATAGATGTGAAAACGATATTTTTGCTGATTCAAATACAGAAAAAAAGCACAAATTTATGGGTAAATGTTGGGAAGAAAACAAATTACATTTTATAAAAATACAGATTTTAGATAATAATATTAATAAGTAATATATTGTGTACAGCTTTGGTCTGTTTTTTTAATGGCTAACATGTAAATTCAGGTATTTTCCTGTGATTTTTCAGTTATTATCTAATGATTTTCTTGTAAAGTTAGTCTTACTTTGGTTGTTTAATGAATTAATTTGACCTACTGTACAATGACTGTTTACTGAGTCAAGTTTTTGCGTTGAACAAATTGACTCTCGGAAAGGATATTTACCTTTACTCAGAGCTGCATGAACACTGCTATACTACTAATCCTGAGACACACACACTAGCTGGTGGTATATTTTTTGCATATATGACTTCCTAAATACAACAAAGTTCTTCACAAAGTATTGTTCTTTAAGTTCATCACTACGTTGCTTGGCCCACTAATATTTTAAATGTCATAGATCGTGTCCTGTTTCTGCATGTGTAGCTGTTGGCCTTGGTTTAGACAGGAGTATAGATGATTTTCAGCAGTTGATCTTTGATTACGGAGCTCAGACATTCCTCAAAGGCCTCCACTGGTGAAAATCAAGTATTTATACCTTGTTTTGTTTTGTACTGGAGGATATATAATGAGTAAATGGAATGTTTCCATCTTAAAACTGCAGCTTTACCAAAGAGAGTCTCCAAAACACGGATTCAGACTTGCAGGATTTCATGTGTAACAAACCGAATCTACTTCCTGTCTCATTATTCTGGATGTATGTATGGATTACTCCAGTATTACAACCTGCCAGTGTTGATCGTGGTGTAGTTTTACAGTGTTTTAACAGAGCAGGTGTGCTTGAGTTCAAGCAAGTAAAAAAAAGAGGTGATACTCTACAGTAGGAACACTGTAGAGGTACTTCTAAGCCATTTTAAGGGTTGAAGGGACCATTTTAATGGAAGAAACTCTTGTAAATATGCAAGTTTGATACACAGATCTGAGTTTTTAGAGGTTAAATTACCAACCACAGAGGAACTTTAAAGTTTAGGTGCAACTTTATTTAGTAAACCAAGACTCGAAACAAACACCAACCAATCAGGAACATGTTGAGGAACATGACAATGGTCCAACATGTTGGTTTGACCTCCAAACTTCCTACAGCCCATTGTGATCAAGCATCAACAGGATGCAGTGGAACAAGTTGGATTGACAGAGGCTCCACTGGACAAGACAGAGTACCCAAAGGATCCACTGGTTCCAGACCCCATAGGACACCCTGAGAGGTCCTCTTGTCCAATGGTTCAGAGCATTTTGGACCCCAAGAAGGGGGACCAACACAGTATTAGATAGGTGGTCATAGTGTTATGCCTGATCGGTGTATAGTAAACAAAATGATCATGTTTTCAGTCTTTAGAGCATAAATCCAGTCGGCATTGTTAGTCATCTCGGAGCAGTTTTAATATTTAAGCTTTAATATGTTGGTTTTTGGGAGTCGCCGCTTTGGTTGTGTAAAACAAAGGCAGTAAAGTAAATGAATTGGAAAAACCCACTGAATTGAGAGACTCGGCAGGGAAACGGAACGTGTGCGAGTGTGTTGAGGAATGTCAGGTGAAGCTGGTGTTTATGTTCCCGGGCAGGTCAGCCCCACAGGTATGTTTGAACCACAACATTACCTCCCGCTGACCCCCCTAATGGACAAGGTGAGCCGGCAGTCAGCGGAAGGGCGTCGCCGCGGCTGCAAGTCAAAATACCGACATTAATCGTGGAAGCTGGACACAAGCCTTGAAATTAGCGCCTCTCAAGGCCGGCGGAGCGTGGCGGCGCTCTTTCTGCCCCAGCGGCAGGGATGAAGGCGGGGGGTGGATGTATGGACGAGGAGGTGACCCAACGAGGGAACGCGGGCGGAGCTGAGGAACAAGGGGAAATCAGGTTTTCGCGGGAATCCCATCAACCACATGCTGGCAAAGAGGTGAAGAAGAAGCTCCGTTTTTGATTAACCGCATTGTGTGTTTGTTTGAATCGCCGGTTCGTAATGCAGCACACACACACACACACACACACTCACACACACACACACACACGGCGATGATTGCCATACTCCATATTACTGGTGTACAGATAACTGCTTGGCTCCCACGGGCCTGCCAATCCACTGTAATCCCTCAAACACTCTGAATTTTCATTTCAAACAAAAGCTAAACCGCCAGAAGACACAAGGAAGCATTCTGTTTCCTTCCCCTTTCTCCCCAGCCTCGTCTTCTTTCCCTTCCTCGCGTTCCAACCACTTGTTCAACCCTCTTTTCGGTTTTTTCCGTATTTGTGAAATTCAATATCAGAACGATAAATGATGCTTTCGCCGGAAAATAAAAAAAGAAGAAGAAGAAGCGGCAGCAGCCGATTCAAGCGAGGGTGGATTTGGAGTGAGATCGGACATAATTCAATATAATAATGTCATCTTTGGCTCCAGTAGCAGCCTCCATTAAGGAAAGCAGGTAAAATAACCTGAGGTGGGTTAATATCGATGATCAAAGAGAAAGGGGGGAGGCATGCTTTGCATTCCTGAGCCTTGCAGTATGGAAAATGTGACATCCAAGACCCTTTGACTTCCCCATACCTCCCCTCATCCCCGAACACAAGCTAATATGATATCATAGCACAAAGCCTCAGTCTGTCAGTTGAATCTCTGATCTGCATGTCTGGTGTTCATCTGACAGATTTGCAGAGTTATGGTTTTAAAGGTATATCCTACCTGAAATCTGACTTTTTTTTCCACATAATTATCGTTTGTAAAGGTTTATTTCATCCCAGTTGGACTTTCTAGGTAACAAGTTATGGTTTTAAAGGTTTATCCCACACAAAATATGACTTTCTGTCCAGGTAATTATAGTTATAAAGGTTTGTTCTACCCATAAAATTACTTTCTATCCTGGTAAAATATAGTTTGTAAAGGTTTATTTCACCCCATTCCTACTTTATAGGTAACAAGTTATGGTTTTAAAGGATTATTCTGTATAAAACACAGCTTTACATCCACATGCTTCAGGTTTTAAAGGTTTATTCAACCCAAAATTATGCTTTTTGTCTGGGTGCTTATAGTTTTGATGGCTTATTCCACCCAACATAACACTTCCTTACCAACAAGTAATGGTTTTAAAGGTATATTCCACCCAAAATCTGACTTCCTGTCCAGGTAATTATGGTTTTAAAGGTTTATTTAATCCCAATAGTACTTTCTATGTAACAAGTTGTGGTTTTAAAGGTTTATTTCACCCAAAAATACTATGTGTAAAGATGTTTTCTGTCCAGATGCTTATAGTTGTAAAGATTAAGTTGGGTAAGTTAGGTTCATTCTGCCCGAATAGTACCTTAATATACTTTAAAATGTTTACTTTAAAATGTTTATTTAAAGATTCATTCCACCCAAATATTACATTTTAGGTTGCGAGTTGTGGTTTAAAATGTTTATTCCATACAAAAACACAAATTTATGTCCAGATGCTTCAGGTTTTTAACGTTTATTCGACCCAAAATATGACTTCCTGTCCAGGTAATTTTAGTTTTAAAGGTTTATTTTATTCCAGTAGTACTTTCTAGGAAACAAGCTGTGGTTTAAAGGGTTTATTTCAAACAAAAATACAGCTTCATGTCCAGATGCTGGCGTTTATTGAATCTGAAATAGTTCCTTTTTTTATCAAGAATCTTGTAGTTTTGATGGTATATTCCACCCAAACGCTACTTCCTGTCTTGCAAGTTAACTTGGTTGTTAAGAGTTCCATGATGAGCAAACTCCGTAATTAGCATCATTAGGTCATTATCAGGTAAAATCTCAGAGGATTTAAAAAGCTATGGCCTCTGTAGTCACCAGATGTTTCACGTTAAACAAATCGAACTTATTTCACATTTAGCATTAAAGCTACAACTGTTGTCAGTCTTCCTTCAATGCATAGTAAACCTTAAGCTCTCCGGTTCAGTAGGTGGAAAAACAAAGATCCTAGTAATGCGATACGACAACAGCACTGCATTTCTTTCACTGTTTTACTTGAACAAGACCATGTGTACCTCGGCAAAGAAGTGATTTCGCAGACGTAGTATTGCAGGAAGTCAAAAGCATTGCGTCCAATAAGGTGAATGTCCTTACTGTGAGACATAATGCTGGCGCCGTGGTTGCATTTTGCTGTGTCACTTTAATTGATGTGTATGAACTAGAAAGTTACTGCAAACGTAGATCCAGACTTTTCGGTGTTACCTCACAATCCTCTGCAGTTGTTTTTAACTCACTCCTGCTTCACATCACCAGTGGATTCGCTTGTTAAACTGACTTAACCATCATTTGAACACATAAACCGAAGCATACAAAACAAACAGAGATGTGAAAGTGTATTTTTTCACCCCTTAGGCCTGGTTTAACCACAGTACTACACCTGGACACACACTGGCTTTAGGTGTATCACTGCATGATATAATCCATGTGTGTTTACCACCTTTGCACCTCTTATCACAATCCCTAAATAAACCCCCCTCACGTGAGGCAGACTTCAGTAGCCACCGGTGGAGGAGCATCTCCTCAGTGATAGACAGGTGAGCCAATAAAAGGTGATAACAAAAGACAAGAGCCATTACAGGGAGGTGGGGGAGATAAGCTAATTGAAATTGGATATTGCCGTCATCTGATGGCAAAAAAAAAAGGCTGAGAAGGAAAAGAGGGGGAGATAGAGCGATGAAGATGGAAGGGGGGTGTTTGATGGGGGTAAATATGCAGTGTAGTCATTTTTCCCCTCCTTAAGTGAGTAAGACTTTAAGCGGAAGCCCCTTGAAGTGGAATCCGGGCGGCGGCGGTGGACTGAGGCATCGCGGTGGCGTTGCAGTGCCGAAGCCTCGCTGCGTTAAGCCTCTTAGATTACAAAACACTTTTGACTGCGTGTGCACGTTTTCTGCCATTTAATTATCAGTCCGGATTTCCTGCTTGTGCGGGAAGAAGTGCCTCCGCGCAAACGCAAAAAAACAAAAAAAAACCACCGGAGCAGGATCTGGGACTGTAACATTTCGGCCCTGCAGCTGCTGTTCTCTAGACAAACTGGAGGAATGTCAGTTTAGATGGAAAAGTCCTGAAAGATGCTCTGTTTTGAACCACACAAAATGAAAAATCTCCCATAATAAATCGTTTTGCATTAACGAAACATCAGCTTGTGATGTAAAAGGTTTTGTCCATGGTGAGGACTCTGCAGCTGCTGTCGGCTCACAAAGACACTTTAAACTCCATGTTTCAGCCTGAAGTTTTACCGTTTTGGTTCCTTCTCGCTGCTCTCATTAGCATTTAGCTTGAAAACACAGAGTTGGTGTCTGTTTTCACCACGAACGTGAGCAATTATCTGGTGAAAATAATGGAGCATTTAGCAGCTAAAGAGTCCATATTTTCATTGGATATTAATGGAAATCAAAGAGCTTTAAAAAGAATACGTCCTTGATTTGTCTTGTCAGGTGGTTAGCATTGGAGTTACTTTGTCCTGTCCGTTTTCGACTATTATTTCTTCATTCTGTGTCCAGATTTTGCAGTGTTCCCCCTTTAAAACCCTGCCTCTCTCTCTCTCAAATAGCACCTGCTTGTGCACAGATCTGCTGTACATCCAGATTTGCTGTTGCTGCACAAACATCCTGTGTACTTCTGCTCTCAGATTCTTGTTCTCGCTCGAATCTTTGTGAAAAACAACCTTGTCAAAAGTCTCCCAGCAAATAGCTGCGAGTTTGCCCACTTTATTTTCTGCACTGTTTATCCACTCTGCCTTCCAGTGTTTATTATATTCTATTTCACTTGTTTTTGGGGTTTTTTTGTACAGCTTTTGGACCTAAAACATACACCAGTGTCTGTATTTTTTACTATAATAGCTACTTGTAATAGCAGCCACATAACGTGTTGGTTTTCCATCATGTCACTGGTAGTCTGGCACAGTCAGACCATTCTACACTGCGCTGTGTAGAATAGCAACATCAAAAAACAGTGCAAAAAGTCAAAATTAGTCTGTAAAAGAGAAAAAATAAAATAATTACAAATAAATATGGTGTGTATTTTGTTAGTTAGTGGGAACATGTAGCTATTAAAACAGCAGAGGCCCCAGAATGGAGCCCAGGGGAACTCCACCAAGTATTTTTAAATATTAAAACAAGCTATGACATCAAAATTTTGGATCAAACTAATATAAAACACAAGCAATTAGGACCATTAAGAGCTATCAAAAGCCGTTGCAAGGTTTTACGTCTAAAATGTGAATGGAGAAGCTTCCATTCCAAAGCTTTGGAGCAGCTGCTGCAAACTCTAGAAGCTCTGCAGGGCTGCACCGATGAGCGCCTGTAAACAAAACCTGGTCACGAGCTCCATGTGAAAGGAAGGAGAGGCCGTTTTGGCATCGCGTCTGTCGTCGCCTGGCTGCACTTCGCCTCCCCCAGACGTCCGTCCCCCCCTTTCAGACGGCCTCCCTCGCCAACGCGACTGTCACTACGACCATTACCGCTGGACATTCAGCCTCTGCCCGCCCTCCAAAGGCCTCCTTGTTCTCCCCCCCCCGTCGCATGGCTGCCCGGCCGCGGTCCTCCGGCCTGCTGGCTACTGACCCTCGGTATGGCTCACAGTCTGGCACTGGCGCCCTCCATTAGCCTAATTACAGCCATGAAAGCAGGCCGGCATTAGGGCCAATTAGGGCCGCACAGGATGGGCCCTGACCAGTGTTGGGTTACCCACGCACACAAACATATGAAAAGTTTGTACCACTATAAATATGAGATTCTATATTAATTTTCTTTTTATGAATTAAACTCTCAACTGCACCTCTTGGTCCCCAACTTGATTCTCACCAAACCAGATCTCAGCCTTGAGCCTCTACTAGCATGTCATGTCATCCACCCTCATGTTAAAGGCAGAATGAGTATAAAACAGAAAGAGTGAGACAAGAGCCTGGTAAAAAAAAAAAAAAAAGAAAGAGACAGAGAGAGAGAGCGAGGCTTGTGTCTGTCCATTCATGCGTGTGGATGTGGATGCCGAGTCGGGGAGCCAGCGGTAATTTGTGGCTGTCACGGCCAGATAATAAGGCTTGTGTCTTCCCTTCAAATAAAAAAAGGTGGAGATCCTCCTCTTAAAACAACTATCCTCTCTGTCTTTTGTTTCCTCGAGGGCCCCCGCAGGTATGAATGGACGGACGGGTGGATGCGTGGACGCAGGAATGAACGGAAAACGTCCATCACGTCCCGGCAAATAACTATCATTACTCAGAAATGTCCCCGTTTGGCTGAATGTGTGTTTGACTACAGCAGGCCATTTAATTTCCCACGGACTGCATGAAGTCAGATTGTGCAGATAAAACTACTGTCAGTCAGTCGGATAGACTTTAAAACAGAATCAGGTGCATGTAGAAGGTTAACATGAGGAAGGAAACAAACTAAATGCAGCCGTTCCTCTGCTGTTCCTCCTCCTGAGGCCAAATTCATCAATACTGACTTTCCATAAAAACAGGTTATCAATCAGGGTCTTCCACAGAATGCAGCTAAAACCCAGCAGGACACCTGAAAAACAGTCTAGTATTTAGCTGATGGAGCTGATTACAGATCTGTGGATTAATATTCTGGGATGTCTGAGGGGTATCTAGGTTCAGTAGGACCATATATGTGTGTGCATGTTAAAACAATCAAGACACGTTTCCAAAAACTGTATAAAAGTCTCAAAAAGCTTCATTTAATGCGTTAATTCAGCAGCAAACCCTTGAGACAGGACCGAACAAGGTTAAACAAGGTCCATAAAGTTTTTACCTCCTAAATCTTAAAATAGATTATTTGTGTACTGAATTTCCTCCATGCGATACACTGTAAAAAATAATAAGAATAATTTTTTAAAAATCTGTAAAGAAAATGGTGAAAATCTCGCAGTAATTGTACCATAGAAAAATATGTGAAAAAACACACAAGCAAAACAAAACACACACAAAAACCAGCGGGCTACAGTTTAAAGTTTAAATATTGTAAAAACGCTGAAATATAATAGAATAATGGCAAATATCTATAACTGCAAAACATTTTGCTGATTTAAATACAGTATTTTTTAAAAAAATTTATGGTCAAACTTTGTCAAAAAAATACAAATTACTTTTTAAAATAAAAATACAAATTTATTTCATCTTTTTTACAGTAAAAAATTTTAATTTTTTGTCAAAATTGTCATTTTCTTTGACAGTTTTGTCAAAAAAAAATGATTAAATTGTGGTTTAAAACATTCTTACCTCTCTGTCATCATTAATCGTGTAGTTTTTAAAACAGAAATAGCAAAGATCATGTTAAAACAGGTTATCTATATAGTTTCCTCCACACGGTACGCTGTTAAAAATTAAATAAATAAAATAAAGAAATCTGTTAAAAATTATGAAAATCTGACAGCAAGGGTGAAAAATATGTTAAAACAAACAAACAAACAAACAAAACACAAAAAACTGTGGAATACTGTAATTTAAAGTTCAAATAGTGTAAAAATGCCAATAAAATAATTGATAAATATCTGTATTTTATTTTATGGTCAAATATTTTGAAAGTACAAATCACTTTTTAAAAAATATACAGATTTTTTAACCTTTTCCACAGTCAGTGTGTAAATTGTTGCTTTTTCTTGTGATTTTACTTGATATTATGTCTTGAGTAAATCAGGAAAAACTATAAAATATCAACAACTGATTCATAAAAGCTGCAGTTAAGAACTATTCCATTTTATTTCATTACATTTTTGTCGTGTAATTCAACGGACTTTGCATCCAGATCAACCTACAATCAGCGTATCATTGTCCAGTAATTATCCACGTCCTTTTCTAAATGAATGGAGAAAGAGTCAAAGCTGCTTTTTCAAAGGTCACCAGGTCATAAAGACTAAACATATAGAAACACCAGTGAGACCTGAGAAACACTGCTGACTGGATTTGGTCGCTCTTCAACAAAGATCATATTTAAAACCTTTTTCACCTGCAGGTTAAGCCTCAACTCTCCGTTCACACAGTTTGATTCTCGGTTTGACTGTTAGAAAGCAGACGGTTGGATTTTGGTGATGAGGTGTGAGACGTGTGTTTCATCGATTTCTCTGACAGGAAAAACTTTTATGCTTTCATTGTCATCGAATATTGACACAGATGTCGAAACCTTTACCCGAACAACAGCAACTGACACGTCTGGAATGAGAGCAGATCGGCAGTTGTCAGTCGTTGATGATGAGGCGTTTGTTGCACACTTCGAGCTGAATAGAAGTTTAGAAACGGTGTCTTTCTTTTCTTTGCGTTACACAGAACACATCTGCGTAGCGAGGCTGTCAGAGTCGACTGAATGAGTCACACTACAAACATCCACACTCACCTTTGAACTCGCAGAAAGCATCAAGTGTCTGAGCTATAATCCCTCATACATTCTGTATTCACTCAAGCTGTATTCTAGCAGACTAGCTGTATTTACACTACTGATTCTGTTGCTAGAAAACTGCCAGATGAATCACCGTTTCACACAGTAACATGCAAACCCCAGTATAAGTCTGCATTAGTGCTCTTACTCATTCATTAAAACTCCTATGTCGCTACTTTTAGACGTCTTTTAACCACTTTTGTGTGCTTAAACATACAGAAACATGAGTGAATTAGCAAAACAATACTGACCCAATCATCAAGTGTCTACACTATAATCCCTCATACGTTTTGCAAATCTTCACACCACTGCTTCCTTTATTAGCAAAATGCTAACTGAAGCACAGTTTCCCACAGTATGTTTCATGCAAACTCCTGATATATTGGTGACAAACAAAGGCTTCTTCTCTCTTCTTAAATGTCATTTTTGCTTTAAATGCTCATAACACTTCTATGTAACTACACTACCTTTGCTCACATGAAAATACAGAAGAATATGTCTGTTAGCATCCTGAATCTACACTATAGTCATACATTCTGCACGTTCACACTATTGATTTCTTTATTAGCAAACTGCTAGATGAAGTACAGTTTCACGCAATTTGTGGCCTGCAAACTCCACTATAAAATCTGCGTTTTAGCATTCGTTCAATTGTCTATGTGGCTACTTTTACGCCTCCTTTAAACTACTAACATAAAAAAGCATGCATGTTATCAAAACATGGCTGCATACTGAGGCTTTCAGAGTCGAGTGAATGACTGCAGACATCCACGTTCACCCTTGACCTTGCGAAAAAAACATCAAGTGTCTGCTCCGTAATCCCTCATGCGTTATGTATTCACACAGGTTGTATTCCAGCAGACTAGCTGTGTTTACACTCCCGCAAATCCCTCACACATTCCGCACGCCACTCTTCACACTGCTGATTCCTCAATTAGCAAATTGCTAATTGAAGCACACAATATTTAACCTGCAAACTCCAGCATATATATTATTTCTGCATTTGTGCTCATACACATGTATTAAAACTTGTGTCACTACTTTCATGCATGTTCTTACTACCTTTGCTCACATGAAAATACAGAAGCATATGCACATTAGCAAAATATGGCTGCATACTCGGCCTGCAGTATAATCCCTCATACATTCTGCACCTTCACACTGCTGATTCCTCTATTAGCAAATTGCTAATTGAAGCACATGATTAGCTACCTGCAAACTCCACTATATATGTCCTTTCTGCATTTGTACTCATGCACATGTATTAAAATTTCTATGTCACTCCTTTTATACACCTTTTATCCACTTTTGCACACTTAAAATACAGATACACAAGTGAATAGTACCTTAAAAATGGAGAAACACAAATGCATTAGCAGAACATGGCTGTCGGAGCCCCTCTGAAGACCCCTCAGCACTGACTCATTGCAACTATAAATTAAGGCTGTATATCAGATTGCATCTAAACAAACCAATAGTAACTCATTATATAAGGTAATGCATTAGAATGCACATTTAATATTGTCACTGGTCCCACACATTCATGTTGTTTTGTGAAAAGTATGAATGAAGAAGCAAACAGCTGCACTGCACGAGGTAGAGGAAGAAGGGTTTGTCATTATTTTAACAACAAGATGCTTTGATGTACAGTTTAATCGGAGTTTCCATCAGATGTTAACACAGTCGGCCCCCCGTCAGCCCAGCGAGTCGGTTCACTTCTGCATCCCGGCCCAGCCATTCGTCCTCCTGCAGCATGTGTGGAATCTCCAGCCAGAAGGGTGATTAATTGTGAAATCTGTCTAGAACAACACAAAGCCAAGTCACGGCGCTCGTCACGCGCTCACAGAGCAGCTTACCTAAGACTCGCTGCTGTCAACACTCTCTGATATGATCTATACAGAGGATGAACTTTCCCTGTTTGGGGCTTAACTGATAAACCGCACACACACACACACACACACACACAGAGATAACCACAGGCAGGCACACTCCCCGGTGGGTGTCAAGAGCAGGTGAACAGCCACCTGCTGCAGCACTTTACGCACTCATAAATATTAGTTAATTCAGGTTGTGTCGTCAGGGAACTGCTGCAAACAGTTTTTAAAAGTTTACATGTTGCACAAGCTCCATAAATCCTCACTTAGTTTATGTTTTTTTAACTTCGACATGATAACAAAAAGAGCAGCCGTAGTAGGAGCTGTGTTGCAACCGTGAACTTTCACCAAAATGCACTTTCTGTTTCCACACATGGCAATTAAACACCTCTAAGCTGAGCTGTCACAGGCCTCACTCTGACAGCAGAATACTGAGGAGGAAATAACAGGGAATAGATGGAGACGAGGCGAATGGAAGAGCAAACAGGACCATGATTGAACCTCAGATTGAGACTTGAGATCCGGCTGACTTTGGATTTCCCAGGAGGCGACTTTCACTCACCGTCACTCGGAAAAATTTTGGTGTTTGGATGTTTGCTCGAGTAATTAATGGAATCCTCACTGATGGCTGTTTATTATATATATGACATACTGGATCTCGAAACAGGAAGTAGAGACCCAAATTTTCAAGAAACTAATTAAGAAACAGCTCCTTTCGGGCTGGATTACGGCATATTCTTGGAATTTTGGGATTTAAAAAAGCGGGTTTAGGGCCGTCGTGTAGCTCACTGAGTTAAGGCGTTACCACGTGGGCGCAGGTCGCCAGCAGCGGTCGTGAGTTCGAGTCCAGCTTACGACCCTTTGCTGCATGTCTGTCCTCTACTCCCTTTCACTCCGTCTAGCAAAAAAATAATATTTAACAAAAAAGTAGCTTTAGCAGGTGGAGAAACTTCTTGTTCAAAGCAAGAATATAACCTGAATAAAGATGCTTTTTTTCCAATTTTAGATGAAAAACATGGACTTAAATGTAAGTTCAAGCAAACTGAAACATCCATATCTCAAAATAGTGACACTGATACTGGGATCAATCCAATATTCAGCATTTTTCCTAATATTAGCAACATTATTAAAGCCATTAATTAACTTAAAAATGTGACACTATGGTGTGAAGCAATGCCCCGAACTAATGCCGTACATGTGACTGGGTGTATGCTGTTGGATAAAGGGTGCAACATTTGCTTTAATTAAACATATTTGGGAAAAAAGAGTTTTGTGTTAAAGCTATTCTAGTTAATCTAAATCTTTGGGTGGAAAAATGACAAAAAAAGTTGTCATTTCAGTCTCTATTGTTAATTATTGATCATATTTAAAGGACTTTTTCATTAGAGACCTGCATGAAAAATGTCTAGTTTTAATTTGACCACTTAACTTGTAATTTACCCACTGTAGCCTAATTATCAGTGTACACAGGTAGTGATTTTAATATAAATACAACAATTTGCACACTTAAAAACAGATAATTAAGCAAGCACTTAACTCTGACATGCATGGAGAGCTGGCCTCGATCTTCTTGTTTAAACCCCACGTCAAGTCCGTCAGGGTCGAGGGTGTCCCATCCTGCAAGGGCAACCACTGAACCCCGGTGGCAACATTCGAGGCCCAGGTCAGGTGTTTAGGGCTCGATTATCAAAGGGTATGACTGGCTGTTTATGGCAGCACGACGGGGTTCGTTCATGCAGCCGAACTCTGCATTTTTGCCACATTTGCATCTTCATTTATCGTCAAACAGTACGACAGATTAAGTGTCGGTACATGCTGCTTTGCTTCCTGGCTGCAGCACATTAACGCCCCTTTTCACTGCGGATTTCACCCCCTGAAGCTTCGACCTGAAAGCACACATCGCTCCCAGTATATCAACAGCGAGCAAACCTCAGTCAGCCGACATCAGATTTCTCTCCAAAGGTCAGCGTGGACAAACCGAACCCGAGTCTGCACACGTACCGACACACAAACACAACGTGTGATTGCTTCTGCTTGCGGAGAGCTGCAGGTAATTCATGGGAGATTGGTGTCGGTTTTTGCTCTGAGATGTGCACCGTTGTGTGGAGAGAGCGTATATGTACACGGCAAAGCGATGGTGGATACCGACTTGTGTGTGTGTGTGTGGGTCATCTGCAGACGCCCCAACCTCACCTTATCTGCAGCGAGGTGGGCTGTGTTCGCAGAGATTAAACACATTTCCAAGCGACGCTAACTGCCGGGCCTAAAGAAACGGGAGGCAGAGGGGAAAGCCAGTGTAGCAGCAGCCAGTGTTGTTGTTAGCTGAGGAGAAAATCCTTGTTCCCAACACTGATAAGGACATAAAGTGTTTCTGTCCCCAAGGGGGCGGGAGGCAGATTCAGCCCTCTGTAGATCTACTGTAATGAATATCAATGGCAGGGAATGGGGCTGCTCCCGTCCCTTTGGGCCTCTAGTTTGCTTCTCCGCTCTCTTCCGCTGTCAGAACTGCGACAGGGACACTATGCATGAAAATGCAAGGCTTAATATATGGTAATGCTATGTAAACACGGGCTGATCTGAGGAGGAAGGTTTGGAGGGAGAATGGATCGACGGTCGTCTGCGCTCAAAGCCGAGTCGGGGAAGGATATATCTCCGAGCCCAATGGTCGCCTCTGAGCACATTTATCTGGAAATGAATATGATACACTGAACAGGAAAGAAGGGAGGAAAGGGGGTGAGGAGGAGGAGGTGGGGATGTGGTTACTGCAGACTCAGCATTGCCTCCTCGGCCGTAGGTAGTTCTTTAGTTAAATATTCTTAAAGAAGGTGGGGTCATGATGATTTTTGCATTGTTTTCTTTGCCCCATTGGTGGATCAATGTTTGAAGAGCCATAACTTGAGAAATAATGTAGCTGCAGTCCTGAAAATTGGCAGAACCATTGATGTGTACATATGGTCTCCAATGGAAGAACCCTGCTTTGATAGAATAATACAAACCAGTCATATGATGGTGCACATTTGATCGAAAATTGTCCATGTTTCTGTTTGCTCCAATATTCGCCCAACCATAAAACCTTCATTTTTCACTTTAAGAAACTGATTTTTTTTTCTCCTGTGACTGGCACCAATAGGATCTTTAAAAATGTAGAGTATGGTGCCATTGCCATTGCATTTATGGCCAATTTTTGAACACGCATTGAGCAGGTATGGTAGGTAAAACCACTCCAAAGGTGGTCCCAACTGGAAGAGTTATACCACTCATAGTGCTTCAAACTATTTTATGAAAAGTGGTACCATAAGCTATCACATCCAGTTAGATTTATTATATGCATGCAATGTGTATATATAGTGGGTGTGGTTACGGAAAGCTCAGTACAGTCGTAGGCAGGTTTTGAGTAAAAAGTTCTTAAAGGAGGTCAGGTCGATTTTTGTGTTGTTTTTTCTTTGTTCCAATCTGTGGATCGATGTTTGAAGAGCCATAACTTTAAAAATATTGCAGCTGGAGTCCTGGAAATTGGCAGGATCGTTGATGTGTGCATGCAGTCATCTTCTGCTTTGATAGAACAATACAAACCAGTTATATGACGGTGCAAGTTTGGTCAAAAACGGTCAATATTTCTGTCTACTCTGATATTCCACCAACCATAAAACCTTCATTTTTCACCTTAAGAGGCTGATCTTTTCCCCTGCAATAGGAGCTTTAACATGTAGTGTGTGGTGCCCGTCAGTAGCATACTGTATGAGAAAAAAATACGTTTTTTGCATTCATGGAAAAAAACAACATAGAAAAAAAGGCGGGGTCATGTCGATTTTTGCATCGTTGTCTTCGTCAATCTGTGGATCAATGTTTGAAGAGCCATAACTTGAGAAATAATGTAGCTATAGGGCTGAAAATTGGCAGGACCATTGATGTGTATATATGGTCTCCAATGGGGCAACCCTGCTTTGATAGAATAATACAAACCAGTTATATGATGGGGCGAATTTGGTAAAAAATGTTGGCCAAATAAAACTTTTATTTTACCCCCTAAGAAGATGATGTTTCTTCCTTTGCAATTGGCACCAATAGGAGAGAATGTAGAGTATGGTGCCAGTCAGAGATAGACTTTACATGAAAGAAAATATTAAATAACATTTCTTGCATTTAAGGCCAATATTTGCAAAAAGTGGTCCCAACTGGAAGAGCTCCACCTCATCACACCCATGTTCGACTGGATTTATCTTATGCATGTTGTATGTATATATAGGTGATGTAGTTTGCTTCCTTCTTCCTCTTCCTCAGAGAGACATTTTTCTCCTCCTCCTCCTCACCTGAGTTGAACAAGGTTTATTTAACCTGGCATCCTCCGGGCCGACAGGTTACCTGAGCCCCTGTGAAAAGGAGGGAAAAGACATGGTGGCCGCTGAGGAGTTCGGTTTCTCCTCTCTTTCTCTGGGGGAGGTGGAGGGAGGCTTGGAGTTTTTGGGAAGTATTGTCTGTAAAGCGGTGTGGGTTTCCCAGCTTGTCTGACAGCCCCGACACAAGCAACGCCGCATTCCTGCGCGGGGAGGCCGAGACGAAGCCACCTCATCGGCTGCCGCCATTCGTCAAAGTTAAAAATAACCTGGCAGCGTCTCATTCAGCAGGGTCATTATTTCACGTATAACCAGGCGGCGACAAGAGGAGGACAGTGACAGAACAGAGGGGGGGAGAAAAGGGAGGCAGGAGAGGAGAATGGGAGTGCAGAGGCAGGACTGACTGAGAGTGTGTGTTAGTAAGATGCCATAGCCCGAGGCAGCGAGGTGGGATTTGTAAGCCCTTTGTAAGTAACAGGCAGCACTCTTAGCAGGCTGAAGGTATGTTTTTGTGTGAGTAATCCGTGATGGATGTTTTAATTGAAAGCACAAGGCTTTTAGGGCTGTTTTCAGAGACCGCAGCCAACATCTGACACCTCGGCTCAGACCAGAGCCCCCCCAACCAGACTGCAAGCCTCCCAGCCTGCACAGTACAGTCACTTCTACGCGGGTCCGGGTCACGGCCTCGGCGGGCAGAGAACACAGGTTTACCAAATTAGTGCTGACACATCCTGAACAGGGCACGGCGAAGGACTCTGTGGAGGGAGCTCCGACTTTTGCATGCAGGAATTCATTCAAAAATCCCTCGTAGGATGAGAAAAAGTCATATTAGCAGGAGATGGCTCATAAAATAAAGTCTTATTTAGACTGGAACACAAAACTTTCTTGAGAATTTGGGTTTATAAAACATTGTCTTAACAAAGGGAGAGATGTGTTGACATTCATTCATTTAAAGCAGGAAAAAAACAAAGTTAAGATGCGAGGTTTTCACAATTTCAGGCAAAGAACATGGACAGCAGGTCAATGATGGTCATAATTAGGTGATCATCGCGCTGTCGGCTTATCAGATTGGATAAATCAGCATTCATCCCAGTATAGGTTTGTTTTTTAGCTTTTGCTGATGCCAAATAAAATAAATAAATTAAAAATGTGCAACTTTTTTTACTATCTGTAGTAAAAACTCTGCAGTTTTGCCTCGGACGATACCACATGACCGGTTGCATATCGAGTCTTAATCCATCAATACTGAAGAATAAATCGTGAAATCTTCTTTTTTCATTGTAAAATATGTAAAACACACACAAAAAAAGGCATTTCAATGAAGTTTCCCTTCACAGTTTGTGTTATTCTAAATTTTGACACCCGGATTTTCAATTTTGCTGCAAATAATATCACTGATTATTGATTGTCTTGGTTACTATTAATAGGAATCAGCCCCAGAAAACCATATAAGTAAAAAAAAAAGCATAAATAAAAGCCTGAAATTTCACAAAAGGAATATATAGATCCGATCCCAGGATAAAGAAATGAATATTCGATCTTAAATGCAGTTCTCTTGTAATAAAACACACATGGATGCTTTAATTTCCTCGTTAACTCACCTCTCACCTGTAGCTCAACATGCGTCTGCAAAACGTCGGCTTTTCACAAACTGACCTCCTGCAAACTGAACTGTTAATGAAATTCCTGAACTTCTTCTAGGGATTTGAAAGTCGACTGACACGTCGACGGTCTGCAGCCGAGCCGCTTTAATGAGAGAACAAGCAGTCGTACCTGCGCGGTCACGCTGATAAAGGCCGGAGCGGTCGATGCGGCAGAGCCAGGAGGCTGCGGGGGCGGATGAATAATTCCTACAGTAGCCCGGGTGGAGCCGAGGGCCTGGAGGAGAGAGTTGAGGGGGGGGGACCATAAATTTACAACATGATGAGCCCGGTTCAGGAGGGATTGACCTGCTTGACCTGCAGACCCGAGGCTTGTCTGGGCTGCTTGGACCGCCGCCGCCGCGTCACCCCGAAGCTGCGTCCCGAAGATCTCCCCGAAAAGGCAAAAGAGTTTCCTCTTAACAGCGAAGAAGCGAGCAGTGGGAGGAGAAGCGGAGTCAGAAGGGGGGAAACTTCACAGGGATTTCTTCTTTTTCCTCTCCTGTCACTAGCCGCCAATTTACCCCCCAACGCATTTGGAATCAGAACTTAATTAAAATTTTGAATAAATAAAAACAACGAAGAAGAAAAAAAGAAAAGGGGAAGTTATTGAATTCTGAACCCTTTGATAGATTTATCCCCCCCAAACCCAGAATAATGCAAAATAAGATTTAATAACACCTTTCATATGGAGAGTACAAAGCCGGCTATTTGCATTAAAGTGTAAATCGTCAGGGAAAGGCAGCGTGCCTCTAAGCTTATTGATGTTCAGTTCTGAGCAGCCGGGCGGCATTGTTTCATGCCGGAGCTTGACGGATGTCAAGGTGATTATAGTTTAGATCACCCGTAAGAAGACAACGTTTTGAAATGGTAAAATACAGACAGGCAACACAAAAGCCTTCAAATGTTTGTTTTACTGGGAGGGGAAGAATGGAGAGAGTGAAAAACTCCCACTGAGTTTCAGTGTTCGCTCGTAATTCACACAGAGGATGGATAACCGCGCCGCTGTTCAAACAATCTGACAATTTGTTGAATTCCTCTGATGGGCACAAAGTCCTTCCGCGAAGAAAAAAAAAAGAGAGAGAAGAAGCCATCACTGAATGACATGTCAATGAGCGGGGAAGGGATTGTTGTATTAGCTCTATCTGTCCCCCCTTCACCTCCGTTTGAAAGCAAGCCAAGAGGCAGCAGGCGGGAAGGGAGGCAGCCGGGAAAAGGGGGAAGAGAAAAGTTTCTTGTCAGTTTGCACTCTGCCAGCGGGGAGGTAAGGAGGAGATCTTCGGCGGAGGTGAAGTCGACTTTCAAAGCACCTTTTTTGCTGTTTGTTTGTTTTTTTCCCTCCTCTTCTGATTCATTTATTAATTAAAACCGCAAAGAACAAAGAGAAGAAAGTCTGATCTTCAGAAAGTGAGCAGATTTCAGCGAAACGCAAAGAAACAGAAGCGTGAAATGATGCACTTGTAGCCGTTTGATCCTTACATGCAAACATGTGAACTCCAGCTCCAGTATATGGATCCATTAAAAGGATCCTGGGTTCCTGATTGTAGGTTTCCAAATGTCCAGTCCCTTAGAACTTCATGAGAAATGCCTCTTTGGGTACTTATAACTTTGTACACGACTCTCTGAAAGCTAAATACTCTTTTCGTGCCAATATGGTGTTGAAATTTAAGTATATTAAGAATAAAATGTGAAATTATTGAGCTAAATTGAGCTAAATTCTCTTCTCTTTGACAGTATACTCAGTAAATCTGTCCAGTTTAAGTGCATCAAGATGAAAACATACATTACTCAGCTGGAATTATTTAGCTTTATCGCAAAATATCTCAATTTTTTTCCCTCATTTAACTCGAATCCGAACCACATGAGGTCAGTTTTTGTAGCTTTGGCCCAGCTTCTGACTTACTAATCGTCACCCTGCAGGGTCGGTGCTGTGGTGAGCTGTTCTGTGCTCATCAGACTGCTGATAGGACCGTTAACCGAGGCGGCACACCCCGACTAAACAGCACAGGTGATGCTCAGTGCCTGTTGCTTGGATGCAGCCTCGGAGGCGTTTTAACGGAGCCGACGCAGCATCACAAGTTTAAATGAGAGCCAGTTCATCATATACATGTAAAAGCTGTTAAACCAATGCAGCCATGTGGTAAATCCTAACATCAGGAAGGCTGTGGATTCAACTTTTGGAGAGCTTTTTCTACTATTCTGTCATTTATTTCGATATTAGGCCTAGTTGATGCTTTCAAGATTGAGAATTTGTCTTTCAGATTGACTTTTATTCTGTTTACTGGATGTTTTGTGCCAAATACAGTGAACTGCTGCTAATGAAGCATGGACACTTGGAGGTGAAATAGATAAAATGCACTCTGAAACCAACTTTTGCAACTTTGCTGCAAACTTTTATCGAATTAGTCCAAAATTTCTGCAACAGATCTTAGCTTAAGTTTAATTTCAGGGTTATAAATTCAAGCTTTGGCTGCAAAAGCATAGCATTAATACTGTTATTTATCCTTCCCTGCAGATTCAGATGATCTATTTTATATAACATGTACTGTATATACTGTAAATAAAGCACTGTACTGCTGCTTTTGCACGTCTGATTTGACGCTAAGCTGCATTCCCTTGTCTGAATCTAATATAATCTAATAAAATACACATTAATGAGATAATCAGTGCAGCTTTACTGCAGCGTCTCCCACCACGAAGTCTCCCTCATTAGTGCAACCTGTAGATTTCCAGCACCTGCAGTGCGTGCTACTGCAGATGACCTGCTGGATTTACTGTGCTGTCATGAAGGCATGCGAGAAGCTCCAGCTATGCAGCGCCGGTTGCTGTGGTTACAGCCTCAGGTGCAGCACATGCATGTATGCGTGTGCATGCAGGGTGTCGTGCTTTATTGATGGGGAGTACAGTCCGAGGCCTCGTGCGGCGACTTCACCGGCACGTCGGTGCTTTCTGTGGTTTTTTTTAAGGATTGTTGTTCGAAGCATATTTCCAGCCCCTTTTCTGTTGGAGGTGGAATATTTTAGGAAGCTGAGGGAGCGGCGAGGGGGAGGGAGGAAGGTGAGAGTGAGGAGGGGGAGGTCAGGTTAGGGGTCACGTGTGCGAAAGAGATAAGACCTCCTCATTCCATTTTGAGTGACAGGCCGGGGGAGGGCTCAGCGAAGCCCCCCGGAGACACACACACCTTCCTCCACCTCCATCACTCTCCCCCCTCCGCCCGCTATCACACTTTCTCTAGGCCATCACTCTCTCTGTCTCTCTATCGCGCCCTCCATCATGCCCCTCCTCGCTCCGTCACCTGCTTCCATGTGGGCTTTTCTGCCTTTATCATGTATTTTCCCTCATTGCCCTCGACTCCTCCGTTCCTCGGACGCATCCTTCCTCGTCGGGAAGCCTCCTCTTGCCCCTTTTTCTCTCCGTGCAACGGTTTCGCTTGTGTTTGTTGTCGCCGAGGGTTTGCAGGAGATGTCGTCTTTGTTGGTCCGAAGTCGTGCAGCTGTGGCCGTTTGTTCTTTGTGCTGCAACCTTAATCGTTTTCAGTGACATCTGGAAGGTTAAATCTAGCTTGGATGCTATTTTGGTAGTCCAACAGGGCAAAAAACAACAAGTCAACACCTAACTAGTCTACCTAGATTTCTATTCCAGTAAATGAAATAAAAAATACACTATTTTGGCCCCGATGCAGCCATTTTTACGCATCTGTAGTCACCTCTCTCATTGGTTGCAAGCAATCACATTAGAAAGACATCTCTGCAAGGTTTTCTTCCCCAGTTTTGGCACCACGACTTTCATTTTCCCGCAAAAGTGGCTCTAAATATCGCTTATCGATCGCCTTGATTGCTAATAATCGGATTCTCGACAGTGATTTTTCATTGCACGTTGAAGCTGCGCATCAAAACAACGAAACTCAACCAAATTTGAGTGAGAAAGTCGACAACATTTACTGTTTATCAGCGTCTTCTACCTCCAAAACGTTCCTGTTTGTGTCTTGCGTCGCATCATTTTAGCGTTTGTTGAAGAAATGATCACCAAAACTGTAAATCATATGTATTCCTGAACTGATAATAGGCTGGTAGCTGGTATAATGTACCTTTAAAGGTGCTGAGTCAGTAGGTTCCCCCTTTAAGCGTCTATAAATGCAGATTTTTGCACATTGCATGACAGCACAGTGCATTCATATCCTTTATCTGCTTGTTTACACACTTTAATCATGTTATATTAGGATATGCTGTAGATAAAAGGCGAAATATTCAATCCAAGATGCACCTTAATGCCTCATGATTACATAAAAAGACAGTTTGTGCATCATTTTGTGCACCTTTACCTTAAATTTGTGCAGTCAATGTGCAGAACATAGTTCCACCTGCCTAACCTCTACTTGCTAATTCCTCATTAACTGGCGATTCCAAAGCTGTTTGGATGTAATTAATCTTTACTCTCATTCTGCCACCAAACGCCTCCAAGTTTTTAACGCTGGAGGCTGCAGAGCCAAAGATCTCCACCAGAACTTGACCCACAGCCCCCGAATAAGCCACTCATGCCCTCATGTTGCCTTTTTTTCTCTCCTGGTGCCAACGCAAGATAGAAGGCAAGGAGAAGAGACGCGGAAACAAAAGCCCCGCGCATTGTTCCAACGAGCATTATCTTCATTTTTTAGCGCCAAACAATGCGTGACAATGCGCGGCAACAACAGGAGCCTTTATGGGGGAGCGGCAGAATAGAGTTGAGGCCGTCGTGAAGAAGAAGTGGCAGAGGAGAGACGAGACAAAGCGGGATGAGAGGGACGATCTTCATTGTGGCGTCTTTTCTCATTCTGCCATGAAAGACACCGGCGAGGAGTCCTCAGGGCCGCTGCCAGCTGCAGAACAATCACACCCCGAACGCCGCGAAACCACGCCGCCCATCCAAACACATTAGGAGAGCATTGTCGGCGCCGCAGCTCTCCACACTCGTCTCCCTTTTGAACGGCTGCTCGCTGCTCAATCACAACATCTCTTCGTATCTGAAACATCTTGCATTTACATAACCCTTCCATTCAATCCGCCCGCGTGCGTTCTCTTCCCACCTTCTTAAGGCATCATTTAATTTTTCCCCCCCTAAACGGATCGTTTAAAATAGACCTTAATCAGGGTAGATTAGATGCCATTTCAGATGTTATTGATGCAACTGGCATTTAGAGGGTTTTTTTTTCTTGGCTCCATCGCACCAATAAGACACATGCTGAATAAAAGGGGGAGAGTATAATCTATGCATCGCTGGTTCCACAGGATTACGGGCGAAAAAAGAGGGAAAGAAATGGTGAGTAAGGGGAGAGGGAGAGGAGGCGATGGATGTCAGGTTCCTCTCTCCATATAAAACACCAGACGCAGCAGAGGAGGGGATTGGATTCACTTTTTAAAATGTCACCCAACATCTGTTTCATATTTATGATGGTGGCGCTGCCTCTCCGATGCCCCCTTCAACACTCTGGCGATTCTATCTCTGCCTCGGATTACCCCCACTACCCACCAATGCATAATTTATAAGGCTAATCTTTCAACGAAAGACTGCAGACAGAGAGAGAGAGAGAGAGAGAGAGAGGAATAGGGGAGTGAGAGAGAGAGAGAGAGGAGGAAGAAAAGAAATGGATTATAAAGAAAAAACTGCCACAGATTTTTTGCTGATATGTGAAGCGAACGGCTGATTCGGGAGATGATACCTTAAGTATCTCATGTAGTCATTAACAGGATTAAGTGAGTGGGCTTCTGATAAGGTGGGAAAACAATTCAGGATTCGGCACATCTTGTCCTCTTTAACCCAAACAGAGACACATCAGCGTATGTGGCCCATGTTTTTCTTTCTTCTGTGATTCGTGATGCCTTCAGATTCCCCCTCGATAAGCTCCGGATGTCATTAATATCACTAATGATAGCATTACGGCGCTCGCCTCTGCCGGAGTTTGTATCGCGAATTACGCTGCGAGGGTTGGGTTCGTCCAGATTAGGGCGCAAGAACGAGACCCTTGGCCTTTTCTTTGTTCTTGTTTATGACTAATTCACACCACTTCAGCTGAAAACTAAGATCCTGCTCTGCTGGAAGTGACCGTTTCCTCTCCGCTCCTTACTCAGCCCGGTTTTTCCCATCTTGCCCCCCCCTCTTTTTTTTATTCTCGTCAGCTTTATTATGGAAAAAAAAAAAAGTACACAGTTTCGATAGAGTGCCCTTCTGACATTTTTCGACTTATTAGCTAGTTTTCGTACCGTCTTCAATCAACCCCCCCCCCCCTTCCCCCGCCCCTTAATCCTCACAGGGAAGGAGCGCTTTTTAATTCACCGATGGACTGATAAGGGGGGCGCCTGGCAAAAAAAAAAAAAAAAAAAAAAAGGCGAAAAAAAAAAAAAAGAAAACGAAAAGACGGGCAAAAAAAAAAAAAAAACGATTTACACGTAGATGAATCGTGCTTACAAGATGGAACCCTGGGCATTAGGAGCGGATCTGAATTTCCTATCTGTCATTTTTTTCTTCACCCTCCATCCCTCCCTTCCTCCCCCCTTCGCCGCCGCATTCGTTCAGTGTTTTTTTCTCTCCCTCCCCTCTCCTCTCTCACTCTCTCCCCTCCTTCTTCTCCGCCATTACCCTTGCTGATTGCAATCTTTAAGCGCCATTGGGCCCACTGCTTCTGCAGTTTTTAATCTGTCTTTAATCCCATAGATTTTAAATATTCCCCAGCTCCCGGAGACTGGAGGCAATTAACTGCCCTTCTGATGCTCTCCTTATCAGTTGCCTCCTTGTATCTCTCTGAAGCAGCCTCAAGACACTGCCAGAGCTGACAAATAATACCACCATTTACCGCCGAGCATCCTCGGGGAGTAGAAGGGGAGCGCGCGGCGCAGCCACCGCCGCATTCTAAACAGGTATTTGGTAAACATATCATACAGAGGAGAGAGAGGAGGAAATATACTGCAACAACACTCCCAAAAGCAATGTATGTTTGTCTGGCTGCCATTTTTTATATATTTCCGCAAGTGTGTATGTGTGTTCTCCCTCAGACCGAAGACAAAAGATTGTCCTCTAGCTCTGCCGCTGATGTGAGGGGGCTGCGCTGAGCGGGGTGCCGTGTTGATACTAATACAGTCTCTGGAAGCCCTCTGCGGCGCCGGAAAATGAAACGAACACGACGCATTTTAGGCTCCCTCTCTCCGCGCGCCGCTTTCATTTACACCTGCGCAGGGAGATATTGACCGACGCAACAGCCCCGCACTGGCATAGAGAAGGAAGCGTGCAGACCAGACGTATGCCAGCATTCTGCATCGATTTATAGCATCGATTTTCATTTTCGTCCGTCTTTCATTTGCGATAGCGTGGCTGAAAAGCACAATTTGGAGACCCGCCGCTCTAGAAGTCTGATATGCTTGAAATAAGGGTTCGACATGAGAGAAACTCTACATCTTCTTGCATTTCTAGCGTCTAAGGTCACCTATTAGATGATGTACACCATTAGATATGCTGCATGTTCGGGGGCATTTCAGACAAAAGGTGCCAGAAGGAACAAACACTGAGCTTCTGCAACTTTGTCTTTTTTTTTCATCCTTCCTTTGCATAGTTATGCACAATGGCTAAAAAAGTAGGATTTAGAGACCCATCGCTCCCAACTGATCTCCTTTCAGGCTTTCATTCACTCTAAAAGTAGATGCCTCATTGTTATTGATGTGCTTAAGTGGTGTTTAGGGACTCAGGAAAGGTTCAGCATGACAGAAGCCCTGCATCTCTTTGCATGTTTTAAGCACTCAAGGTTACTTTTCTAGAAGATGCAAAGTCCTGAAATCACAGCTTGGAGACCAGCGTCAGCGTCAGTGTCTCACCCCGACGATCGCAGCGAGGACCTGGGACTGTTTAGCTCACAGCCTTGACCTTTCGCCAAATGGTCGGGGTCCACATGAGATGGCTAGGGTTTCCTCTCTCTCTCTCGCAATCTATCCAATCGCCCCTCTTGATAATGTGTCCTATGGCAGCGCAGTGAATGCAATCACCAGCCCGTGCACCACAAGCCTGCTAACAACACCACAAGACACCGCGGCTAAGCCAAACCCGGCGGGCCTCGGCCAAAAAACCGACAGATAACCATCAGCTAAGAGCTTTGTGACATCATCAGACAGAGACGGCTACTGACTCCGTGCCAGGTTAGAGAGCTGCTAATCCAAACCACAGACTACAATAACACAGACAAGAGACAAAAGCAGGGAATGTGCATCATTACAAACACTCTTAAACTCTTAAGCTCTTTGTTGACCCCAACAACACGACCGCTGTAATGGAGCTTCTTTTTCTACTTTTTCGTCTGAGATCTGAAGATTCCCGCGGACGTCGGCTTCGCAAAACTTAACCCTCGACTTGTCCTGATGCTCACGAGTTAGTCAAACCAACTCCTTCATCGGCCTGACGGCGTTATCTCCTCGTCTGTGGTGTTGGATTACAGTCCGAGCAGCCTTCTCACCATTAAAATCACATTCAATTACAGAGAGGCTGGGAAGATTGGCTAAACAGCAGCTCTGCTAATGGGGACGGTTGTCAAATTATGATTGCAAATGCGCTACATACGCCGGCATTGTATATACACGGAGATAATTTTTAAGATGCCCGCGTTTTCATCGGAGCTGCCACCTCGGTGCGCTTCATTCCTCGCAGCCTTTGCATATGCAGCCGAGGAGGGCATTGGCCATGCAGCCCAACGTCATGGGATCGGGTTCCTTTTGGCCCAGCCAGGCCAAAGCCATGAGCTTCGTTTGTTTACCGTCGTATCTCCAACAGGATGACCTCTTTCTGGCTACGCCTCAAATTGGATAAGAGGAAGCGACAGTATAGCATGTACGAAGCCATGACTACACTCATTCACTCCTTATTGTGCGTATTCTTTAATCCACTCCCACATGTGTACACTTTCCCTTTATGAGTGTCTGTGTGTTTTTTTTTTTCTCCCTTCTGTTTCGTGTGTGTGGTTTCGGGGAGGTTAAGCCTGTGCCGCTCTCTAAGCGTGGCCGATACCGATCCAGAGAACCACAGGGTCTGAGGGGGGCCAAGGGTCCGCGGCTCAGCCCACAAACAGGAGGCCGTGCCAGGCAGGACGTAGGCCAAGAGCGAGGGGGTGGTGGTTGTGGTGGAGGAGGAGGGAGGGAAGACAACCACTCTCATCCTTTTAAAACCCAGGCTCTTGGGTCACACTAGGGGGCCACCCAATTTCCAGGCTCCCTAACAGAGAAATATAAAAACACAGGAAAACAACTCGACTCTTCTGTGAATTTTTCTTCTCGGACTTCAAAAGAATTTGCAACTAAGGTGACAGTGTTCTTTTATTTATTTTATTATTTTAGGCCACAGGTCAGAGATTGCATTTTTTTTTTTCAAGCCCGGCAAAAAAAAAATAAAACACACTCCAGCACTTTGCCTCAAATCCAATCAAGCTCCGTTATCAGCTCCCTTCTCATCAAGGAAAGGCTGCTGATGGAGGCTGCTGGGAGGCGGAGGGGAGGTGTGGGAGTGTTGGGGGGCTAAGCCGACCCCCCAACCCCATCAACCCAACCCCTACACCCACCCCACACCCCCCCATACACACACACACACACACACACACACGCACACTCCAACCCCGCCGAATCCACCTCCCCTTATACCCTCCTCCCCTGGTTTCCGTGGCGACTGCTAAGCCCGAAGTTACGGTAAAGCTGGTGTGCCGCTGAGCCCTGGGCAGGATTTGTGACAGAGAAATCACATCAGCCTATGCTGATTAACAATTCCATTCCACCCTGAGATTTATATAAAAAAACTATCTTACATTTGGCTTTTTAATAGGAACGATCGCTATCTCAAATTGAGTCCCTGCAAACTTTAATAAAGGCTACAGGGTTGAGTGGCATTTTGCATGCTGATTTAGGCCCGATTGGCGGCTTTTGATGAGAGGGAGGCTGCTATGTAAAGCGGTGCTCCTAGCGCTTTTCCACATCGCCGGTTCAAATGCGGAAGGATAAGAACATGAAGAAAAAAAAAATACCACTTCCATCTGCAATCTCCGGATTTCTCTCCGCTGCCTTCCTCACTCTCTCTCTCTCTCTCTCGCTCTCTCTCTCTCTTTTTTCTTTTTTTTTTGCAGAAAAATGATTGACTGTTGAATATGAATAAATGGAATGGAATGAAGCGGGAATAGAGAGACTGTGCGCCGCAGACAGAAGAGAGATGGAGGAAGAGGAGAGGGGAATGAAAGAAACCCTCTCCTGGACTTTTTTTCTCCCCTTCTTCTTCTTCTTCTTCTTCTTCTGGAGGTGAAAAATAAAATCATAAAGCCCAGGTTTTTTTTTTCTCTCTGCGCTCTCCCCATTCTGACATTTGGAGAATGGTATTAGTGTAGAATATTCAGAGTGTACAGAAAAGGACCACGGGCGTAAGAGCGAGCTTGTGTGTGCTTTTAGGAGGGAGGAAGGGGCATCAAATGTGGAAGAAAAAACCATCGCTAGAAACACTTATCCCCCCCTCCTCCTCACCCCTCCGCTCCGACCCCACGAATCTACATCGGTATTAAAAAACTATTTATAGTAAGAGTTCAGCTTAATGGGATAATCAGCTCTATTTGTAAAGATATTGGATAATCCCAAATAGTTTATATGGGCATAGAGATTTAAAACATTTTCATTAGATATCCTGCACATTCGGGGGCATTTCAGATGTCTCTCAGTTTATAAGCTGGCCGAGACAAAAGGAGCCAGGAGGAATCTTCCCGAGGCCAAACACTGGGCTCCAGCAGCAGAAGAGGCTCGGGAACGTTCCCCCATCTCGATAAGTAGTGTTTTAATTGTGCTTTTTTTTTTTTTTACATCCCCCCTTCTCTTTTTTCATCATATTACATGCAAGAGTTTTAGCATTAACTGCTGTTGAAATAAAAAAATGTTTAAAAAAAAAAAAAGAGGAACAGAGGGAGGAATGGGGGAGTTAAAGGGGGAAGAGGGCCAATGGAAGGCATCCAACAGGATCAGTGAGTAGGGCACGCTGCCAACGCCTGGCACACACATGCACAGTCGCACACACGGCTTTTTTTTTTTTCCCCATATCTGCGCCGCCTCCCTTCCCTCAAGGAATCCCTCGTATGCCCCCGCAGGGTGGACCGCATCCCACCAGGCGTCCCAGTGCCGGCGTAGCGCTGGTGGGTGCCGTTTACCGCAGGTGGATGATGCCTTTTTGGAAGGTCGGCGGGTGTGTGGAGGGGGGGAGGGGAAAATAAAATCACCGCCAGTGCAACCCGGGCCAAGAGGAGTTAATCCCCCCGCAGAACTCCGAGGAGCACTTTAAATTCTCGTGACTATCACACCTTCCTATAGGAATAAACAGCCATTAGTCATCTTGCCAAATGAAGCGATAAGACGACTGGCATCAAAATCATCTCTGGCAGATAGTTTTGTCAGCTGTTCACGCTGGAGCTTAAAAATAAATAACCGAATAAAGGAGCGAAGGCGTGCCGAGTCCAAAAGTGGGAAAAGAAAAAGTGGAGAAGTTCTATCTCTGCTGCCGAGCGCTCGACTTTAACGTCTCAAATCTGCCAGTGAGATTAGCTGCGTCCAAAGTTTGCTTTGTTTTTCTCGCTACAACTTCCGGCGGGTACGCAGGTGAGGCCGCGCTTCATTCCCGCGCTCCGAGGAAAAACCGACGGGACTTTAATTACACCGGCGGTAATTACAAGATCATTTTGAACGGTGCGTTTCCCTGCATTCCTCCTGGGTCGATCGCTTTAATTCTATTCTCATTAGGCGACCCGATTGTGAGGAAGCGGAACAAAAACGCGTCCTCCGGTGAGTCGCAGCGCGTCTTTCTTCGAGTTTTACTTATAAAAACATAAATGACAAGGCTAAAACTGGTTAATGCTTCACTGGAATGGAAAGTAAAGGCGAATCGGCATCGGTTTCGTGGCAACATCTGGATGAAATGACAGAAATGGACATTAGCGAGAAGCTACAACTCAAACCTGTGTTTTTACCGATGGGGACACTTGAGCTTTTTTTGCCTGTAGATTCTAATTTGCATGTAATAATTAATAGTTTTCATTCATAAACAAGTTGAACTTTAGTTGGAAACTTCAAAAAGGTTCTTCGAGGAATTCGTTTGCTGGTTTGCGGCTCCATTTTTAACTCTTTTATTATCATAGCTTGACACAAATGCTTCTTCACGTTCAATTGAACCAGAAACAGTGACTGATATTACCTGAAAAACAAGTTTATCTGCACAATATTGCCAATAACATTTATCTTATACGTACATATGCTTTGGATTAACACCTAGATTGCATAAAATACACAGGTGAAAATTCGAACAAGTATGTTTTTAAGTGAGGGGGGAGGTTTAGGGAGGATATGCAGGAGGAAACTAGTGGTTGAGGACCATGAATGAGATCTTTCTATTGGCATTAGGGAGCTTTTCAATGAAAGAAGGATCTTGTGGCACAAGAACAACGACAAAATCAATAGAAATCGTTCCAGATGCACACAAAACGTAGGGTTTCTTGTAAATTTCACGGACTGGCACTAGCAAACAATAAAATCCCATCATCTGAATGTTACATAACATCGCTGGACAGTGTTTTTGCCGACTGTATCATATACTTGTTGATCAGGAGATGTGATGGCTTCAAGTTTTTAAAAACACATATTAACATCTGTGGAGTCTTCCATCTCTCTCCGGTATGAAACTCCAACATTAAATGATGTTTAATGTAATTTTTATTAACCATCTCACACCGGGAGCCTCACCGACAGCTGCAGACCTGCTACAGATACCCAGTCCACGGCTATAAGCTCGTCAGCTTATGTAAAGCCGTGAGCTTATGTACGATAAATACCATTGTTAAAAAGCCAATCAAGGAAACGCACATCGACTATTAAAGGGGAGGACTTGTTGACGGGGCGGTAATCTCTTTACAGTTTCCACATACATGAGGCCACATGCGTAAGAAACGGTAACAAACCATGTCCGGCCTCGCAAATCCAGTCAAGATTGCAGTACAGTTATCACGCGCTGACAGCCCCTTGTATCGCAGTCAGTTGATTTGCATGTGGCTAAAAAAAAAAGAAGCAATAAAACCTGCATGCCAGGAAGCCACCGGGGCGTACGCTCGACGCTTCCGCCAAACACAGAGGAGCTCGAAGACGACAGAAGTAAAGTTTGGATGCTGTTTTCTGGGCAGGTTCGTGTCTTTCGTCGTCCAGGCCATCAGACGGACTCGCGGTTTCTCCGTCGCCGTCCGTCAGGGGTTAAATGAAACTGGTTCTTGCGGGTTTATATGCACTTTAACTCTCCCAACCCCTCCTCAGACTGGCCCAGGACCCTGTTGGTACTACCCCACCACCACCACCACCACCACCTCCCTTACCTTCTTCCCGTGGTCGGTGCTTTCCTTTGGCCCAGATAAGATGCTATCGCTAACCCTCTAAGCACTTGAGAGGCACTTTAGGAGATCACTGGAGCCATTACCATGAAAAGTAAAAGATACAGGCTATATTGATGCCAGATTAATACTGACCAACATGTTATTGATTTCCTCCCCTCGATCCCCCCCCACACTTTTTTTTATACTCTCTCCCGGCTTCACTTTTTCCTCCTGCTCCGGTCTGGACCTCTGGCGGCGGCGATCTTATTTTCTGATGGTTTTGTGGCCCCCTCACTCCTCCTCCTCCTCCTCCTCCTCTTCTTCTTCTTCCTCCGCTATCTACGCTTTCACAGGGCCATCCTTTAAAAGGTGCAGAGCAAAGGCTCGCCGTTATCTGCCGATGTTATTCAATTGTTACAGGACAATCTGGGCCATTAGCTGCTGTGTTAAATAATGCATCCGCTTTTAAAGGCGAGCCTTATCTCCTCTATGTGTGTGTGTGTGTGTTTTTTAACATTATTAGTATAGCAGTGTAATGAAAGGTCCCCCCCCTCACCAAAGCCTGATGGCCACAGATATACCTCCAAGGTCTCTCCTCCGCGACCACAACAACAACAACGCATAAACAAACAGTGACCTTTTTAATGAAGCCTGGTTTTATCTGGTTTTTATTAAAAAGGACAACAAGAAGCGGAAACGCTCCGGACGAGATAAAAATGTATTTAAATGTGCTCGTCTAAAAGGCACAGACAATCGATCACAATGCCGCTCGGGAGTGGGGGGGTGGGGGTGGGGGGGAGAAAAGAAAAAGGACAGCAGGGATGGAGGAAGCCCATATAGGGCCGGCGGTGTGTTGCTATGAGACACAAAAGGAGAAAAAAGGGATGGAGAGAAGAGGTGAAGTACGAGAGGGAAATGAAGAAGGAGAAGACGGCGGTGGGAAAGGGAGGGATGTAAAGGATGAGCGAGGGAGGGATGGCGGCAGGAGAGCGATAACCGCAATGTCTTCAGTCACAGATTTACACAGGCCATTGCACTCCCATTCTCCCTGGCTCTTATCAGCAGAATTATTGAGCAGTGTGGCATACCATTAAAAATTCTGCTTAGATTTCACAAAAAATCAAATTGCGTGAGGTAATGAACGCAGCTTTCAAATGGACTCCTCACTGATACCCATTCTCAGCAGGCAGAAATACATCTCAGTCATAATTCGCTATCTTTATTGTACTTCTACACAGACTTAACTACGCTGCCAAAGCAGGGGGAAAGCTTAATAATCGCTGTTGCCCTTGATGTTAAAGGGATGATTTTGTGGCTATTGCTTTGCAGCCATTTCTCGCTCGTTCTTTATATCTTTTTCCTTCCTTTATTCCTCCCTTTATCTCCATCTCCCCCTCCCTCCTTGTCTTCTACTATCCCTTTTCTTCTTCTTTTGTGATTCCCCCTTCCTCTGCAGGCCAAGGTCACATGGGTCAGGGCTGTTTTTTTTGCTACCAGAATTCCCTCTTTCAAAAAAGACTGGTAGCCAAGAAGCCGAGCTCGAAACACGTTTTGCAGAAACTGAAAAAACTCGACTCAACATGTACATTTTTCAGTACTAGACAAAATAAAGTGGGCTCTACATACAGGGAGATATTAAACTGCTACCCTAGGAAGATGTTTCACCATGCAGAATGTACCTTCCAACAACTTGCTCCTCTGTATACCATTTTTAAGCCATGCTGCATTGCTGTTACTGATCAAGCATGTTCCATTTCCTCTCTTTTGCACACACTGCCTGCAATTCAGCCGAGTAGCCTCAGAATTCTTAGCATGGGACTGTTTTTTTACTCCCAGAATTTCCTCTTCAAAAAGAGGCTGATGGTGAAAAAACTCAAATCAACATAATAATATTCTATACTTTATTAGTCCCTTGGGGGAAATTCGTCCTCTGCATTTGACCCATCCATACTAGGAGCAGTGGGCTGCCACAGAAGCGCCCAGGGAGCAGTCAGGGGTCAAGGGCCTTGCTCAGGCGCCCACAGTGGTGGTGACTTAGCCTCTCTCGGACGCGAACCGGCGACCCACCGGTTACAACATGTACAACATTTTTCAATACCCGAAAAAAAGTGGGCTCCACGTACGAGACGATATTTAACTATTACTCTAGGGGAGATGTTTCACCATGTAGAATGCATCTTCCAACTTGCTAACAACTTCCATTGCTGTTAATGATCAAGGATGTTTTATTTTGCTTTCGTACACACTGCCTGCAGTTCAGCCGAGTTGTACATACGTGTAGAAATGTCAGTATCTCTTCCAAAAAGAGGCCGGCGATTTGGAGCTACAAAGCTGAGCTGGAAACTTTGAATCAACGTGTACAATATTTTTCAATATCGGAAAAAAGAAGTGGGTTCCACATACGAGAAGATATTTAACTATTACTGGAGGAAGATGTTTCACCTTGCAGAATGCATCTCCTAGCAACTTGCTCCTCTGTATACTGTTTTTAAACCGTGCTGCATTGCCTTTATTGATCAGGTATGCTTTATTTTCCTCTCAATCCATTTTGTACACACTGCCTGCAGTTCAGCCGAGTAGTTTCAGAGGTTTTGTCATGGGACTGATTCACTCGCGTCTTCTTTTTTGCATCCACTGTTTATTTTTTGGTGAAATTCCAAAGCATACATGTAGAAATATCTCAGTTTTAACCTTATTTTTGGCTGTTTGTTCCCTCTTCCTCCACAGAGGTCACAGGGGTCAGAACAGGTTTTTGTTTTTTACTCCCAGAATTCCCTTTTCCGAGGCCGATGATTTGGAGCCGCGGAGCCTGAGCGAGAAACACATTTCAAGGATGTCAGCACCCCTGTTTGGATTGGCCCGAGCTGCTCAAGCACACACAGACAGGCCCACAACTTCATTTGTCTTCTTAATTTATGGTTTCAGACGCATTAAAATAAGAATGAGTGTATGTATAAAAGCAGAGGGGGTGGGGGTTCCCGTTCTCACAGACTCGACTGAAGACAAGGCTCCGCTGTCTGCAGTCATGTAACCAACAATAGAGTGAGGTAACACCGAAGGAGTGGCAGGGCATGTAGAGCCGCTCTGCACCTTCCAACAGCCATAAATCTTACTGAGCTCGGCGGCGCTTTTAGAGCAGTTTGGCCATTTGACACATAAGAAGTTGACATGCACGCTCTCTAAGAAGTCATTAGAATATTAGCTGAAAGAGACTTCATTCTCTATTGTGCGTCTCTGTGAGGAGACGAGTCGAGGTTGTTGCTTTTAATCAAAAGAGAAAAGGATTTACGAGATGTCAAGTTCAAAAGAACGCGCCGGAGGTATGCGTTAGCTTTTGAACACCAATAACCCACTGCTGGTGGTAATTTTGACAAATTAAGATGGAGCAGTTACGATTTACAGGCTTTCAGGTAGTTTTTTTCTCAGGAATTTACCTTTTCAGTCGTGTGCATTTGCAGTGAGGATGGAGAGGAGGGAACAGTGTGCAGACAGAAGCTAAACTGTGAGCAACAAGTTTGCGAACTGACAGCACGAAAATGATGGAAGGTTTTTGTCTCTTTTTAGTAGAATTCCTTATTATATGAGATGATGCACGATCCATAGGACAAAATGCCAGGCATACAGCTGTCTGGAAAGGTATTGGTGTATACTCTGATCAGCCACAGCATCCTGACCACTGACAGGTGAAGTGAATGACATGGATCATACTGGTACTATGTGGTTTGTATCCATGTTGATCATACTTAGACACCCAAATAAACATTGTCCCACAACAAACACACTCCCTCATGCAAATGGAAACCCCAAATGCCACCACATGAAAACAACATCAACCAATCAGGAACATGTGGAGGAACATGACAATGGCCCAACATGTTGATTTGACCTCCAGACTTCCTACATCCCATTGTGATCAAGCATCAACAGGATGCAGTGAAACAAGTTTGATGGACAGAGGCCCCACTGCACAAGACAGAGCACCCAAAGGATCCAGTGCCAACATCCTGGTTCCAGACCCCATAGGACACCCTGAGAGGTCATCTGGTCCCAATGGTTCAGAGCATTTTGGAGAACATAAAGGGGACCAACACAATATTAGGCAGGTGGTCGTAATGTTATGCCTGATCGGTGTGGATTAACTTGAAACATATTTGTGCTAGGTTGTAAACAAACGGAATCCGACAGTAAATGCATTTCCCTTAAAACTAAATGGAGAAGCATTTAAGTTGTGTAAGAATGAAACTACGTTGTAATTATACTGTGTACGTAGACAGTGCAGCAGAAAAAGCGCATCAGAAATCACTGGTTTTGCTTGAGTAGGTTTTACAGATACGTATTGTTCATGTCTTGCATGCAGAATCCATGAAGCAGCAATTGTGACTCAAAGCTAGCGCACGTGTGTTCTTTTATTTGCGTTTGAGCCTAAAAAAAGCAGGACAAGGAGCACGGAAACACACAAATGCTGCGAGTGTATCCTGTATGTCTTTGGCCTGGGAGTAATTCAGCATTTCTGCTTCTGATTCACCACCCAGCTGTTTATTTAACTTATCACGCGGTGGCATTTGAACATGACGGCGCACGGACAATGGCAATTTGTCAGACAAACTTCGCTGCTCAGAAGGATCTAGTTCCACTTAACTTAATGTCAGCCCCCCCCCCAAACCCCTTCCACCCCGATCTCATTCATCCAAAACCAAAAATAACAACCCAAAGCCCAAACACTGTCCTCTCTGTAGCTTCCTGGCACCGGCTCCATCTGGCTGGCCTTTTCCCTGCAGCCGGTATCAGCGCGATGTGCCAAAGCGACAACTGCAGATCTTCGCCTCGCCTCGCCCTCCTCTCCTCTGCGGCTAGTTAGCCCCCGTCAGCGCTTCCAGAGCCGTCTTGTTTGGTTCGGTCCGTCTGTACTCTGCTGGGCTTCTCCAATCGCAGGCCTTAGCCCTCGTGCAGCCCCTAATCCAACCGCGGGCTTTACCCCACCAGCTCAGTGTAATCACACAGCTAATTCACAGGCGGACGGGAGGAAGGCAATCCGTGACGGACGTTTTTTGTGCAACTAAGAATGAGCTCCCCGGTGACCAGGGGAGGTGGTGGAGTGGGAGACTGTCAATGAAGGGGCCGTGAAAAGATGGCTCCGGAAAGGCGAGATGCGAGGGGAATAGATGAATAGCAGGCGCCCAGATAGAAGTACGAAATAAGGAAAATGTTTAGAGTGAATGAAGGGAAGGAAAAAATGAGGGGGGACATGAATCTGCAGCAGTCTTTTTTTTGCCAAGAGAGTGTTGAAAGAGCCATTGTGAGTTGGAACAGTCTATATTACTCAATAAAGGCTTTGATGAAAGGCGAGGCTCTGTATTAATTTGGATAAGAAACCTTTGCCTCCGTGCCCCTTTTCTCTCTCGGCTCCCATCCACGACACCTCTGTGGTTTAAAGCAGTGTTCGGTTTCAGTTCAGCAAGCCAAGTCATTACATTTCAACATGTCGCACCTTTCAGAGGGGGGAATTAACTAGTGCTGTTATTTCTTCATTCCCCACACGCTGGGACCCAGAGGTACAGAAAAAAGAAGAAGAAGGAGGAGGAGGAGGAGGAGGAGGAGGAGGGGGAAAATAGGTGTTGATATTTTGACATTGTCACTTCATGCGTACTTGCTTGCATGCTGCTGGGTGGAGGTGCTGTTTGCCCTCCGACTGTCCTCTCCACAGAACTGCCTCCTCGCTGCTAATTTCAGATGAAGTCAGGGAGGTGCGAGGATTGCGGCTTGGCTGTCTGCCTGATTTTACCGTTGACGTCCCCGTAACAAAGGAGAGTGGATCACTCTTACCCTTCACAGGGGAACAGTCAGCAGTCAGAGGAACCACAGATCCGCTGTATTACTCCGGGTGTCACTTTGGCCTGGGAAGGAGTGGATGAAATAATCGTCGAATAGCATCAAGGTTAATAGAAACATGGAAGAAGTGCACACAAATCCTGGAACACACTGCATATTTAGTGGACTATAGGGAGGTTGTTGCATAAAAAATCAGCATAATAGGCCTGAAAAAGAACATCTGGAGCAGAAACATGCTGGCTATAACAACAAGATGTCCTCATATAATAGCAGAAAGTGGACAGACAGATGAAAAGTCACGTTTTTACTCACTTTGGCCTCATTTTCCACTGTAATACAAGGAGGTTGTTGCATAAAAAAATCAATATGATGTGCCTTAAATGCCTGAAGAAGAGCGTTTGGAGTAAAAACATGCTGAGGATAACAACACGGTCGTCTAATATGATGGCAGAAAGTGGACAAAATGAAAAATTCACACCCTTTCATTTGCTCCTGTGACATTTTTACTCACTGTGGCCTCATTTTTCACTGCAATTAAGTCTTTTTGAGGATATTGTTGCGTAAAAAAACAACATAATAGGCTTCAAAAAGAACATTTGGAGCAAAAACATGCTGGCTATAACAACAACGTGTCCTAATATGATGGCAGAAAGTGGACAGACAGATGAAAAGTCACATTTTTACTCACTGTGGCCTCATTTTTCACTGCAGTAAAGTCCTATAAGTCCTCTAAGGAGGTTGTTGCATATAAACAAATCAACATAATAGTCCTGAAAAAGAGCATTTGGAGCAAAAACCTATACTGGTGATAACAAGATGTGCTAATATAATAGCAGAGAGTGGACAGACAGATGAAAAGTCACATTTTTACTCACTGTGGCCTCATTTTTCACTGCAATAAAGTCCTATAAGGAGGTTGTTGCATAAAAAAATCAACATAATAGGCCTGAAAAAGAACATCTGGAGCAAAAACATGCTGGCTATAACAACAAGATGTCCTAATATGATGGCAGAAAGTGACAGACAGATGAAAAGTCACATTTTTACTCACTGTGGCCTCATTTTTCAAAGTCCTGCACCTCTATGGAAACAGAACAACCATGACTAGAGGGAATATAGAACGTGGAAGTGGCTTTTGTACCACATAGCAAGTTCTAATGCGATAAATAAAACGACAAAACAAAAGTTGAATACCTTTAATTTTGTGTTTAGCAGCAAAAAGCTAAGAAAATATTATAAAATACTGCACTACATGTACATTCTCCCATTTTCCAAGGTGTTATCAATACTAGAAAGAAATGTAAGATATTCCACCATGCAGAATGTATCTTCCAACAACTTGCGTCCTCTGTTTGCCTTCTCTGAGCCATGCTGCATTGACCTTATTGATCTAGTAGGCTTTATTTGTCCCCCTAGTCTTTCTGTGTACACTGCCTGCAGTTCAGCCGAAAACAAATGTCCCAATTTCAACCACATTTTTGGTCATTTCTCCTGATTGAACTGTACTTCTTGCATGATAGTTTACAGAACGTTAAAAAAAACCCGACCAATTCTTTCTATTTTGTGCACTTTCCTACTATGATAAACGGTTTATCTGGGAGATTTTTAATGAGGACACACGTTTCAGCCTAGCAGCTGGCTTTTTTAAGCTCAGAAGGTTGGTGAGAGGCTTTGAAATTGCATTTAGGGACAGAACACACCAGCTTAATAATGCAGCTTCACGTCACTTGACGACTTTAGCGCGGTTTATTTGGGTCCTACTGCTTGTGCAGTTGTTTTTCAGTCTTTCACTGAATACATACAGTAGAGGCTAAAAAGAAATGACAAGCTTCTACACTGATTTCACCTTATTAGCACCTTTTAGCATCGTTTATGTTTAAATTACACACACAGCTGCTGTACTTGAACACAGGGCGTGAGCGCTGCATAAAATACTTCTGCAGTAATGCGGCTGAAAAACATTTATCACATACATCATAAATTGCAGCTGATGCGTGTCACCGGCGTCGATATTTGCGCTGATTTATGATTCCATTTTAAACCCCAGATATGTGATCCACTAATGAAATGTTTAAGCGACTTTATGCTCGTAATTACATCCACCATCCTGCATAATAACAGTGATCAGTCGGCACTGATTGATCACTGCGGGGCTCTGCGGCTGTCTTTACACTTTGAGTTGTTTGCTCTGCTCTGATTGGCGGAGGCTGCCGGAGGTGGGCAGGGCTGCATTTTTCGCCCTGTTGCTACCTGTCCGCATTACTCAGAATTAGAAAGGCGGCCAGGTGGAGTTTAAGGAGCCTGATCCGCGCTCATTAGCGGCAGCCACAAGTGTTTCTGTGTGGTAATTCGGTCGACCAAACCGGGGCCCGGGGGCAGAAAACAGACAGATATACTGAGCGATAAGGCGAAGGTAAACTGACACTTTTACGGTGTCGGTGTAACGTCTGCGTTTGTGTTTATGTGCGTTTTGCAGGCACCTCGACTCCACAGAGACCCGTGAAACAAACACCTAAGATCTTGAAAACACTGCTGTTTGTTATGGAGGCTTTGATATCTCTATTGACAATTAACCCTGAGAACCACCAGCCAAACCCAGAGAGATGGAATGTGATGTTTACCTCACTGGGTTACCATCTGCTGCCTGTGAAATGTAAAGATATACGATAATACGTACATGTATAACCGCAAAATACTTTCTAAAGGTCAAAAATAATGCAGGTGATGCTCAGAAGCCTTTTCTAACATGTCAACATGATATACTGAGTATATTTGAATATTTGGTTTCATTTAAACACCTTAAAAGATGCATGTTTACACCGAGCATCCACACCATTCCAGTGTTTTAAGACTCCTAGAACAGAGACTGAAGCTAGAAATCTTATTCTGCCAGTTAAACTGCAACCACATCTGTCAGCAAAGATCTAAGTTACACCTGTGCAAGACTTTTAACGTTGAGGAAAGGATGAAAAGATGCATTTTTCCACCATTTGGACCTTTCATTTAGAAATAGTTCTTCTCCTTTTGTGCTGAATGCCTCTGGCTTGAGGCCTGCAGCTCACTATGTGACTTTAATTATCAATTATTTTAATAATTTGTTCATTTTCTGAGCTGCCGCTTTTCCCTGAACACAGAAACTTTCCTGAATTTTTGTCAGATAATTACAGATAATTAATTAATGGCTCATTTTAAAGGGGTTTCAGTGTCAGTAAGTCAGTGACAACTCCACTGTATGACACATTGTTCAGGGTTTAGAAGTGCAATCTGATTTAACTTAACAAATGAAGAAGAAGCAGACCTATGAAAATGTGGTGTTATACACTCCTGAAACTCAAATACTAACATATGATCTAATACAACTTGAAGCAACAAGCACAAAACCAGGATCCATTGATTTTAACTTGTGGGGCCAATAACATGGATAATAATGTCATAACAGGTTAATAACATTAATAATAACATGTGTACTAACATGATGATACCATGGATAATAACCTGATAGTAGCATGACAATAACATGAATAATAACGTGATACTACAAAGTATAACAACATGATGATAACATTGTAATAACATGTATAGCAACATGATAGTAACATAAAAACAGTGTGATGATAACATGATAATAACATGTATAATAACATAATGATAATGACATGATAACAACATGTATGATAACATGACGATAACATTATGATAACATTACAATAACATGATGAGAACATGATGAGAACATGATGATAGCATGATGATAACATTATGATAATATGTATAATAACATGATGATAACATGATGACACAACATGATAACGTATAATAATATTATGACAACACTAACATTATGATAACATGATAATAACATGATGACAACATGGTGACAACATGATAACATAACATGATGATAATAACATGATTAAAACAACATGATGATACCATGTATAATGATATTATGACAACACTAACATTATGACAACATGATAACATGATAACATTAAAATAACATGATAATTACATGATAACATGATGACATGATGATAGCAAGATTATAGCAGGATGATTACATAATAGTAACATACCATGATGATAACAAGTATGACATGATAATAACAGGTATAATAACATGGTAATTAGATGATAACATGATAGTAACATGTACAATAATGTGCATAATAACGTGATAATAACATGGATATTAATATGTATAATAACATGATATGAAGAAGCATTTGCGGTAAAAATGGAACTACTGATGTCAAAATTTATAAAAAACAACAACTTATTGAGTCCAAATTACTTGTTTACATGTTAATCTGAAGCCAAAACACTTCTATCATACATAATATACAGAAACACACTTACACGCAAACTGTAGAATTGATGACGTATTTTTCGTGCAGGTAAACATACTTATGACTTTTTCTCATTTGTATGACATTTTACAGCACATGTAATCTCCAGGCACTTCACTTAATAAGGTGAAGATTAAAATACTACACAGTAAAACCCAGAAAATCCTAAGTTTCCTTTGAGGATTCAACAAGTTCTGCTTAAATCGACTATTGTTTGTCAGGAATTAGTACTTTACTTCAGCAGATAGCAGCAGGAAACTTGAGGTGAAGTGC
This sequence comes from Dascyllus trimaculatus, assembly GCA_024666655.1. NCBI lineage: Eukaryota > Metazoa > Chordata > Actinopteri > Pomacentridae > Dascyllus > Dascyllus trimaculatus. The sequence continues at coordinate 5,226,220 of CM045465.1, read as the reverse complement.
AGGTGAGAGGAGCGACATCAAAAAAAACTGAGAAAGAGAAACTCTTTGCGGCTCCAAACCGGTGATCAGGTGCTGTGCAGACGCACACTCGAGCACACACAAACACACACAAACACACAAAATGAGGAAGCAAGAGACAGAGGATGGGCGGGGGGTCAAACCACCAGAGGAAGATGCTGCTCCAGAAGCCTTTATTAACTCTACTGACAACTCCTGCTTTTAACCACAGCTGGGTCACGTCACACACACACACACACACACGCACACGCACACACACCGACAACACAAGCACCCTGCCACCAAATTGGACGCCACCCAAGACTGTTGGTGGCACCTGCATTGTTGTGCGATGTTCCCTCTTATTTAGCCATAGCATCCCTCTCCAAAATAGCTGTGAGCACCCAGAACACACACACACACACCCAAACGCACACACACACACACAGAGGGTTTGGTTTTGGTTGCAGACAGCGAGACACAGTGTGTATTACCTGTTTTAGTTGTGGCCAAGCTCAGGATTAAGCTGGCTGCCTGACACCGTGCCAAAATCAAGCGCACGCAAACGCACACGTGTCCGTTTAAGATGTTGCTTTTGTTCAGGCAGAATTCTTTATAATCCTGCAGCCCAGTTTGAAAGTGTGTGTGTGTGTGTGTGTGTGTGTCTGTGTGTGTGTGTGTGACGTCTCGTGAATTATAGTATGTAAATAAGTGAGAAACACACACCTTGTGAGATTAGTCTCTTCAGAAATTGGCTGATGTGTTAAAGTAGCTTTTCAGCGGAGACGCTCGGTATCAGGGAGGCTAAAACAACATGTGTGTGTGTGTGTGTGTGTGTGTGAGTGTGTGTGAAGGCAGAGTGTCCGGTTTCTAGAGAACAATGTGAAATTACATATTGTTGCCGGGTTAAGAGGGGTTACCATTAGCTTAAAGTGGTGTTTTCTGAGCTGCGCAGTTTGCAGCAAAGATGTTTGCAGCCCACAGAGAATTCAACAAATCAGACGGCACCGAGGCGTCCGACTCCAGTGATGTAATTAGTTTCGATGAACACCAGTTTCGCTTTTCTAAACGGGTCATGAGAGACTGAATTTTGTTTGTTTGTGTTTGTTATTTCGGTGCAGTGTTCAAAAGGTGGATATGGACTACACTGTAAAAAATATGGAAGACTGCGACATTCAAAAAGTGAAAAAACTGTGAAATAATTACATTTATAGCAGATATAAAGACAGTAAAACAATAGATTTATTAAAAGAACACATTACGAGTTTTAAAAATACTAATTGTTGACATGGACATTGTTTACAGTTTATTTTTACAGTCAGGGTGTAAATTAAAGCTTTTTCTGTGGTTTTACTAGATATTATCTATATATAAGACAGATAAAGTTTAAAAATGTATTTTCCTAATATACGTCTTTTTTCAAATAACACCAGTAGCTGTAGAAACAAAGCAATATTTGTTTGTTGATCTAAATACAGTAAAAAAAAAAACAATTAAAAAAGGTAACTTTACACTAAAACACTGTAAAAGTACAAATTACTATTTGGTTTATTTGGATGTTATGTAAAGTTTTGATCTGTTTTTCAAGTTTAATGTCTAAATAACTTTTTTGCTATGATTTTTTAATTCATTTATTATCTGTAATTTAACAAAACTGGAAAAATCTGTAAAACAAAAGCGTTATTTTTACCACTGATCCACCGTGCAACGTGACTTAAATACAGTAAAAAAAAAAAAAGTTTTTTAAAGTACAAATTGCCATTTATAAAAATGCTTAATTTAATGTAGACATTGTGTATAGTTTTGGCATTTTTTTTCTCAATCAACGTGTAAATTCGTACTCCTAATAATAATATTTAATATTTTCATAATTAATACCTGATTTTTACTAGTCATTATGTGTAATTTAACAAAACAGTGAGAAGCTGTAAAAAAAACAACAACCTTTTAATAGCTTTTATAAAAACATTTTTCAATGTTTAATATACATAATTTTTCTTTCAAGTGGTAAGAAATATCAGTAAAATAATGATATATGGGGCTGCACAGTGGCTCGGTGGTTAGCAGCGTCGCCTCACAGCTAGAAGATCCCCGGTTCGCGTCCCGGTTAGGACGCCTGGGATCTTTCTGTGTGGAGCTTACATGTTCTCCCTGTGCAGCGTGGGTTTTCACCGGGTACTCCAGCTTCCTCCCACAGTCCAAAAACATGCTGAGGTTAATGGATGATTCTAAATTGTCCGTAGGTGTGAATGAGAGTGTGCTTGGTTGTCTGTCTCTCTGTGTAGCCCTGTGAGTCAGCCCAAGTCAGCTGGGATAGACTCCAGCCCCCTCGCAACCCAACAGAGGACTAAGTGGTGTATAGATAATGGATGGATGGATGGATAATGATATATTTTGCTGATTTAAGTACAGTTAAAAAAGGTGTCATTTTAATGTACATGGACATTAATACTTATTTTCTGTGATTTTAATAGTGACTATCTGTGATTTTACAGGGAAAATCCATAAAAAAACAGTAAATTGTCCAAAGACAGCACTTTTTTTTTTTACAGTGTAGCAGGAAAAACAGTAAAATGCACAGGAAAATGATGCGTGTTCGTGCACGTTATAAACCGCCGGCTTGTCCTTTATCATCGCTGGAGTCTGTGTGGTCAGTAAGGTGATCTGAGGGCCGCAGTCAAGAACACAAACAGAGATGAAAGCAAAGTGCCGAGTCAACGCAACAGCTGCAGACGGCCGCATTGTTAGTGAAGAAAAGCCGACGCTGTTGAATTAAGGCGGCAAAAAAAAAACCCAACACAACAACAAAAAAAAAACACAGCACGGCTTAATTACTGTCGCATAATACCAATTATTTTGTCTCCACACCCTTATCTTAATTACTTCAAAAGACCAACTTCAATTAGGACGTGAAAACTGCATCTAGAACTGGCAGTCCAATCCCCAGCTCCCCACGGAGGCGACGTCACTCAATTACACACAGGCACATACACACTCAATCAGCCGCGCACGCCCGCCGAATCTTACCAACAAATTTGCTGATAATTAATTGACATGCCAGGCATAATATTCAGCATAAATAAATGAGCATTGTTCTGAAAAAACGAGGATGAAAGCGTAGCAATTAATTCCCCCCCGAATCAGTACAGAGCGAACCAGTAGCCGTCCAAATCATTTCATGTGCGCGAGATTTCCCAATGAAATGTCAGCGATTTATCTAATCAGGGCGGTTTGAATTAGAACGATGTGCAGTTATATGTTTCAGAGGAAAAACCAGGTCGTTCCAGACCTCTGAGAGGAGGAACAGGCACACTAATAATAGCTCCACTTGAATTCTATCCACATGGGCTCATGTTCAGGCCTCTTCTTCTTCTTCTTCTGTTGTCGTGTTTACTCAGTTACAACTCCCGAAGCTGTCGAATCAATCGGTGATATTTCCAGCGGACAGTTATAGAAGAGCTGCTCCTTCCCCGAATTTACCGTCCATAAATCCTGCATTCATGCTGCTGTCACTTATAATGGATTGAATAATCTGCAGCGGCACGGTGAGTTTTGGACGACGGCTTGTTGGGGAAATGTTTTTAAAACTTCATTCTTGGTTTCCTCAATGGCACCTCAAGTAAACCGAGCATTTTCAAACACCTGACAAAGTTTCAGATTCATTTACTGTGCTCCTCAGCTCTATTGGCTTCCATTATCACACCTTTGACATCCAACCAAGGCACAGAAAAAAGCTTTTGGTGGTGCAAATTGGTGACCACCCATGACCAACTACACTGCTGTGAAAAAGTATTTGCCCCCCTACAGATATCTTCTATTTCTGCATATTTGTCACACTGAAATGCTTCAGATCATCAAACAGATTTTAATGTAAGTCATATGCTGTCCAGCCAATCTTGCCCTATGTGAAAAGTAATTTCCCCCTTAGCTACCAATCTACCAAATGACCAGTTGGGTTTAGTTCCACCATCCTCACCCATATCTGATCACTGCCAGGCTTGTTGGATCTAAACATCACTATATAGAACCTGTCTGGTGTTGTGAAGCAGCTAAAGGGTCTCTAAAAGCAGCTCATGATGCCACGTTCTAAAGAGATCCAAGAACACATGAGGAACAAAGTTGTTGACATCCATCAGTCTGGAGGGTTACAAAGCCATTGCTGAGGCTCTGGGACTCCAGAGAACCACAGTGAGAGACTTTATCCACAAATGGAGGAACATGGAACAGTGGTGGACCTTCCCAGGAGTGGACCAACCACCAACATTTGTCCAAGAGCGTCCATATCTAATCCAGGAGTCACAAAAGAACCCAGAGGAACATCTAAAGACCTGCAGACCTCACTGGCCTCAGTTAAGGTCCGTCTACATGATTCCACAATGAGGAAGACTCTGGGAGGAAATGGATCCATGGAGAGTTGAAGGATCAAACCACTACTGACCAGAAACAACATAAAGATTTGTCTGGCATTTACAATAAAACATCTGGATGAGCCTGGATGACCTTCAAATATCAAGGTTTTGGAGTGGCTAAGTCAAAGTCCGGACTTGAATAAAATTGAGGTGCTGTGGCAAGACCTTAAAAGGACAGTTCATGCTGGAAAACCATCTAATGTTATTAAATTAAAACTACTCTGCAGAGAAGAGTGGACCAACATTCCTCCATGGTGATGGAAAAGACTGATCACAAGCTGGAACAAACATTTAACTGCAGTTGCTGCTGCCAGAATATCAACCAGTTATTAGGCTTAAGGGGGGCAATTACTTTTTTTGCAGCCTTCAATTTGAGACAATACCCTGTAAAAATTCACACAATATACAACAGTGTACATATGGACGTGTGCGAACGAAACCGAGGTTGAAATCCCCAACACAGCTCTAACGGCAGCACTACACATATAAAACAACATGAACGTCTCAGTAGTTGATTAAGGACCAGTCAGCTTGATTTTACAGAGGTATAGGAAACCCTAAAAGCCTCTTTTTGGCGTAAAGAAATGGATGAAACCACAGAAGGGATCCCTCTTCCAGCAAGAACAGACTTGCAATGGGTGTCATGTATAGAACAGAGCAACATGGTGAAGTTAAAGCGTGAACTAGTCCAGACTCAAGAGTAAACTGATTTAAACTATGTGAATTTGTGATGTGGTGGCATCATGTTCCTGCTTGATGTATCCCAAACCTGCAGAGCTCTTCAAAACCAAACATCTCCATCCCTGAATCAAACAATCTGTAGTTACTGTATCCGAACGTTGCAGAGCAACAGCCATGTCAGTCTCTCAGCTTCTTTTAGAGCAGCAATGAACTGTTGACACAGCGCTGTCTCATCTTCTAAAAGACCTTTAGTGTCCACTAAGGCTGAGCTGAGAGGGTTTAAGTGTGTGTGCAGGGAGGTGAGGGAGTGCAGCAGAATGGGCCGATACCAGGGGTGTGTTTGTGGAGAGATGAAAGCTAATGCGGACCGTCGGGTCACATGTCTGGCTTCATGACGGCGGGCTGGAGGAACCTGGAGGAGGTGGAGGTGGAGGGAGGGTTACATGTTGGAGAGACTCTGTCGGTGGGAGGCGGAGGGCTGTTCTTGTCCCTGACCCATGTCTAAGTGGCGCTCCAATGTTTACTGTGAGGAAGGAAGCTGTCAACTGTGTTTGCTCCCATCTCAGCAAGACGGAGCAACTCCTTCACCAGCCCCCTCCGACGTACAGACAGACGGACACCAGTGTGCAGTATTTTTCTGAGGACAGAAAATCAGGAGGAGTTCTGACTCCGTTGGGCCGAGCAACCAGCCTCCCCCCCCCCCCTGCAAGGGCCCGGAGGTGATTGACAGGCTTTCTACTGGAGGTGTAGAGTTTCCTTCTGGTGTAAAGTCCCTGTGGCTCTGCTCCGAAGGGTGACTGCATTCCTGACCAGGTCATGAACTGACCACCTTTACCACAGCGACCCCCAACACAACCAACACAACCTCTTAAGATCTGCCCCCACCAGGGCTGCAGAGCAACCCCAGAGTCTAAGCTGATTCCACCCTGCTCTGACTCAGTAAGCAATAATTTGGCCAACATGTCTGCACTGAGAAAAAAAGAAAAAATAACAGTAGAAACCTGGCAGCTAAGTAAAATAAAGATATTTTATCTGATTTAAACATGCAAAACAGTGTGATTTTAATTCTTCTATTAAATAATTGCATATATTTGAAACATAATTTATTTTTGCTAATTTAGATTTAGAAATTATGAAATTTTGCAGTCAAATGTTGCACAACAGCAAGTTATTATTTTTAAAAATACAGATTTGTACAATTTTGCAATGTTTAAATTATTATGTTTTGTTTGATTTTATTAGATTTTATTTGTAACTTAACAAATCAATGAAGAATAGAAAAATATTTACAGTTTTTCAATCTTTAATATGCATTTTTTTAGTTAAATAACAGCATGTATCTGTAAAATAGTGTTGTTTTTGCTGATTTAAATACAGCAGAAACCATGTCATTTTAGACACTACACCATTTGTAAAAATATACAATTTGATGTGGACATATTTTACAGTGTTGACCTGTTTTTAATGATTAATATGTAATAATATTTAGTACAAATCTGTAAAATAACAGTAAACTGTTCAAAAAATTAAAATTTTCTACAGTGTAGTGTTCAAGATTAGAGTAAGTACACTGTTGCTCATAAAGTTGGAATAATTTTTTTTACTTCTGTGTCTTCTCCACGAACGACAAAGGTGGCTCATTGGCATTTCCCGAATTCTACTGCACAGATTAAACAGTTGCTGATCATCTCGTCTGGTAGTTAGTCAGTCGTGGTCGTCCTGGAGATTTCTGTGGCCTCAAATGACCCTCCTCTTGATGATGTCTGAGTACAGGCCGCACTCAGGGATATTCCAAGGAAATCAGCAATGTTGTCTTGTTTGTGTCCGTCCTGTCAGAGTGCAGACACTCTTTGGTGTATTGCCAGTCGCGTCGGACGAGGCATACAGCCTAGGGAACTTCTGTGTCAAGTTTTGTTGTAAATTATGCAGCCAATTCTGAAAACGTGGACTTACTGCATTCAGAATTTAAGTAGGAAAAGGACAACACAGCCATGGACACAGTACTTAATCATTGATGTGAAGCATGGTGGTGGCAGCATCATGGTCTGAAGCATGGTGGTGGCAGCATCATGATGTGAAGCATGGTTGTGGCAGCATCATGATGTGAAGCATGGTGGTGGTGGCAGCATCATGATGTGAAGCATGTTGGTGGTGGCAGCATCATGATGTGCAGCATGGTGGCGGCAGCATAATGACGTGAAGCATGGTGGCGGCAGCATAATGACGTGAAGCATGGTGGCGGCAGCATCATGATGTGAAGCATGGTGGTGGCACCATCATGGTCTGAAGCATGGTGGTGGCAGCATCATGATGTGAAGCATGGTGGTGGCAGCATCATGGACTGAAGCATGGTGGTGGCAACATCATGATGTGAAGCATGGTGGTGGCAGCATCATGATGTGAAGCATGGTGGTGGCACCATCATGGTCTGAAGCATGGCGGTGGCAGCATCATGGACTGAAGCATGGTGGTGGCAGCATCATGGACTGAAGCATGGCGGTGGCAGCATCATGATGTTCTGGAGGACAACCGGATGTGGTCTGCAAGAGAACTGCGACTTGGGAGGAGATCTGTTATCTAGCAAAGCTTTCACTTACATTTGTAGAAATGTGTTTTCACTTTGACATGAAAGAGTCTTTTCAGTACATTCTTGTCGACCGAGCCAAATGAAACTGAACAAGATTTAATGTTGGACTGGAATAAAGAGGGGAAACATCTGAGGGGGGTGAATACTGTTGGGTGGTACTGTAAGTTTCCCAAATTTAAATGGTCTCCACATCTAAACTCTACTTCAGTTAAACGTGTTATATTCAGACTTTTCATGCTCTTACTCTGATGCACTGTGGCCCCTATGTTACTTCCACTCCAAGCTACTGTATAGCACAGCATAGCAGTCCCTATAGAGTTATTGTCTCTGCTTCTGTTGCTATTGTTGTGCCTGTGGGTGGGGCGGTGGTGGCCGTGGTGGTGGTGGGGAAGGATTAATGCATTGTTGTTGTTTACTCAGTCTTTTTTTTTTTCTTCTTTAACACTTCCTAGAGCCTATAACCGCTTCGTTTCTTCACACACACACACACACAAACGCACACTCTCGCCTTACCCTCGCACATGTAGATCCACCCAGGCCCAGCCCCGGCACCCTCCAGGCCTACCTCTGGGGCGCCGGCGTGATGAGATGCGCCCGGTTTCCCTCCCCGCCGCCTCTACTCTCAATCTCTATCTCGACCCCAGCAGAAAGCCAGGGAAATTACGCGCCTTTTCCCTGGAATGTGATTAGATTCCTGATGTTGGCAGCCACACATCTCTGTTTTTTAATTGGGTTCCGAGGCGCGACGAGATTAGCCTCGTGACATCATTGATGGTCTGTTTGTGTGTGTGTGTGTGTGTGTGTGGGGTGGTTGGTGGTGTCTGCTGATAAGAGATGGTATGGTGGGTGTCAGGGGGGTTTGCGTGGATGAATCCCTCCCCCCTTCGACTCCCCCCACCCCCCTCCCCCCAACGGAGGATGCTTACTAATAGGGTCTATGAGTGTCTTCTCCTCTGTACATATATGTTTATGAGCTCGCACACATGCATGGAGAGGTATTTGTTTGCTTTTGTTTGCTCGCGAGACGTTCTAGTGCATTACGTGGAAGACGTTCATGCAGCATTAGTCACATCTCTTTAGCGTCAATCTGGTAATTGTTGCTTCCATAGAAACACTTTAACAAGCTCGTGGCGCTGCTCTCTGCTATCATAAATCATGTTACTACAATGCAGGATATAAATCAATAGTTTTGCCACTATAGGCATTACCAACAAACCTCAGCTGTTGCAATATGCAATCTGTGTCTCCTATCTTGTCATGATGATTTGAGTTTTTCTTGGGAATGTTTGGTAAGTTTTTGTTAGTTTAACTTTGACTACTTGCACAACAGGCTCATGGCTCTAAAGAGTTGTTATCTTAAGCTGGTTGATTTCCATTGAAGCCCTTGGCACCTGGAGAAATATTTGAAGTTACCCGACAGGTTGGAATGAAACAGACGGCATCGCACATGTCAGAAAACCATAAAAACAATACAGAACAATAGAAACAGCAACCAGTTACAGTTAAAGAGAAGCATCAGGTTGTGTGTTTGTGCGCATTCATTTTGACAGTAAATGTATCTCAATACAGACATGAATCTAATACTAGAGCTGCACCTAACCAATACTTTTATCGTCTTTAATCTGTTGGTTATTGTGTCCATTTATTGATTAGCTGTTTGATCCATAAAATGTCAGAAAGTGGTGGAAAAATGTCTCTGATTGTTTCCCAAAACCCAAGAATGTTCAGTTTACTGTCATAAAAGGAGGAAAGAAACCAGAAAATATTCAAGTTTATGGAGGTTGAACCTGAGGAATTACACTTTTTTCTCTTTTAAATGACCCAAACCAATTAATTGGCGATTAATTTAATAGTTGTCAACTGACTCTCTCATCACTCTAACTCTACCAAATGCTATTTTTGATAAATGCTGAAATGCTTACCAGGTTCTTAGTGCAACTAAACCAGGGCTGGTCTCGTATATTTGAATATCTGAATATTTGTTTGTTGTGGTGGTATTCGAAACATAATTTTGATATTTGAATACTTGTGCACACTGCCGCTGGGTGCTGCTGAATGCTGCTGAATGTTGCCAAACGTTGCCGAATGTTGCCGAGCGTTGCCGAGGCTGTAGTACACCGCAGGGCACCCTGGAGCATCCCTGAATGCTGCCGAGTGTTGCCGAGGCTGTGGTACGCCGCCGGGCGCCGCCGAGCGCCGCCGAGCGTCGCCGAGCGTCCCCGAACGCTGCCGAGTGCTGCTGAGGCTGTATTACGCCGCCGAAGGCTCAAGAATGCCTCAGTGGTTCTAGTACACGCGCGGACCTGCCGACTCTGATGTCCCCCCCACCCTGACACCGCGGCACGAACCGAATATTCACCGAATACTGGATCCGAATATCCAAAGCACGGATATTGCTATTCGGACTAATCCTAAACTAAACATGTTTATATCATGATTATTTTCAACATATAATTATTTTATGTTTGTCATGATTTAACAGCCGTTCAGCACCATCATTAACCTGCAGAAAACACAACAGCAGGTCTCAAAGGCATATTATATTGAAAAAAAAATGCCAAAATCACACCATTTACCAAAACCAGAACACTGTGACTTTAAGTTTTGTCTGGAAAATCAACCAAATCTAAGCCTAAAATCATGATATTTTATTAAAAAATCCAATTAATCTACATGTCTCATTGAACAATTCTGCAAAAGAAATAAACTACATTCTGTAAAAAATCCTTAATTTTCTGTGCAACTGAGAAACAATAACCGACTGAGCTGCAATCAACAGTCAAAGGTCTATTCGGCTGAACTGCAGGCAGTGTACACCGAGCAGATAGGAGACACGTGTTTAATCAAATAGTGAAATATCTATGTCATGTGGAAGGGGGGGGGAAGCCAAAATTACATTAATGTAAGCATAAAATCATGATATTTTATCAAAACTCCCCACCCGATGCAACTGAGACTTAAAATCATGACATAAAGTTCAGACTATTCCGCTGAACTGCAGGCAGTGTATACACCGAGCAGATAGGGGACACATATTTAATCAAACAGTAAAATATCTATAGCATGTGGCGCTAACATTTCTTTCTTCTAGTCTTGGTAGCACCTGTGAACACTTAGAAAAATATTGAGTATCTTAATGTAATAAATAGAAATTCACTTTTTTTCCTCCTTTTTAAGGCTTTTCTACATTGTAAATGCATCACACTGTACAATAGAGATTTTGAGGCAGTAGTGGCGCAACGGTTAAGTCTCTGGGCTACTGATCAGAAGGTTAGAGGATTAAACCCCAATGCGGCCACTGTTGGGTCCTTGAGCAAGGCCCTTAACCCTTCCTGCTCCAGGGGCTGCTGTACCATGGCTGACCCTGCGTTCTGACCCCAACTGGGATATGCGAAAACAACATTTCACAATGCTGTAAAAATGTATTCGTGACAGTAAAGGTTTCTTCTTCGTCTTGGAGTTCTCTCTACTTGGTGCTGTTTCCATGGAGGTGCAGGACTTTATATTGCAGTGAAAATGAGCCTTTAGTAGATTCAAATGTTGGGTTAAACATGTACCAATATCTCAGCAGGAAAAAGGACCAAACTGGACTTTAAACCACCAAAATTATTAATTTTAAGGATGTTTGGTTAAACATTTTAGGTTGATGTTGTCGGGCTGCTGATGGGATTCGAAGGTGAAGAGCATGAAACAGGTGCCATGAGCCGAGAAACTTAGCAGCCGGCGCTGAAGGTCACGGACAGTGTGAATGGGGGTGATGATGTTAGGGGGGGGGAGTTTCAAGGGTCTCCCACTCCTCACCTCCTCGCCGCCGCCGCCGCCCACCCCCTCCTCCCCCATTAGCTCGCATCCCCCTCCTCCTCCTCGAGGCCAGAGAACAATCAGCCTGGCGTCTGATACTTCCTGCCCGGCAATAATTACCCCACCTAATTAAAACTTAATTGCTGGCCTCTCCGACCGCCATCTTAAATGAGCAATGGGAGCCGGGGCGGGGGCGTAAGCCTGCTGGGATGTTTGTGTGGACGGCAAATTGGTTTATCCCTATCAGATTCCTCAGTCCCTGGCCCCGGCGCACGCTACTGCACCGCTCTACTGCCCAGAAACAGAAAGAAAAGGGAGAAGGCTTAATGTGATGGAGGCCAGACAAGGCCTAATGAGATCTACGCTTTTATTTTTTTCCTTCCTTCTCCTCCTCGCGTCTTTAAAACCACACTTTCATTCACAGTTTCGATTAGCTGGCTTAAAAAGGAGCCAGTCTGGACAGGTTGTTTTTTTTTGTTTTTTTTTATTGTTAGATGAAAAGTTATGAGAAGAAAAGGCTGGAGGAAAGGTGGTTGGGGGGAGGAGGAGGAGGAAAGAGAGATAAGGAAGTTAGGATTCATGGCCCCACTGCAAAATCATCATGGGGGTAAATGAAAGAGGAAATGCTGCGTTAATCGCTATGGATTCTCATAATTGTTACGATTAAATTTCATAATTGACTAATGGCCAGCTGCGGCTTACATTACACGCAGGATAAATACATCACATTAAACATGCAAGCTGAGAGGAGATGAGTGGAGATGGATGGGGCTGATATGGACAGGATGGATGGATGGATGGATGGATGGAGAGGGGATGAAACGGAGGGAGTTTGGCAGGACATGAGTGACAAAAGTAAAAGGTGCGAGAGTGATGGAGGTTAGACATGAAATAGACGTGGAGGGAAGCTGGATTCTCCGGGGGGTATTAGGCCGGTTGCCAGGTTTGTGTGTGTGCTTCCCTGCCCTTCCTACCTCTTGAACTGCTTTCTGCCTCCACCTTTTCTTCATCTTGGTCCCGGGGAAACAAGGCGGTTGTGATGGAGCAGATAGCAAGGAAAGGAAAGGAGGTGGATTCGGCGGTGGCAGCGGCGGCGGCGGAGAGAAAGTTGGAGGGTGATTAGAGAGAGATGACAGGTGACATCCATAAAGGGATTACGGAGCAGGCCTCAAAGACAGGGCCCTAATCCTGGCTTTGTACAGGCACAGATAAACAGCTCCACTGATGGCTTGCTCTCTTAAAAAGTGAACATGAGCTACACAAATAACTTCCTAATTCCCCCTTTGTAGAAGTGAGTGCACGCTACAACACAAATAAGTTCCTCCTAATTCTCCCTTTGTACCAGTGAGCCCCGAGAAGCGCAAAATAACTTGCTCTCGAGGTGTTTGTGAACAGGATGCTCTCGGCGCAAGGCGAGAGTCACCGCGGGTGATTGTGGGCCCCACAAAGTGTCAATATGTGTCTTGGAAGAACGTGCGATTGTCCTCGGCTTGTTGAGGCTTTTTTTTGTTGTTGTTGTGTTGAAAGATTTACAGCTTCCGTTTTGACGTGGAGAAAAAAAAATGCATTAAAGTTGGAAATATTTTTAGATAGATTTCTTTCTTTTCTGGGCTTTTTAAAAGTGCAGCCGTACAGGAAAACACACACACACACACACACACACACACACGCCTACATGGGAAACCAGACTTTCAGTTGGTGGTCTTTCCTGTCTGTGGAGCACAGGTGTGTGAGTGGTGCGTGTGTGTTCTCCCTCTCTGTTTTTGAAGGTAACGCTTAATTAGACCACTAACTGACAATCCTGTGTGCGTGTGCATGTGTGTGTCTGTGTGTGTGTGTGTGTTTGTGTGACTAAACTCGGTGGACTGTATTTGTGACTAGTTGTGCAAAGACTTCACCAACAATCCCAGGAGGTGCTGTATCACTCAGGCAGTCTTGCAGCGTATTCAGGCCGTATTTCACTTTAATTCATCCTTCAATGATCAAATTATTGTCTGTTTGTCTCTGTGCACTGTTTTAAGGATAAAATGTACACTGTAAAAAAAACTAAATAAAAAATCTGTAAAAACAGCTGCAAAAATCTAATTGTGAAAGATGCCAGAAAATACATTAAAATATGTTGGGATACTATGAAAATAAAAGTGAAAATAAGGGCAAATATCTGCAAAATAATGATATTTTTAGCTGATTTAAATACAGTATAACTTTAATTTTCCAGTCACACGTTGTAAATGAATTCATTAGTTTGTAAAATATTTACTATATTTTTGCCTGTTTTTTTTTTAACAGCATGTAAATAGTAATAAATAATAAATAAGAAGAAGAAGAAGTAGAAGAATGAATATTTTAAAAAATCTGTGATTTTATTAAATATTATTTGTAATTAAACATTACAATTTAAAAATGATTAACATGAAAATAGTAATAAATATATAAGAATAAATAACTTTTTTCTGTGTATTTTATTAAATATTATTTGTAATTTATCATTACAATTTAAAAATGATTTACCATTTTCCTGTCCTTAATATACTTTAATTCAGTTTTAAATAACAGCAAATACCTGTAAAAATAACATTATTTTCTTGGTGATGTAAATACAGTAACACATAGTGTCATTTTACAGTCACATGTTGGACTCGTTCAAATTATTATCAGTTTTCATAAATACTAATCTTTGATGTGGGCGTTATTTGCAGTTTGGTCCTGTTTTTTTGTCATTTTTGTATTCTAATGCCGTTACTGCAGAATCATTTTTTTACAATAATAACTCATAACTCATGTTGTAGTTTGCTGTGCCTGAAATGATACCTATTTATTTATTTATAGTTTATCAGTGGACCTAAAGAAACAGTGTTGACATTGCAAAATGGCTTTACTGGGCTGGTAAATGTGACAAATGTAATTTATTTCCATAATATGGTGACGACCTCTCAGGGTGTCCTATGGGGTCTGGAACCATGCAGGACGTTGGCACTGGATCCTTTTGGTAACATCCTGACCACTGACAGGTGAAGTGAATATCATTGATCATATTGGTACTATGTGATGTTCTGATGGAAAACCTTGGATTTTAACATCCGTGTTGATGAGACTTAGACGCCCAAATAAACATTGTCCCACAACAAACACACTCCCTCATGCTGATGGAAATCCCAAATGTCACCACATGAAAATGCACCCCACCACATGACAACAACATCAACCAATCAGGAACATGTTGAGAAACATGACAATGGTCCAACATGTTGATGTGACCTCCAAACTTCCTACACCTCATTCTGATCAAGCATCAACAGGATGCAGTGGAACAAGTTGGATTGACAGAGGCTCCACTGCACAAGACAGAGTACCCAAAGGATCCAGTGCCCTGGTCCTGGTTCCAGACCCCATAGGACACCCTGAGAGGTCCTCTGGTCCAATGGTTCAGAGCATTTCTACCACATAAGGGGGACCAACACAATATTAGGCAGGTGGTCATGATGTTATGCCTGATCCATGTATATTACTCACTTATTTGCCAGGGATTCAAACAGGCAACCTCACGGACCAATTCCAGCTGCCAGATAGCGGTTTGGATTACAGGAGGCCACTTATCAGACCGACTGTGATCTCCGCTCGGCTCCCTCTGGCCTTCTCTTTCTTCCTTTTAAATACACACGACCCAATCTCCATCTGCTATTTCACACCTTCCCTTTCATCGCCCTCCATTACCCGGTAATGAACACATCCTCGCTCTTTTTCTTCCTTCCCCACCTCCCCCGTTTAAGTTCATGCAAATTCGTCCATAGTCTCTGTGCGACTTTGGGGAGGTGTGAGAGTGAAGCAGGGCAGGAGGGGAGCTCTGACTAATGACTTCATTTTCTCTTTCATGGCCTCTTTTGGCGCGTCTGCGGCGGGATTCCTCCCCCGAAGCGGCCGACTCCACTCCGGTGACACAGATACTCTAATGAAGCGCAGAGGCATGACTAGATGTGTGGGATTGATGCAGAAGCAGGTCAAGCATTGATTGGACGGTTTATTTTTGAGGCTTTTTTTCTTTTTCTTTTTCCAAACGCATTGATACCGAGAGAAGTTGAGTGTGGGTGTGACCGGGGAACGGGAGGGAAAAATAAGCAAGCGGCGGCTACAAACAGACACACACTTCGCCCGTCACACACTGCGCCGCTACACACACCTCAGCCCCCTCTAATAATCCGCTAATCCTGTTTATCATCAGCCAGCTTCTTCTTAGTGCGAGCGATACATGAGAGAAATCACACTCACAAACACACTCCAATGTGCAGAGCCGAGATACAGTATAAATACACACATCTCTATTTCTTGATTTCTTCCTCAATCTTCACTCCATTTTTTTTTCTCCCCTGCTATTTTTCCCTCTACGCTTCCGCCATGCATCAGTTATGCAGTTACACATCACAATCCCACATCAATGCCCGGCCTCTCGGAAATAGGAGTGTTTGCTTCTTGCTTTCTGTGTCTGAAGAGTTTCGCTAAGCTGTGGAGAGCTCACTCCTCGTTGGTTTTTTAACTCCACACACAAATACATTAAAAACCATGAGACCTCCTTGTGGGACACTGCAAATAAATTTGGGCCTAAACTACAGCTGAACTTTTTCCCCAAAAAAAAGCGCGTTTCCTACAATATCCCCCTCCTGAAAATAGGAATATTAAGGTATAATCACAGATGATCCGAGCTTAAGCAGGCAATAAATCTATATTTTTGGTATTTCTCTTTTGGGGATGCTGATTCTAGTAAGGGCTAAGTAAGTAAGTTGTAAATATGGCCATAATCGCCGTTTTCTCATTTCATAAGGTAATCTGTGGCGCTTAAGGGGTCATTGGAGGAGCCGCTGTTTGGCTGCTGAGAAGCACAGAGCAGGTTTACCCGAGCCGAGCATTGTGCAGCTCCAGCGTGAAGTATCTTTGAGGGACGGAGGAGGGAAACGCCTCAGTTTCACCGCGGCAAGAAGCGGATCAGCGCGGGGTGATGCTGTTGTGACTCAATGGGAGTTTGGTGACCTGCAAAAGTTGAGAGAAGCGGAGTTCGGTTTGACGTCTGGAGCAAAAATACGAGCAAAAGCTGCGTTTTGCAACAATGCAGGGGAAATCAAAGCACGCAAGCTCTGGAATAAGTCTGGAAAGTCTCAGAAAAGTACTGAAATACATTCAGGTATCTAAAACCAAGTGGGGATTTCTCAGGGCAGAACAAAACTTGTTTTCTGCAAGTCAACGGCTGCTGTCTCTGCCAATATTGTGTCATAGGAGTCATGAGAATGTTTATCTATTGAGTAATAGAACAGAGCGTACAGTCATCATGGTGCAGCCACAGCAAACACAGCTTTTATTGTCTCATATTGCATCATATTACATATTAAATATGTAATATTTAGGTGTGAGATTGTGCCCTGCTTCACTCTCCCCGAAGTGATTTATATGTTTAAGCAAATTTTATGTATTTTATTACTACTGAACATTTGCCTAATAGTATTGCTGCTAAAATATTTAAAAATATTTATTTGTTAGACACGCTGCAAGGAAAGAACGTTTTTCTAAGGTTTTACTGTGATTTTACATATTTTTCCTGTGTGTAAATTACAAATAAAATCACAGTAAAATAGTGGTAAATCATATTTCAGTTATAAAAAAAATGTATTAAAAATGTCAATAATGTTCTAAAAAAAAGAGCATTTAAAAAAAAAATAGTATATTCTTCTTTTGGTTTTGTTGATTTAAATCAGAAAAAAATATATAGTTTTCTCTTTACAGATATTTGCCATTATTTATATGGAAATTTACAAATAATATAGATTGAAAAATTATTTTAAAAAATTTAAACTGTTATTTAAAGATTTTACCGTTTTGTTAAATTCCAGAAAATAGTCGGAATGTAGACGGATAAAAATTCATGCCAAAATTGTAGCTATTATATCCTGTAAAATCACTGAGAAATAGGATTAATTCCCATTTTAGCGGTAAAACAAAAAACAGGTTAAAAGTGTCAATAATGTCCTCATAAAAACAGTATTTTTAAAAAATAGTATATAATTTTTTTTGCAAGATTTCACAGTAAAATTACAGAGTTTTTATTATATTTAAATCAGAAAAATGTAGTTGTTGTTTTTTTTTTTACAGATATTTGCCATTATTTATCAGAAAATGTATGTATATAATGGACTGAAAAATGTAGATTTTTCCTATTTTGTTAAATTAAAGATATTATTTAGTAAAATCACAGAAAAAATATGAATTTAAACAGGCCAAACATGTACATAAAAAATTATATCATTCAAATCAGCTAAAAAAATAATATCATTTTACCGTTTTTTTTTTTTTAAAAATCAGTGCAGACTGATGAGCAGAAGTATTGCTATTTAAGTCAGAGAAATCAACTAAAAATATACAAGATTTCTTTTTACAGTTTATCATATTCAGTTATTTGATTGTGAATTGAATTGGTGATACATTATATTTATATAATTGTGTTTGATACAAAGCAGTCATGTTAGGTATAATTTCTAGGAATGTAGACACCTTATGACCCATTTCTGTTTAAAAGGGCTGTGCACACCTATGGAAGAACATAAATAGAATACTAGGCTATCTTTACATTTGCAGAGCAGACATCTGTGGTGTATTTGCACCACTTACAAGCCCAGTGCGGCCAGTTTAATGGATTATAATGGATGCACAGTGTTGCAGCATCCACTTCCCATCTGGCCTGCAAACATCATGTGTGCCGTCCAGCCACACAGATAAAAAGAGAGAAAAATGCAAATCTCATAAGACTATTCCTTGATTAACTGTTCTGAGGTGTTCTTCAAGTAACCTTACTGACCCCAAATGTTCCTCCTTGGTAGAAATGGTGGTTCCTCAAGACTCCTCTGCTTCTTAGGATGTAAACGCTAACATTAGCATGCTAGCATGTTGTTTGCAGGTATCTGGTGGAACATGTGGAAAGTTGGGCGTCACCAAAATGGCAGTTTATTCTGAGGTTAAAGATGTTTGTAGCAGATTTCACTTAAAGTTCAACATGTATCGGTGTCAAAGTGGCTTAGCAGCCTAACATTGATCCAAATGCATCTTTTAACATGAACAAAAACACAATCTGCAACAATTTGACGTTTATATGCAACAATTTCAGGTTCATTTGCAACAATTTGAGGTTTATATGCAACAATTTGAGGTTTATATGCAATAATTTAGGGTTTATATGCAACAACTTGAGGTTTATATGCAATAATTTGAGGTTTATCTGCAACAATTTGAGGTTCATTTGCAACAATTTGAGGTTTATCTGCAACAATTTGAGGTTTATATGCAATAATTTAGGGTTTATATGCAACAACTTGAGGTTTATATGCAATAATTTGAGGTTTATCTGCAACAATTTGAGGTTCATTTGCAACAATTTGAGGTTTATATGCAACAATTTGAGGTTTATATGCAATAATTTAGGGTTTATATGCAACAACTTGAGGTTTATATGCAATAATTTGAGGTTTATTTGCAACAATTTGAGGTTTCTATGCAACAATTTGAGGTTTATATGCAATAATTTAGGGTTTATATGCAACAACTTGAGGTTTATATGCAATAATTTGAGGTTTATCTGCAACAATTTGAGGTTCATTTGCAACAATTTGAGGTTTATCTGCAACAATTTGAGGTTTATATGCAATAATTTGGAGTTTATCTGCAACAATTTGAGGTTTATCTGCAACAAATCGAGGTCTTTATGTAACAACTTGAGGCTTATATGCAACAATTTAAGGTCTATCAAAGTGGACCAACAACCTAACACTGATCCAAATTCATCTTTCAACATGACCAAAAACACAAAAGTATGATTAAAAGTGTCTCGTTTTAGCACCAACTTAACATTTTCCTTCTTAATATTTAATAGTTTACACCAAATCCCCGTCGGATTCAAGGGTTTCGCCCTGTTCCGCCTCTCTAATTAATGTAACTGATGGCTGGACAGCAGGTGAGGTGTTTAGCGCAGCTATCTGTCGCTACCATCAACACCTACTTCATGACAAATTACATCCACAACTTGACCAGGAGAGATGGAGGAGCAGATAGAACGGGGAAAGGAAAAAACACTGGAAGGAGACGAACGGCATCGGCTTGTCCTTTTTTTTTTTTAATGTAATGTGTTTTCTCTTAACGCTTTGACACTTTGATGTCAGTCCAAGTGTGCGCAGGGGGCAAAGAGGCCTCGGGGAAGCTGAGGGGTCCGGTCACCGAGGGCTACCTATAAACACCGGGGGGCCGTTCCATTTCCTGAGTTCAGGAAGCCCACTTTTGAGGAAGCTCTGTGGGTTCGATTTCTCTCATTTCCTCCTGTGACACCGTTCCTGGTTGGAGTGCAGGAATGCGGCCGGGGAAGCAGCTCGGCGGATACTATGGACACTTCCTGACTCCGAGAAGTAAGACATCAACACAGCAGCAGCAGAAGAAGAAGAAAAAAAAATGGATTAATTTACTGCGGCTGGAACCTTGAGGTGAGATCCGAAGTGCTTCACAATCAGCATGTGTACTCAGTCGCAATTATGCTTCCGAGATACTTTCCTAAACTTTAATAAGTGAAAAGGGAGAAGGCAATACGGTGTTAAATACAGCACATGGAGCATCTAAGCTGACATAACCCTATTATACACACATACACAACCCGTCACATACACATTTCTCGGACACACACATGCGCACGCACACACAGTAATTTCCTCAGATGGCCTGTAATCTTGCAGGCCTCCATCTCGGCGGCTTAGCCCAGTGGACTGGGGCAGCCGCTGCCAGCTTTCCACCCGGGGCGGGGGGCCCGGAGGGGGGTGCACAGGGGAGCCGCGGGGCCTGGAGGAGCCCCACATGGATTGTATTTGGGAGCCTGAGGCATGAAATGGAATAGGTTTAATCTGTTATCACCTGCAGGGGAGTGTCGGGGCCAGCCACTGACAGACACAGCGGCTGAGGTGGCGGCGGCGGCGGTGGGATGGAGGCGGAGGGTGGAGGGTGGGTGAGGGGAGGTTGCAGCACCTCAGTCCCCGCTGGTAAATGAAATATCAGCCACTACAGCCGGAGAGTGATATTAGTTTAATTTCTCTGAAGCTCACCTCTCCTGCCTCCCTGCCTGCCCCTCTTCCTCTCCATCTATATCTACCTTCCTCCTCCTCCTCCTCCTCTTCACCACATTCAAGATTCAGCTGTCGGTCTGGAGCAGATCTGTCTTTGCTACATGAACCATATTCACACAGGAAGTCTGGGTCCAAATGCAAGCTTAAATCTCTTAAAACCTCTTTTTTATTTGCAGTTTCTTTTGAAATTGTTCAACATTTTGGAAAAAACAGGCTATTTGTTGCATCAGATGAGCATGCAACGTGAAGGCTAGTTAGCTTAGCATAACAACAACAAGCCTGACTCTGTCTAAAGGTAACGAAAATCCAGCTGCTAGCATCGATAAAGCTCATTAATTGACCATGTTTTCAATATATCTCATTTGCCTAATCCCTACAGAAACCACAACCCTGCAAATACAGGACAAACTGAGGTTTATCTGCAACAACTTCAGGTTTATATGCAACAATTTGAGGTCTATATGCAATAATTTGAAATTTTCTGCAACAATTTGAAGTTTATCTGCAACAATTTGAAGTTTTCTGCAACAATTTGAAGTTTATCTGCAACAATTTGAGATTTATCTGCAACAACTTGAGGTTTATCTGCAACAATTTGAGGTTTATCTGCAACAATTTGAAGTTTTCTGCAACAATTTGAGGTTTATCGGCAACAACTTGAGGTTTATATGCAACAATCTGGGGTTTATCTGCAACAACTGGAAATTTTTATGCAATAATTTGAGGTTTTCTGCAACAATTTGAAGTTTATCTGCAACAATTTGAGGTTTATATGCAACAATTTGAGGTTTATATGCAACAATTTGAAGTTTTTATGCAACAATTTGGGGTTTTCTGCAACAACTTGAGGTTAATATGCATAAAGGATCTTGAAACCAAAGTCTTGAGAAGATTTACAGCATTAAAAAGCAGAAGGACTTGTTGTTTCTGCTTCACAAAGTCACAGCTGCAGTGACTGTTCACAGGTTTAGATGTTTGCTAGTTTTGCAGGTCATGTTTGTGGTTAATGTCCTCATGAAGTGGGTGGTCAGAACAACTAAGTGAGTGCATTCGAATCCGTTTCTGTCTGTAAATTCTAGAAGTATTTGCCAGCAGCTGTTATGGATCTCCTCCCTGTGTGAGCGGATCTTTCTCGACTCAGGTTTGACACAAATATGATTGCCTTGTAGTAGCTCGACGACGCTGACATCTCCTCGACCACAGCTTCCTGTGAAGGAATGAGAGAGAGGGAGGTTTGGTTTGACACTTAGGGGGCGTCGGAGAGGTTGAAGGGAGGCAGCGTTTCTTTTCTTTTTACGAAGAGTGAGAAAAAAAGCCGCTTTCACGCTCCTTGAAGTGGCTCACCGTCTCTGCTACTGTACTGAGAAGAAGGCATGAAGGGTAGGAGTGGGTGAAGGTTGCCGGGTGAAGATCGGCAACTCGGGGGAGGGAGAGAATGTTGGGAAATTGTGGCATAATAGCGAACCTTCATCTGCCGTCACGTTAACCTCCGCGTGAGTCTCAACCTGCAGCTCTCTGGGATAGTTTAGGATGCTGCAGCTCTATTTTCGCTGCTAGACAACAAACCACATCCCCTTTATTAACGCATTCATGTCTTTCCTGCCTCGTATCTCCATAGGAGCTAATGTTGTTGTGGGCTGTTTGTTATGGTGAAATTGTGTTCAGTATATTCACTACGCTTTTTTTTTTTGCAAGGCAAGTCATTTTTCGGTTTAAGCCAACATAGCTCTAAAAATAGGTGTGGTTGGGAGGTTGATATTCTCACCTACGCATATTTACAACCTCCTACTCCTTACCCATGCACACTTATACACACACACACACACAGCGATACAGTATATTCTCACACACTGCTCCACTTTTACCAGCAGCCCACACAAACAGATGTGGCACACGAGACACAAAAATATTCCATTTCACACATTTTCGCTCAAGTTTATTGTTGCCGAGTCTCACCAGGAGGCCTTTATGGGTTCACGACACCCCCCGAAAGCACACACTCGGCCGCTTCAAACGCCGCTGTCCAGAGAAAGCAGAGAAGAGAGAAACAGGCAACCCAAAAGCCAGAGCTGTCCTCCCAGAGCCTCACGGAGCGGCCCTTTTCTGCTTGCATCACCACACTGCTATGCGGCGACGGCACAGCAGGTCCACTGTTGTGATTGCAATCAAGCATCCCCAGACAACTATCACAACCAACTAATTACAGGATTAGGTGATCAAACAAGGCTCCTCCAGCGGCAGTGCCAACCGCGCTGCGTATTTTGGCATGTGGTCGCTGTGTACCTGTCAGTCTCGCCGAGCAAAGTGCAAACAGCTGCAGGTTCTGAGGGGAGGGGAAAAAACACGGGAAGGTAATATTATAATAAACCCTAATGCGAGTTCCTTCCTGTGTGACAACTTCCATGGAAATGTTGTTGCTGTTGCGCAGAAACGGCGCATTGTTCCAGAAGTTTAAAAGCCATTTGTCACCGGACGGCGATGACACAAGGGGCGATGCATCTTGCTCAACTGCTGCACAATGCATTGCTAATGAAGCATGGGTAAAGGATGACAGGTAATGAAGACAGGCGGAGGGGAGCCGGAGGGGGGAGGTTACAGAGGGCAGGTCCTACTGTATGACATTACTGTAGCAGGTAAACGGGCAACCAGCGGTACAGTAGCGCGACGCCGTATCAGCTCTCGCGCTATCTCCATCCAGATCGTATGAGGAAACCCCGACCAAGAACAACAAGATTAGCCGGTAATCAGATGTGATGTGATACTCTCTGCTCTCCGCCGAGGAGCCGCAGTGCAGACAGGTTGTTTGAGACGAGGCAGGAATGTGGAACGTGCAGAAGAGCCGAGCCAAACATGTATGCATCTGTTGCTAAAACATACCTCTGTGTGTGCTTTACCTCTTCTAATAGTGATAAATAATTAACAAGTGTCACTGTAGAATTTCATTGCAGCTTCTTTACAGTGCAGTTTCCACACAATCTCATGTTTTATTTAGCTTAAAGGGAATAAATGTGCATCCAAAACGTCACTGCATTTTAGCATTTTAACGTCGGGGTAACACTTCCTTGCAGACACCTCTAGGTCATAGATACTACTAGTACTACTACAACTGCTGCTTTCTAGTCTAGAAGGACGCGCTGCATGTATGTGTGAGAATTCTAAACATAAAAAACATACTTTTCTGCATTCTGGAGACTTTTTATGCAGCACTTTGTGTCTTTCCTGCATCAATTTGTGGTGGCTTACGTGCGTTTCAGCAAGATGTGCAAAACGTTCTGCACATGTAGAACCACACATACCTTTGTCAGGAGCTTAGGAATACAGACGAGCCCCTGTTGTAAGCTCTGTTGCATCATGGAGTAACATTATAGTAGTGTTCTAAATGTTAATATCTCTAGAGTTCCCCCCTAAAATCTGCACCTTTGCTGCTGAAGATGCGCACGACTGCCCTACAGCTGGATGTGAATTTTAGGCTACAAACAGACGTCTGCACAGACTTTTTCAGATGGTGAATTTGAAGTCACACCGTGGCGCATCCTCACGAAATCACAAAACACGTCATGTACGAAACACTTGTCTAAGATAATATATTAAAAGAATAAAGCAAGAACAATTGTAAAATCTTATTTCCTATATAAGATAAAACTACTTTCAAGTTGCAGTACACAACATTTAGTCACATAAACAAAACATTTAGGCTGGGTAAGTAGCAGGGGTGGACTGGGGCCAAAAACCAGCCCTAGCGTTTTTGGCCCAGACCAGCCCACAACATTATCAGGGTCTATCCTCCGCTATCGGATGCTGCTGCTGGACCAAATAACACAGTTGTGTTGGTGCGTTTGGAGGCCTCTGCTTCCAGTGCTTTCATGTTTTTCATTCGATGCTTTTCAGCACCACAGGAGGCATTTTTTCAGGTGCTGTTTCTCCATGATGTTATTAGACTCCTCACCTAACTTTGGCTGGCTTGCCCTTACTCTGTTAGCCCCGCCCATCCAGCAACTGGGTGATTGACAGGCCCTGACTGACAGTTAACCAATGGGATGTGTCGATGGGCTGTGCCGAATGGCCAGTCAGCCACACAACTGGACAATAGGTCACATAACTGGCCGGCCAATTATGTGGGGGGAAAAACAACCTGTTGACCAGCCCCCTCTAGACACCGGCCCACCGGGACAGTACTCGGTATGCCAGATGGCCAGTCCACCTCTGGTGGGTAACGTATAAAGCCTCCTTGACTTTGTCCTGATTTTAATTCCTCTTTTTTTGGAGAAATCACAGCAGAGATTGAGAGCAATATATGATCCCAAAATGGATAAAATGCTGTTTCATAAATGTGCTTAAATGTGTTTCATACATGTTTCATTGAAAGTGAATTTTGAAACATATTTCAGGTAGTTTTATTGCATCTTAAGCATCTAAAAATGCCTGATCAAATGCTTAAAGTGAAACCGTATCTTCCTGCGACAGGCCTTAACAGAAACTGCGCACACAGCAAGCAGATGCCCTCATTGTCTCGTTGTTTCTCATGTGTAGTTCCTGGAGTTAGTTCTGCATTCTTTTCAAAGCGAATCACTCTACTACCACTTCCTTGATGCTGATCCCTGAGCGGTGCTGCAGTGATGAATGTCCCCATACTCTCACCATGACATCATGACAGGAGAGCAGAGTCTGGACCGGTGTGTGACACGCATTGACCTCAACGTAGACCCACACACATGGGTGGTACGATGACGGACCTGCAACGCACACATGTTTGCACACAGTCCGTCTCGAACCTCGGCGGCGTTAAAAATGCAAAGATGGAAAACACACTTGCACATCAGCGTGAGCGCGACAGCCGGGCGATGAGGGCGGCCTGCTGACGAGACTCTTTCTCAGCAGCTCCTGCCTGCCTCTGTTTGGATTGTAAACATGTCAGAAAGTGTGAGAAAGCCGCCGTGTGCATGACGGCGAAGTGCTGCTTTGTTTTGGTTCTCAGGGTAATAATAGCTGATGATGAGCCAGGTTGGCTGCAGTTCGGTCTGCAGGTGGCGAGGTGGAAACGGTGAAACTGGTCGGACAATAAAGAGATCTCTTCACAGTGACGCTCTGACAGACACCTCTACAGAAATAAAGGTGCTAACTGCAACCAAAAATAATCGTAGAAGAGCCCTTTTCAGAACCTTTTAACAGGTTTCTTTAACACATACCAAGCTGGCATCTTGTAACATGTTGTTCTGTGTGACCAACAGTCCAGAACCCAAAATATTCAATGTATTGTACTGGAGGGGACCCAGAAATGCTGTAAATCATCACACTGACTGTGACTTTGCTTGTCTAAAAATGAAGTCCTGTCATCCAAATGGAACCAGGTGCGCTCAGGAATATAAAGAAGCTAAATGGAACCATATAGTTCTTTTCTGTGATGCCATAAAGGAACCACTGTAGTTCCACAAAGAGCCTTTTAGCCAGAGTTTCCTTGAAGAACCACTTCTTTAAAGGGTTCTTTAAACAAACCTCCAAAGGTGCCACCAAAAACTGGTTCCTTTTGGCGCCATGAATGGTCCTCCCAAGAACTTTTGCAAAAACATGCTCTTTAAGGAAGCTGTTTGAGATGGTTCCATGGGCACCCATTGGCAGAAAAGTAATGGTTTTCTTTAAAACGCCATAATTGTTCTTTTTTTTTAGTTGTTTGGTTTGGTTGCAGGTAGCAGCATGAAATTAAAGCTGCGCCCGATGATTATTTTCTTTCTTGATTATTCATTTGGTCTATAAAACATCAGAAATCAGTGTCAAATTCTCATAATAGTTCGCCAAAACCCAAGCTGGCATCTTGTCTAGAACACACAGGAAGGGACCCAGAAATGCTTTTTGCTTAAAAATGACTTTAACCATTATCAAGTTTGGTTATCAAAATACAACCAGCAGAGAACTATCTGGAAAATGGTTCCTCAAAGAACTGGCTTCTGCTAAAAAAAAATTCTTCTGGGCGCCATTTATTTGCATTTATGGTGAAGCATTTTTTAATGGTTCATTGAAGCACAGTTGGGGGTTCTTTAAACTTGCTAAAAAGGTTCTTTGTGGAACTACAAGTTGCTGCAAAGAACCATTTTTGATTCCAGCTAGCATCTTTATTTTGTTCTTTACCTGCTCCTGTATAGATTATAGGACACAGGAAGCAAAAAAGTCACTGAATATTCTGGGTTCTGGAGTGCAGCTCAGACAGAACAACATGCTGCAAGAGGCCAACTTGAGACGTGGGGAACCCTAATGGACCAGTCTGGTAGTTTTATAGACTAAATGATTAATCGTTGATGAATATAATGGTTAGCTGCAGCTCTAATTTCATGCTATTAGCTACCAGAAAACAAAATAACTTCAGTAAAAATAAAGAACACTGGGCACTTGAAGAAGCGTCGTTTAAGAACCATTAGTTTTCTTGTGAAGTAAAAATACACTTCACTGGAGACTCCATGAGCGTCTATCAATATGAATCCACATTTTCGATGGTGAGATAAAGATGATGCACTTTCACAGCTGAAATATTATAGTTGCATTCAGGGGGCATTAGAAGAGAGAGCGTCCACCGGACTCCTTGAAAGCAGCTGATAAGGCCTCACTCTGCTGCCCTCCCCTGTATCGAGCCCATCAAACCTCTATAAATTTCACACTACATAATTAGAAAATGACATAATGTCATTATGTCATGGTACATTACTAAACCTCGTTAGCCCATTACCTCGTAGCGGCCGGAGCGATTAGCTGTG
Source organism: Dascyllus trimaculatus (assembly GCA_024666655.1). Lineage (NCBI taxonomy): Eukaryota > Metazoa > Chordata > Actinopteri > Pomacentridae > Dascyllus > Dascyllus trimaculatus. The sequence goes on along the minus strand of CM045465.1, from coordinate 5,198,865 downwards.
GAAGGCCCCGCCCTTTCCTGTACTCCCACTCACTCGGAGAGGAAGCAGGAAGCCGCTCGCATGTCAGTCATCCCCAGACGGGAAGTGCCTGGGAGATGGCGAGCCTTTAATGCTGCAATTATTGTAACTATTGTTTGGATTGATAATCACGCTCATTACGGAGAGATGGGAGGAAAAGGAAGGAAGCTGGAAGCTCTGAGGCTACTTGTCTGAGAGCACGGGGAGGTCTGACGGATGGGCTGGATGGGAGGGAACGAGGAGGTCCGGAGGGATGTGTGCTCCCCGCTTGGGTGCATGGGAAAGCTTGTTTGTTCGAAGGGCTCGCATTTGATCTGGGTTTCTCAGAGTAATTATCTGGGCTGGTGCTTCGAGGGAGAGGAGCGATTAACGCAAGCTAGGGGTCAGGACAGGACAGCACTCAGAGCGACCCAGAGCAACTGTATATTCTCTGAAATAAGGAGAAGGAATGTACAGTAAATATTGTAGTTCTTAGTTACTTTGCATTGGGCACACGATGAGACTACAAACTGGTGAAGAGATCAGGAGCTTTCTAACTCAACCGACAACTCTGTGACCTTTCCAAACCTTTACTTTCCTTCTCCTTTTCCCTCCAAATCCTCCCTTTGTTTCCACCTTTCCTCTCTAACGTCTTCTCTCCTTCTACTTTCGCTTTTCATCCATCCGTCTCTTTTCTGTCCGTCTCATCTAAAACCATTAAAATCCACTTTCGGCACTCGATTGGGCAGATTTCTGCTTCCATAAATATTAAGCTATCTCCAGCATCTCAGCTATTAAGGGTAACGACCGGAAATAGGAAGGGGGAAAAAAACTGTTTGCCTGGTTGTGTCTGACTGTGACAGATGATCACAATGTTCACTAATGTCGTATCATATTCCTTCGTATCTATAAAATCTGGAATAGTAAATATCAGACTATTAAAGCTGGGGTAGGCAACGTCGACTTGGTGCCAATCAGATAATAGCATAAATAGCAACAAAGCCTGAGAACAGAATGTGGTTGCACAGCGACTTAGATAACGGCATTTTAGTTGGGATGTTGGGGTTTGAATCCCCGGTGAAGCCACAAATTAATGCTGATTTTGAGGGTTTGGAGCTTACAAAAGGAAGGGATCAGCTGCAAAACCACGGCTGTAGCCTATAGTACCATACAAAGTATTTGCCCCCCTACAGAAATCTTCCATTTTTGTCAGCTCACACTTAAATGTTCCAGATCATCAAACTAATATTTATATTTACTGAATATTATATGAAAAAGTAATTGCCCCCTAAACCTAATAACTGGTTGGGCCACTCTTGGTGGCAACAACTCACCATGGAGGAATGTTGGTCCACTCTTCTCTGCAGAATAGTTTTAATTCAGTCACATTAGATGGTTTTCAATCTTGAACTGTCCTTTAAAGGTCTTGCCGCAGCATCTTAATTGGATTCAAGTCCAGACTTTGACGCGGCCACTCCAGAACCTTCATTCAGTTCTTCCTGAGCCCCTCAGAGGTGGACTTCCTTGTGGTCTTTGGGTCTTCGTCTTGCTGCATGAACCATTAGTGTTGATCTTCAGGTCATGAACTGATGGTGGAGATTCTCCAGGAGGATTTTCTGATAGAGAGCAGAATTCATGGCTCCATCAGTGATGACAAGATTTCTGTTGGGTGGGGGCAAATACTTTTCATGACATGGTATAATTTCAAATTCTGTCTTTTTTGTTTAGTGGTTTGTTTCCAGATTTCTTTTGATTGCAGCTTTAATTGGCTACATCAAGCTAATCTGTTGCTGGCTTTAGCTGCATGTTTAGCATAGAGCCATGGATTCATAGTCTGACTCTGCAGATGTAGACTACGGGTATAAGCCGACCATTTTACACCTTCTGTGAGTTACGTTACCATTTCCAACATCACCTTCACTATGGGAAACAACCTCCAAGCAGCAATTTACATGCTGAAAAAATTGGATTCATGCATCATGCGTCTGTTTGGTTCTTTCAGTAAATTAGCTATTTAACTGACAGCATGCAAATGTTCCGCCTTAAAGAAACACAAACAAGCGAAAGTGCAGTCAGACCATTCTCCATCGCTGATATAGCTCTGTGGTAGATGTGGTTGAAGCCATGAGTTCATATTAATGTCACATTTTAAGCAAAAATGTTGAAATATATTGCTTCTTTCCAGGGGGGAAAAAAACCCTTTTGTACACTGTAAGAAATTAACACTTTTTTGACAGTTTTGACAGTAAATTATCAGTTAATGTTGTTTTACAGACTGTTTTGTCAAATTACAGAAAATTAAATGTTTGATTATGATAAAAAAAAAAAAGACTTTAGTAAAACTGTAAATTTTAGCCACACAAATCAGATTTTTTAAACCTGATATTTATAACTATTTTTACATTTCTTGACTGTAAAATTACACCATTTTCCCATAAAATAAATGCCCCAAAGTGATTATTGTTTTACAAATATTTGCTAATGTTAAAAAAAACTATTGCATAAAAATGTACAATGATTTTTTAAATAATTATTCAAAGTTCTAACAGCATAATTGCATTTAAAACTTGTTAAAATACAAGGAAAAGGCATCTGTGGTGAGAAAAAATGAAGCAGAGGTGTGAAGAAAACAAACAGTAAAGTAAACTGACTGGTAATAACATTATATAAAGTGTAATTGAAACCATGGAGAGAAGACAACACGATAATGACAGACTGCAGCGCACTAAATAAAACTAGAATTTCTGCTTGTCATGCCAACTTTGTGTCTGGGTCTGAGAAAACAGTTGACTGTGCATGAGGTGTTTCACATATCACACCTGCTCATCAATTTAACGCTTGTAATTTCTGCATGTAAGCAGGTCTTTTAAATGGTGGCAGACACCAACTGCTCGTTTTCTCCTGAGACGAGACAAATTTGCTCCGGGACAAAAAGAGAAAGACGAAAAAAATATAAGCAGAGCCAAGAATTTAAAGGCACCCGGGCGATGTTCAGCGTCACAGCATGCAGGACTCAGTAAACCTGTAATTAGCTGTCAGCCAGCAAATATCATTTTGTGAAGGCGCACCGCTGTGGTATAGATTGGAGGAGCTTGCCAAGCACAATTAGAGGAGTGTCACTAATTACATCGGCTTTTGAAGTCATGAAACTGATGCTTGTACGTATATTCCTCATATTTGCGGCCGTTATTCACTACCTGCCTCTGTATATTTTATAAACAGCATAGAGACAGTTATGTTTTGTTGTTAGACCAAAACGACTCTATTCTGTCCTTCATTGGTTTTATTCTTCTAGCAGCAACGTATGCGGTTACCAAGATAATAACTCATCCACTACAACTGAAATTAACTGAGGTGTGCCACAAGGTTCAGTTGTAGGTCCTCTTTTGTTCTCTATGTACACAAAATTAACTGAACAACAACCTAAAGAGAAAAAAAGATGTCCAGGTTTTGTGATTCGTTCAATAAATTATAGATATTTTTTATTCCCATGTACATATTCTGCATTAAACATTAAAAAGCTAAAGAAAAAACATATGATCTAATGTGAAATTAAGGCTAGAAAATACATTTTAAATTACAGAAAATGACTGTATTTTATTAAATGGATGTTTTCGGTTGTTTTACAGGATTTGTTTTAAAAAAAATTGCTCCCAAGCTGCAAAATATTATGTGTGGTGTGCCACAAGGTACGATCTGAGGTCCTCTTTTATTCTCTATGTACATTTAATGGCACAAATTTAATTAAACAACAACCTAAACAGAAAAAAAGACGTTCAGGTTTTGTAATTTTACGCAGATTTGTTCAGTAAAATAGAGATATCTTGTAAAATTATCTATCTACATTATAGGTAGTTGCATTTTTTATATTTGTGTAAATATTCTTCATTAAACATTAAAAGGTTAGAAAAAACATACAATTCATGTGAAATTAAGTCCAGAAAATGCATTTTAAATAATAGAAAATGACTATATTTTATGAGATGGTTGTTTTCTGTTATTTTACAGGATTTTTTAATAAGATTTGACTCCCCAGCTGCAAAATATTACCTGTGGTGTGCGACACGGTACAATTTGAGGTCCTTTTTTATTTTCTATGTACACTGAATGGCACAAAATTAATTAAAGAACAATCTAAACAGAAGAAAGATGTCCAGGTTTTGTAATTTCACATTGATTTTTTTCCATAAATTAGAGATATTTTTTATTCTTGTGTAAATATTCTGCATTAAACAATAAAAAACAGATAAAAAACACATGATCTCATGTAACATAAGAGCTAGGAAATGCATTCAGAGGAACAGAAAATAACTGTATTTTATTAGATGTTTGCTTTCTGCTATTTTACAGGATGTACTTTTTTATTTTAATTATTTTAGCTCTCCAGCTGCACAATATAACCTGTGGTGTGCCACAAGGTACAATTTGAGGGCCTATTTTATTCTTTGTATACATTTCATTGCACAAAATGAATTAAACAACGTTGAATTAGACCTAATTTATTGCAATTTTACCAAGATATCTGTCCTAAATAAGAGATATTCTGTATAATTACAGAAGTTTCTATCCATATCTATCTATCTATCTATCTATCTATCTATCTATCTATCTATCTATCTATCTATCTATCTATCTATCTATCTATCTATCTATCTATCTATCTATCTATCTATCTATCTACCTATCTATAATTTAATAGATAACACATAACAGATAAATACAGATTATTAAACATTAAAAAGCCAGAAAAAAAACACATGATCACACATAAAATAAGAGCTAGAAAAAGCATTTTAAATACAGAAAATTACTAGATAGTTGTTTTCTGTTATGTTACAGGTTTTTTTTATTCTTTTATTTTTATTTTTGGCTCCCCAGCTGCAAAATGTTACCTGTGGCGTGCCGCATGGTACAATTTGAGGTCCTCTTTTATTCTGTATGTACATTTAATAGCACAAAATTATTTAAACAACAATGAATTAGATATAATTAAATGTCTTTTACATAAACATCTGTGCTAAATAAGAGATATCTTGTATAATTACAGAAGTTTTTACCACAAAAATATTGAGTGAATGTGGGTTATATGTATAAGCATTGGTAACCTGTCAAAGTATCTACCTATCCTCATATAAATATCTATATATCTTCTACAATATAGATGATTTCATAGATTTTTACACACGTAAATAGGCCAGATAATTATTTAAACTATCTGTATCTTATGAGATGGTTGTTTTCTGTTATCTTACAGTATTTCTTAAATTCTTTTCGCTCCCCAGCTGCCAAGAGTTCACATTAGAACTTGTAATTCCTCCTTTAATTTACTTCAAAAATGTTTATCACTGACATAATAAAGTGGCTTAAGGCTCCCTCAGAAAGTACCTGTGGTTTCTGTCTATGTACATAACTCACATTCTTGAGCGTTTAAGGTGGAATTCTTAAGGTAGCATGCTTCTGTACGCCTCCGGTGACCTCCTCCTCCCCGCCTCCATCTCCCAGAGAAACAGGCCAGTCCAGTTATAAACCCCCTCAGCCTCCACGTGTTGAGCCTTAAAACAACAAAAGGAGACGTTAACATTTGACCTCCCGTCTAATCCTGCAGGACTGTTACTGTTCCTCGCATTGTTTCCTAACCGTGTCTCTTTTAACGGCTCCCGCTGAGGCCTCGGCGGCTTGTGGGCCTTTTTTTAGACCGAAGACTCCCAGAAATTAAACAGAAAAATGTACGTTTGTGTTTGGATGAGGAGCTTTAGGCCCGAAAAAAGGGTTTAAAAGGAGTTTTGAGGGCAACTGTGTGAAAGGATTTTGGAAAGGAGACATGCAGACGTAAAAGCAAGACTCCTCTCCAGAATATGGTGTTTAAATAAAAAGAAAAGAAATATTAAAGATATTTTGTGGATTTTTTTCTTATTATTTTAGATTGTTCTGCTTATTTTTAACGCACAAAAGCATCAATAAAATTACAAAAAACCTATAAAAATCTGAATAACTATAAAATCCCCCTTTTAATTTTACAAATACTTTTTTTATTTAATAAATGAAGCAGGTAAATTCCAGTTTAAAACTATAAAGATATTTCTAAAATCAGATATAATTAATGACAACTAAAAGAAAAAGAAATACTGGGTTTGTATTTTTATATAAATTTATTAAATGCAAGATAACTTGTATAATTATGGATGTTTTCCCAACAAAAAACATGTTTTAACCTATGTATAATATCAATAAATGCAATTATTTACAAAAATGTTTATATAATAAATCTATATAAGCATTGGTAATCTGTTTGAATACAGCATTTTAAAAAAAATCCATATATGTATTATTATATATATCTAGATCTGTCTACCTATTTAATTATTATATTTACATAAAACACATTATTAGTATTATTTAATTGTTTTTTAAATATATAAATATATCCTGTGCTGAACATTAAAAATCTTCAAAATACACATGATCTAATGTAAAATTATTCTAGTTATAAAATTAATGTGAAATTTCAAAAATGACTGTATTTTATGAGATAATTCTTATTATTACCAGTATTTACTGCTCCTCCAGCTATCAGAATATTACCTTTCTTCACATAGATATGATCTCTTCTGCATATTTATGTTCAATTGTCTTGAAACAAATTAGATAATGCATTTTTTTCCACTTTATTTTGCTTCTTAGCTGTTATTAGAACATTGTCACCTTTAAAAAAATCCCACCCCAACTCCTAATATGAATATTTGAATCAGTTCCTGCCTCCTAAACAGATACGTTTGATTAATAAGCTGCATTTATTGGACGCTGTAACTCCCTTATTTTAGACTCTGGCCTGTTTTGAAGAACTTTCTGGGGGGAAAAGAGCACAGATCTGATCTCTAAACCAGGTTCATGGTGTTCAAATGCAGGTAAAGTCCAGGTAGCGCCTTAAAGAAAGCCTCGTTGGTTCCCATAAAAATTCCTGTGGTCAGGACGAGGCTGAGTCACCGGCTTCTTAATTCTTTATTCACTCTGTTGTAACTTCACTCACAGTTTAGAGATGGATGAATGAGGCACAAGAATGCCTTTGATAAACACACTCACGGCGCTTCGGGGTAAATGAGCTTATTAGGCAACACACACACACACACACACACACTGATCAGGGGTCAGCTGATTACAGGGGTACGTTAGCCCCCCTGGGCGAGTCCATTCACCGGGAGGTTAGCGCTCACAGCTTTACGGTATTTACATCCATTTGCATTGCTGAGGCTCCCACTGAGGAGTTTGTTTAGTCCTGCTGGGGGCCTCCGGGGCCACAGTGGTCCTTAAAGGGCCAACAGACCCCAGACCAGCTCCAGGAGTCTCTCTGTTTGATCCATGTCGACCTGCCAGGACTCATCTGAATGTAAAAGGCTTTCTAGAGATCAATACAGTCGATTGAGTCAACTCTGTCCTGCTGTCTGTTTTCCTTCTTTCTTTCTTTCTTTCCTTCCTTCCATCTTTCCTTCCTACTTTCTTTCTTTTCTTTCTTTCCTTCTTTCTTTCCATCTTTCCTTCTTTCTTTCTTTCTTTCTTTCCTTCCTTCCATCTTTCCTTCCTACTTTCTTTCTTTCCATCTCTCTTTCCTTCCTTCTTTTTTCCCTTCTTTCCTTCTTTGTTTTCCTTCTTTCTTTCATTCTTTCTTTTTTCCTTCTTTCTTTCCTTCCTTCTTTCCATCTTTCTTTCTTTTCCTAAATTTAGCATTTAGTTAGCTAGTTGATTGCTTCTTTGCTATTTTTCTTTCTTTCTTTCTCTCTTTCTTTCTTTTTTCCTTCTTTCTGTTTTCCTTCTTTCTTTTTTCTTTCCTTCTTTCCTCTTTTCTTTCTTTCTTTCTTTCTTTCTTGTTTGTTTGTTTGTTTGTTTGTTTTCCTACTTTCCTTGTTTTTTCCCTTGTTTCTTTCTTTCTTTCCATCTTTGTTTTTTTTTCTTTTTCCTTCTTTCTTTCCATCTTCTTTCCATCTCCTCTCCATCTCAGACTCATGTATCTCATTATATTCGTTCTGTGTCTGCATTGTTGTGAGGTTTTGTTAAATTTGAAATAACTGGCCGCAAATTTCTCATTACCAGCTCTGCATTAAGGTTGCTTCAGTATTAATGACCTTAGCTTGAAAATACAAGTTATCTGGTATTTCTTCATGACGTTTTGTTGTCTGAGTGTCTATTTACAGTCTTGAATTCTGACATTTTACCATAATTTCATCAACCACAAGACGGGAAACTGTCACTAATGAAGGATTAAAGACACAAATTTCACTGAGGCAACATAAAAATGTGAGAAAAAACACTGCAACTCGTACGAAATGTAAAAACTAACTCTGCTGTATCAATGAAACAGCTTTTAAATTGAAATTCAGCTCGCAGAAGAGAAAAGATTCTGTTTAAAGATGCACTAAGACAAGTTGGTATATTAGGAATAAACACGATTAATTACATAAACTAACAGTGTTTTAACATTTTATATCACATTTCAGTCACTTAATGCTCTTTTTTTTATCTTTTTTTCATTTCTATATGTGTGTATTTAATACATGTAGAACATCTACAGTATCTACAGCTTCTAAATACCTTTTATGAGTGTATTTTTCATGCTAACTCTCTTTGATTCAATTACAGCCAATTTACAGTAACATCTCATTAACATCCATTCATCCTGTCGTCGAAAACAACCCATTTCTTCCATTTACAGCGAATCCCTGACATCCGAGACAAGGATCTGTTTGTTTCTCGGGTCAACAAGTCAATCTGCGGCGACAATAGCGCTGGAGTAAAACTACAGGGGCTAAATGAACATTATGGGAGCCCTGATGTGTCTGTAAGGGCCGGTGGTTGGCGTCAGGGCCCCCCGCTCGGCCGCAGACACACAAAACAAATAGCCAATTTGGGTTTTATTGTGCTGCCGGGGGTCCACTCCACCCCAGAGACAGATGACAGAGCGGCGGAACACAGGAACACAGCAGGAGGCAAATGACACTCAGTGCAGTCGACACACACACACACATGGCCAGAAAGAGCTGCACACTCAGGGTAAACACCAGCAAGAGGAGCTTTAAACAGCTGATACCTGCAGTGAGTCTTAATCTAAAGGCTGGATTGTTATTGGACGCTAAAATATACAGTAATGAAAACCAGCAAAACCTGCACAGGCAAAAACCTTTATTACTCTCATGCTTTTATTCTGAAATCCTGATGCAAATGTACTTGCATGTTCATTCATGCAGCTTCTGCTTCTACTCAGCTACATTTTTACGTTTTTACTGCTCTACATTTACTCTTAACTCTATTTTTTCCCCTTCATGCGTATTTTATATTCATCTGTATCTCGTACTATATGGTCCACTGTTATTGATTAACTGACAGCGTGTAAAATAATTGAATATTAGCTCTGCCTTAATAAGCTATAGCATCAAAACAAATTAAATATGAGAGATGACAGCTCCTTAATATGAAATAGAATCACATAATAAGACATTTGAAGGGCGTCCTCTGGGATTAACAAAGTTTTATCTTATCTTTGATGTCAGTTTATTTCTACTTTTACTTAAAAATCTGATTTCACGGGCAAAGATTTTGTGTTAACATTGAATTAAGTAATAAATTTCCTGCATTGTGGTGAATTTTTTTGCACCATTTTGCTGTTTCTGCATTAATTTAAAGCCAAAATGTATTTTATGTATTTACGTATGAAAAACATTTGTTTGTTGTAATTTCTTTTTAAAACTCTTTACCGTTACTTTACAGACTTTCTTTGTTTGTGAAATTAAGGATAATAAGTAGTAAAAAGTTTTATGTTAACTGTTAAAAAACTTCCACATCAAAATTCTACATTTTTACAAACAGCAGTTTATTATTTTACAACATTTCAGCATCAAGTTACAGTTTTACTGTATTTTAATTAGCAAAAATAATAATTTTATAGGTATTTGTCAAGATGAAACATGTATATTAGGGATTTAAAAATGTTTTTGACAGATTTTTTCTGTTTTGTTAAATTACAGATAATATCCAGTAAAATCACAGAAAAAAATAATAAAACATAAGAAGAATAAAAAGGAAATAACCAAAACTGTAAATAACAGCCACATAAAAAATCTGCAGTTTTAGAAATGGTAGTTTTATTCTTTTATAATATGTGGCTGTAAAACTGCACTGTTTAAAGTATTTGAATCAGCTAAATATATTTTTTACTAATGTTTATTATTATTATTATTGTTAGGGTCTGAGCCTGAAAGGGAAAGGCTCAGCGATCAGTGTGAAACACTGAACGGTGTACTTGCACTGAAGTGCAAGGGCCCTATTGTTCCTGCTCTGTTTCTTTCTTTCTTTTTCTGACCTAAATGCCACTTAGCATGTTCAAAAACTCCCCAACTTTGACATGCACATCAGGACTGGTGGAAAAGTCAATATTTGGGGGGAATTACACGTGTGAATGGCAAAATAAGTCAATAGCACCACCTTGAAAATTGGACTTAATGGGAGTTAAGACAATTAGTTTCATGTATAGCTATGAAATTCGGTACACGGTATTTGTATCACGACAAGAAAAACAACACTGCCTAATCAACCGTTTACCCAAAATGCAACAGGAAGTCAGCCATTTTGAATTTACGGTCAGAATTTTTCACATTTTCTAGAACGAATTCTGCATTTTGGTGTTTGGCCATTTTGGCGTTTTTTGGGGGGGTTTTTTGGTCATTTTTCCAGAAATTTCTCATTTTGTAGAGCTAACTCGTCCTATAAGATAACTCTCACACATCTCAAATTTTGCCAACACATACTAGAGGCGGTCCTGACAAAAATTTGTTAAAATGTTCCGCAAAAGTATGGAGGTGTGGCCATGGCGGCCTGCGGCGTTCTGCCCGTTTGCCATTGTGGCGTTTTGCGATGAAAGAAAAAGTGAGTGATCTGTATCTTGCCTGTACGTGTCCCGATCAGCCTGAAACTTCACATGCGTGATGAAAGTCCGGGCTTGATGGGATGCATTGGTCGCAGCGAGAAGCGAGGGCCCATTCAATGCTGCTTGCAGCTTTAATTATTATTTTTATTATTATTATTATTGTTATTATTATTATTATTTGCAGTTGTTTTCACCAGTTTTTTATTTTAGTTGTTGAACATTAAAGTAAACATTATTTTGTATTTTTTGGTTTATCTGTTGTTATTTTTACAGTGTTCTTTCACCGCTGCTTGTAGCTGATTGAATATAAAGAAAAAATATTTTTAATGATGTCATGCTTTCAAAAAAGTTTTCTCCAAAATTACTGCTTAATTTGGGTTTTTATCAGACATCTTTTGCACGTAAGATCTTTATCTTCATAATGTCTTAAAGCACTAATGAAAAATGCTGCAGCAGAGTAAAATACGTCACATTTATCTTCTTCATCTTCGAAATCCACGAATGATGTGCCGATATCTCAGACTTGCACCAGAGTCTTTCACACGTCAGCCTCGTCTACCAGTTAAATCCTGTTAAACACACACTCTTACGAGGTAGTAAATGCCTCAACAGGCCCTCCAGAACACACACACACTTCAGCACAGACGCACACTTAAGGCCATAAAGGGCGCTCTGCAGGCCTGCTGCTCTGTCTGCCCCGACAGCCGTTAGCGTTAGCCATAAAGGTTGCAATCAGAGTGACCTCTACAGTACAGAATCAAGCTGAATGCGCGGGGGGCTGTAAAGCCACTGTACTCCGCTGTAAAGGGCCGCAAAGATTGGCCCCATAAACAACATGAGGGGTCCCTATCGGACACTCGGGTGGGACAGATGGAGCGCGGCCACCGGATAGGTAGGGACGGATAATTAAAGTCAGGACCAGCAGATGGAGAGGAGTCGCCCCCTCCCTCCGCCAGCCGCCTCCCATCCCAATTCCACAGAGGACCGAGGCTGGCAAGCTCAGGAACGCTAAGAGCAGCGAGTGTGTGTGCAGTCCTGGGTGTGTGATAAGCACATGTTCCCCTGGGTGAGTGCTTGAGTGATCTAACAGGGGCAATTAATTTGTTTTATATACGATTTAACTCCTCCGAGCTCCGACAAAGGAGGCAGTCCTCTGGGAGCTCTGAATGCTCCCTGATACAAACCGGGACCACAGGGGAGATGCACAATCAGCTCGCGATGAGAATGCCCCGTTTATGCCCGAGCTTTCATGTGTACTGATGAGGCGGCGGCAGCGGCGGCGGGTGGAGGCGATCCACATGTAAACTCATTTTCCTCCATGAATATGTAATGGAAACTGATGAGGCTAATGACTTGTAGAGGTGACCTACTTATTTACGGCGAAGGAAGGGAAACGAGGATCTGAGGGTTTCATCTGTGGCGCATAAGAGGAATCTCAGATTGTTTGTGCGCCAGCGATGCCTGTGATATCCCAGGAGAGGCCATCGACTCGCTGATGGCGTCTCCTCCGTCCAGTTTACGCCGCTCAGTTTCTGATTGTTGCTTAACCTGCGGAGGACACGGCAATGTGACCCTTCCTGTCGCTCTGGAATCTGAAAAAAGCCCTAAAATCTACAATTCTGTAGTGAAAACAGATGAAAAACTGTAATAGGGAGTGTAAAGTGAACATCCTCCAGTCCTTAATCCCATGAATTATGCAATTGCAAGTTCTGTCAGCAGCACCTGTTGGTCCAACTATCCATGACTACATGCTTTTATGTGTATTTGAAGTGTTGCTTTGGAAAAAAGTGGATGCAAAATGGCGCCAATTGTGCATAAAATTTTAGACTTTTGCAAAAAAACAGTCAGTGCATCCATTAACTCACATGACTGATCGGCTTTTTCCGCTTCTTCCACCATTTTCGCGTCCAAACAGCATCAAACATGTCCGATTCCACCAGACGCAGAAGAATAATCGCAACTTTCCCAACTGAAAACAAGTTTCGTTTATTTCTTCTTCCTGTTCCTAGCGGTTGGCGAACAATTTCCGACTTCTTCTACTCTGTTTATTGGAGCTATGTAGCCCTACAGCGCCACCTTTTGACACAGCCCAGTTTACACATTTACTTTTTTTTTGCGACATTTAATTACAACGACATTCACAACTGAAGACTCCACTCCTTTATAGATCATTTTAGATTTTAAACAGCCAAAGTTTTGTTTCGTTCTTCTTCTTACAATTGCTGTTAGCAAGTTTTCTGACTTCTTCTACTCTGTTTATTGGAGCTACGTAGCCCTACAGCGCCACCTTTTGATGCAGCCCAGTTCATTCTCCAAAGAAATTAAGTAATTGAAACCAAATCTGCATTTTGTTTTTCTTTCTACATTTTTTGCAACATTTAATTACAACTTTCATGACTCCATTTTAGATTATTTTTTAGATTTTAAATAGTCAAAGTTTTGTTTCCGACTTCTTCTACTTTGTTTATTCGAGCTACGTAGCCCTATAGCACCACCTTCTGATGCAGCCCACTTAATTTACTCCTAAGAAATTAGCCATATTAAACCTAATCTCCATTTTTCTTGAGTTTTTTTGCAGCATTTAAATAAAACTTACATGACGTTTAAGTAGCCGAAGTTTTGTTTGCTTCTTCTTCTTACAGTTGCAATTAGCGGGCTTTGTTTCTGGCTTCTTCTGCTCTGTTTATTGCAGCTAATGTAGGCTACAGCGCCACCTTCTGACAACACTACACAACCACAAATTAATCTGTGTTTTCTTTTTTAAAACATTTTTTTTTTTACATTTAATTACAACTTTCATGACTTTTTAAGTAGCCGAAGTTTTATTTGCTTCTTCTTCTAACAGTTGCAGTTAGCGAGTTTTGTTTCCGGCTTCTTCTGCTCTGTTTGTTGCAGCTAATGCAGCCTACAGCGCCACCTTCTGACCACACTGCAGAGCCTGGTTTACTCACTCCAAAGTCTCAGTTTTTTATTTGCAACATTTCAAAAGTTTACCGCAAATTTGCTTTAAAAAAACACAAACGGAAACAGCGACTGCTACGAACTGGTTTCTCGTGTAAAACAGGAAATTTCCAATAACTGGTGTCAGAAAGTAAAAGGTAGTTGTCAGTACAGACGCCTCTTGTTTAATATCATTAACTTTTTTACATGCATGTGCAAACACATCATGTTGGGTCACTTTCTGGCCTCACCAAGCACTTAAAGTGAGTAAAAATTAACTTGCAACGTCCAGCAAACTTCAGCTTCAAGGAAACTGACAGAATTCATTTAGCACTGGCTTTTTTTTTTTTTTTGGGCTAACGCTGGTCTTTGTGGTCTTATTGATGCTGACCCTGTGTCAGGGTTACTGATCCTTAGCAAACACCAACTCCTGGCAGAAGACCTAAAAAGAACCTGTTAACTCTGCCTCATCAAACCCCTTCACACCCCTTTATCCCTGCCCTGGCCCTCATTTAGTCTCATTAACTCCCCCGTCCTCCCCTCCCCTCCCTCCATCCTCCCCCTCCCCTCAGCTGCAGACCAGCGATGCTATCTGCCCATCACTGGTCCATATTGGTCTCCTGAGAGAGCTCCGAGGCGCTGGGAACCAGGACCCCCGAACGGTTCTCTGGAGAACGGGGGACAACAGGTTCGATGATGAAGGGGAACGGCCCTTTAAAAACAGCTGGATGCTCGGAGGTGGGCACGGCAGATAGCAACAGGGCCCTTTGTGTCCCGGCTTCGCCTAATTAGAATAAAAAACAACCTGGACCTGACGATAAGGACGGCGAGAGTGTCATCAGTCGCAGATATGGAGAGGAGAAAATGAGACGGAACAAAAGGACAGAGGGGACGGACCGTGGGAATTATCTGACAAAGTCAAATAAACAGGACAGTAGTTAAATCCTCTGCCGTCCCGTGAAGGAAGAGATGGATCTGCAGGAGGATATTAACAATAATTAACGGTTTTGTGTCGAAGGTGCTGAAAGGAGACCTAAAGTCGCCTTTAAAACATAAATCCAGCTTCTCCTCTTTTCTTCTTCCTGCTATATAACTCGGTCAAACACACATAATCTAATTACAGCTGATTGTTTTCTGTGCAACCATGGCAACAGTGCAAACAGGAACTATACAGGTAATGCAGCACGACTTCACGGCAAATAAGATGTAAACAACTGAACAAATGGGTGAAGCAAACAGTTTGATACCTTATTTTTGCAGCACTGAAAGCTTGATGGAAGAAGTTAAAAAATATAGAACATTCATCCCTTCATCGTGGCTCTAATATCTCCAGAAGGATGGATTATTTCAGTCGTCACTGTCTTTATACATATGTATGTATGTATCTATATTGCTGTAACAGTGCTCTAAAGTAACCCCATCTCCCAAAAAATTACATTTCTATATAAATAATTTGCATTCTCATTTTGGAAGGAACGTGTTTTGTCCCTACAAAGCTAAGACTGTGATCTAGTAGAAAAGGCGTTTGCTGCTTTCAGGGTCAATTCATGCTTCCGGCGTTCATTTACAAAAACCAATGCGGACTTCAAACACAATAGATACGCGATGGTTTTCTCGTATCATATCGAACACAGAAAAACACACAGACTTCCAGTGGATTTTTCTGAAAAGCTGATTCAGTTAGCTACAGATGGGACTACAGCACCGCGTCAATGTGTTTGTCCCTGAGCACGAGACACCTGGAGAAATTAGGCCTTCGTGCTGTTAGAGGACTGTCGCGCCTCGAAAGTACAGCAAGCATCCACTTCAATTAGAGCCTTTTTTAGACATGAATTTTAATGTATTTGTTTTAGGCATAATTGTTTGGCTTCTGGACTTCCGGAGAGGCGTCTGTGAAGACTCTGGTGACTTGGGTGGGTCACAGTTTATGTCAAATATGAGTTGGCCTTAAGGAGGATGAAGCCATAAGTCAGAAACAGAAGATTTTTACCCCAAAAACATGGTTTTGTGTCCTATGGAACCATTATTTTTAGACTTAAGCTTTGTTTTTGGTCATTGTTTACTTTTGGTTTTGCTGTTTGGTTCACTTTACTGCCAAGACTACATGGTTGAGTTTAGAAAAATTTTACAGTTGGGGCAGAAAAAATGACCCTTGTACACCATGTTTGGGGTTTCTTTTGCATTATCTGGGTTACCAGGGTAACAAGCCCCGCCCCATCTAACATATGATTGGCTGGCAGAAAAACAGCGACAGTAAAGCAGTAAAATAAACAACCTGAGCACGAGGTATCTGAAGAAATTAGGCCTTCGTACTGTTAGAGGACTGTCGATGAGAAGCATGTATAAACTGAAGCACCTTCAAAGTCCAGCAAGCAACCACTTCAATTAGAGCGCCTTCAAACAGGAATTTTAATGTATCTGTTTTAGGCATATTTGTTTTGCTTCTGGACATCCGGAAAGGTGTCTGTGAAGTTTTTTGTCAAGTACAGCCTTGTGGACATGCAGACGTGGAAAGCATGAATTGGCCTTAAGGAGGATGAAGTCATTAACAGGATTTCTACCCAAGAAACGTGGTTCTGCATCCCATGTGGAACCATTATTTTTAGGCTTGAGCTTTGGTTTTGGTTGTTGTTTACTTTTGGTTTTTGCTGCTTTTTAATGGCCAGATACCACATGGTTAAGTCTAGAAACATTTTACAACATGTTTGAGGCTTCTTTTCCATTTTCTGGGTTACCAGGGTAACAAGCCCCGCCCCATTTAACATATGATTGGTTGGCTGAAAAAGAGCGACAGTAAAACGGTAAAATAAACTGTCTAATTAGAGATATATTTGTGATATGTCACATACAATTTAAGGATGCAGTTTAGCTGCATTGGAATGCACTTTTTTTTAAAAATAAAAAGCTGTCTAAAATCTCAACAGGACTTTTACCAGGCTGCATAAAATTCCTGAAGCTCCGTTTTTCTCCTGCATATGGACAAAATTTTGTTCATTTCTTCTTCCTGTTCCCTCCTCTTCCTTCTTCTACTCTTTTTTACTTTTTTTTGCGACATTTAATCATAACGTTCATGACTGAAGACTCCATTTTAGATGCTTTTTAGATTTTAAATAGCCAGAGTTTTGTTTGCTTCTTCTTCTCACAGTTGCAATTAGTAAGTTTTGTTTCCGGCTTCTTCTGCTCTGTTTATTACCGCTAATGTAGCCTACAGCGCCACCTTCTGACGACACTACAGAGCCTTAACAGTTAATTGAAACAAGCGTAACTTATTTTCTTCTTAAATGATTTGCAACAAGAATACATCAAGCTGAAAAAAATCTGGAGTCAACTCATATGTGTGGTTAAAACTTAGTTGTTAGTCACCTACTGTGCCTCTTTTAAAGAAAAATAACTAAAGAAACACTCAGACATGAGCTGTTTTCACTACAGCTGACTCATAAGATCACAAAATGATTTTATGAGTCATGTGCCATTCTCAAATATGACTTTCAAAACATCACCACGTAAGGAAAAGATGACGCTTCTCTGCAATAACATAGATTCAGGAGCAATTCCCTGGAAAAATGAAGCAAATATCTAAATGTTTTCAGAGGGAAAGGTTATATAAGTATTCTTTCATTTGCCACATCAGCAGAGAAGGTATCAGCCCAGGAAAAAGTGCTGGCTGCAGATACGGCTGCGAGGAAACATGGACTCTCCTCCCTGGAAACGTTCATCAGGCCTTAACCCATTTAGCCTGTGTCTTAATGAGGCGAAAAGCCTCGCTGATCGGACCTCAGACACATGGGTAAATAACACCTCGGGGAATGCTGGGAAATTAACAAAGCACATTTCAGCCTGAATCATTTATACATAATTATACAGAGAGGGAAAAAAAGAAGGATGAAAGGATCTGTCAGGGAGGGAACCCACCCGTAATCAAGCCCTAAAACAAAACTATTAAAACGGCAAAATGAGGACTGTTAAGTGGTTTGACCTTTAGTGACTCCAGAGCTGGGAGATGCTAAATAGCGCAGGAATATTTGGCGTATTGGCTAAAAGACATTAAAGTTACGGAAAGAAGAACATGAGACAGAGACTCGGAGAGGCAGAGCAACAGATTAGCTTTCCTTTCATGCTCTGATTTACAGCTGTGTGTCGGGTTAGTTGAAGGAATTTAATATAAAGTGATCTATGTATCTTGGCAACAACCTGGCGTGACGAAAGGCTTGATATGAGCAGGTAGATTTCCATTCCTGCATCCCGGCACGTCTGACACCTCACACTGCAAAAAATATCCATGGCAGAGACGTTGAGTTTTACACTTCCAGAGTGTTTACCGAGCGGCTGCAACGGCGCTGACCTTGTTTTTTTTGGATCCTTGAAAATGATCCAAGTAAACACTTCTTAGAAAGCACAAGTGAAACCGACTCATTCCGCAGACAGACCGAGCTTGTAAACAATGCAGTTTCCCCAATCAGTGAGTCACCTTTTCAGAATCAAACAGGCTGCCTGGTAATGTGAGCGGTAACACAAGAAGACCACAGCAACATTAAAATGCTTTTTCCATTGGCTTCCACGGGGAGAATATTCATCACACACCTGCTCAGACACGCAGCCTGACGGGAGGCTGTGTTCTGATTTGATATTAGCCACAAAAAGCTGATATTACCAGTCGTTCACAGGGTTGATATATGGGTTTGTTTGCTTACAGAATCAGAATGTTTAACCCTGGTTATCGGCAAGGTTTTGACTTGCAAACCGATTTTACCACTACTTTTCTTGCTTATACTACTTTTATTGCTTGTCCTCTTATGTCTCTATATCATATGTGATCTTTTAGAGATTTTATGCAGCATTGCCACTTCTTAATCGAGTGTTTTACCTTGTCAACATGTCCATATGGCATATTTAATGGCTTAAAAGACACATAATGATAGAAATACACAGTCAACTCCATGGTTGAGCATTTCTACCTTGAAACTGCAAAGTATGAAAGTCTAAAAAAGCACGTATTCAGGCTACTTCTGGGGTTTCATGCCTATTACAACATGCCATCGTGCAGTGTGCAGTAGTTTTGCACTGTTCGAGCTTAATTTTAGGTGAGCTGGTGTGTTCGAGCTGCAGAAAACAATACATCTATGAGTGGAGACTTAATATATCTGCACATTATCGAGGAAGTAATGACAAAAAGTTGTATCTCTGCCATTTTAGCGCCATTTTCATGGAAAAATCCTAAATATGCATTTAAATAGGCAGTGCAGACATGAGTATTTTGGTGGTTAATCAACCACCAGGAAGGGGCTTTTAGAAAGGTCGTGTAAGCAAATGCTAACGGTGCAAAAAGCACTCAGAATAAGTTGCTTCTTTTACATGTAAATGGGTTCTAATTGCATCTAAGTGTTAATCTGTCAAGCCAGAAGTCTGTGTAATTAGTTACCATTGTGTTCAGGTGAATCATATACATCATATCTCACAAGACAATTTTCTGTTTTGCAAGCAAAATGAAAACATGCAGAGCAACCTGATAGCCGAGTGGTTTCGGGTGCACACCACACGGCCACAAGTGACTGATTATCGGTTTGGCTGATTTTCAGATCAGATATTGGGCATTTTCATGATTAGCAGTGCCTTTCTTTTTAAAAATTGGTTTTTGAAATGCGCTACTTGTGCTTTGATGGAGCCGCCTCGCCCCGTCTGTAGCCAGAACGGTGTGGTTTTGAGCAAAGTCCCGCCCACAGGTCCAACTGATTGATCACGAAAACAGCCAATCGGCACTGAAGGAAACATGTTGAATAGTTTTCTCTTAATTTAAACATAAATAAACAATTACTGCAATTAGTTTGAAATATTTGTCATCAATTTCCCGGATTAGTGATAATCGGTACTGATTCCAATCTTGATAAAAAACCACTTGTCTGACTTTAGCATAAATGCCTTCTAGTAGTGAGTCCCTGGTTCGATTCCCGGCTTCCCCCGGACCTTTGCTGCGTGCCGTTTTTCTGCTCTATTTCCTTCCATTTGCTGTCTCTCTCTACTGCAACTGTCCAATGAAGACTATTTTTAAAGAAATGCAAGCATGCAAAGTCACGCAAAAGTCAGCAGAACTATATACTGTGTGTATGTTTCGTAAAATATTTCCTTGTGGCAGCTTCTGTCCATCAGAGATCAGAATCATTATTGGCCGTCCATTTTCTCCAACAGTATCTCCGCTGCCTAAACTCAGAAAAACAAACTCGCCGACCCTTCTTCGCCTCTTATCCGAGAAAAAAAAGAAAACATAGTGTGTTTGCACATCGCTGAGAGGTGCAAACTCAGACCTGTGTCAGTTTATCTGCAGCTGACAGCACTCCGCACCATCGCGCAGCCCCGTACAGCTGCGAGTGTGTGAATGCAACAATGGCTGTTTTTTTTTTTCACCTCTCGGTTCGCTGTCGACCAAAAAGATAGAAAATGATGCAAACGTTAGCTCGGCTCTGCTATCACACCGCAAAGCCCTTGAGCGTATGAAGGGGGGGCCACAATGCATAGCGCACGCACACACACACACATGCACACACACTCTCATACAAACAAACACACTGAGATTAAATCTGGGCTGGCTACTGCTGGCCTCTCACTTTGATGAGCCAAGGAGCCAAGAGTCTGGGTGCTGGATTAAGATGGCTGAACTAGATTCACTCTCCCTCTCTCCCCGGAGGGGTTAACCCCGATTGCTCCCCCCTCCCCCCCATTCATTTACATTGAGTAGTCTTCTTTTTCTAACACAAAGACTCCCTCCACAATGGTTAAAAAAAATCCACCTTTGAGATTAGCCGGCATAAACAAACACTTAGTCATCCGAGAGGAGGCCTTTCTCTCGTGTCTCCATCATACAGAAAGGCTGAGGCCTCCTTTAATCTGGGCCTGTTAATAAATTATACCTGGGGTCTGAAGGAATGATCCATTTTATTAGCGCTGCTGGAGGCTAGTATGACTAGGCTGTGTTGTGTTACAATGATTACAATTGATTCTTACTGCGAGGTATTGTTTATGGAAGCCGACACCGCCGGCCGCTCGGGGAAAAAAAAAAGTGCTGCAGCGGATTGATGCAGACTGATTCATGGCTCGAGCCTCACCTTTTCCATTTATGTCAATCAGAAGGCCGCTGTGCATAGATGTAGTGTTCGATATGGGGCCTGCTGGTAATTACTTTGTGTTCTACCAAAAGTTTTGGCTCCACAACACCAGCAGTCAGTTCGGGCCGCACCAGATTTGACCACGCTCGACGAGAGGAGGGCCTGGCGTGTATTTGGCAGTAACCAAGCAACAGAGTTGGCTATTAAGGCCCACTGGATTATCAAAGAGTATGAGTGGACGGCAACAAGAGCGCTTAAGTGTGAACCTGATCCCTCGCTCGCAAACACACCGGGAGAAACGCACACCAATCACTTAAACATCCACACCTGTAATTAGCCATTCTGGGATCAGGAGGTGAATGCCAAGAACCGCATCCACGTGTGTGTTTGGGAGTGTGTGTGCTCGTAGGTGTGTTTTAATTCGACCACTTTGGTTTGTTATCGAACATTTGAAAGTACGGCAAACTGATTTTTGTCTATTGCAACCCAGAAAAATGGAAATATTTAGGTTAGACAGCAGCTGCTTCAAGGAATGTTCTGGTATTTTAAGCAACAGTTGCTTATTTACCTGAATTACATGAAAACTTTGACATTAGTTTCGTCTCCTTAAGTTGGATAGTTTAGTGTCTAACACCTGCTACTGACCTTGGCTTTGGAGATTGGTGGTTCAAGTCCTTGTCAGGGCCCGTAGGCAAGGTCCTTAAAGCTGCACCTCCTACCTACCTATGTATGTCGCTTTGGATAAAATTGTCTGCTAAATGAAATTGTGGAGTTGTACAAGTTCAGTAGCAAGATTTGTCCAATGCATGGTTAGCCTAGCTTAGCATAAGGCTCATATTTCTTAACCTTGAGCTGCATTCTTGCTCAGGCAAACACCCCAACAGAAGACTGTTCTGGTTTCCAGATATCAGCCACAAAAAGCTGATATTACCAGTAATTCACAGGGTTAATATATGAGTTTTCTTACAAAATAAGATTAAATTGCTCTTCTTGCTTTTTCTACTTTTATTACTTGTCTTCTTCTGGCTCTATATGATTTCATGCAGTGTTGCCACTTTTAAACAATGTTATAGATCATGTCCAAATCAAGTTTTTTTACATTGTTAATGTGCTTATATTGTATTTTTAAATGCTAAAAGACATATCATGAGAGAAAGCATGGTGACAGCGGTTGTTTCTGATCCGTGGAATAACCTGAGTTTGTCGTCCTCTCATTCCAGGCTCGTTGGGCAGACACGGCACAGGATATCTGGAGAGTTCAGGAACTGCAGCTGTATTTGGGCGTCGTCAATGAACAGGTACAACTCAAAAACACCTCCGAGATCTGGCAGCAACTCCTTCAATGTCAACACTTTTGGATGAATGAGAATCTCCTCCCCTAAAAACACAGATTTGCCCTGAGCATAACTCGTTTTACTAGTAAACATCCAGTCGGTAAGTTTGCGGTGTGTACAGTCACATCGCAAACCTTGGGATGCCTATGGATGTCTGCGTGAATACCAGAGTTGGACGTTTTCCAACATTTGTGGCATCTTAAATCAAAAAAATGGTTCCTTCCATTGGCCCACGTGTCATATTTACTAGTTGCAACTAGACAAAAAGAGACATTTGGGGTTTAATACGGTGTTTAATTTATGCATTGGATTTATTAACTGAGCAAAACTTCTAAACTGCAAGAGCTAACGGAATTAAAACAGGTTTTAGTAGGACAGTTTTGCAGGTGCTGATGTGGTAGCTGCAGTAATCTTCTCCATCCTTTTTCAGTGCTCAGTTTTCCTGTTGCAATCTCTCTCTTGAATGCAATATGTGTTGAAGGAAGTCTAGTCTTAGTTCTGCCATGGCGCTGCATTTATTCCAGAGAAAGTTGCTCACTAGTAGCATACATGACGTTTTCAAAGGTTTTCAGGCCCCTTTCATTGCTAATATTTGAAATCTAAGCAAAGGCTAATCTGAGCCATGTCAGTGGAAAATAATCAACAAAAAAATGTGGATGAAGTTGGAATCATCTCCAGACATGATATCATTTACACTCTACAGCACACAACAAACTACGTACACAAGGACTACATGTCAAACTTTTTTTTTCCGGGGTGATTCGACAGCGCCGTCTCTTCTGTCTTCATAAGAGCGTTTTGTTCTCGGTTCAGGCTCATCTATCACCCATGCGATGGAGAGGAAAAGAGGGGGAGAAGGAAAAGAAGTGCGAAAGATGAGACACTGGAGGAGTCTGCCAAGCTCCCCGCACCTCCTCATTGCCCCCGAGCGCGGATTTAGACGTCCGTTATTGTGCAAGCGTTCCACATGTTTATTGTCCCGCTCGGAAACCATTCACCCGTTTCTGAGGCATTAGTCGACAGATTTCTTCATTACCGCTGTAGTTTACCACCAAGGGAGACGCAAAAAGAGGCGGCACAACAACAAGGAAATGCCCGAGTTAATGAAGAAAAGAGTCACTACTGTCATTTGTTATGGTTGCAGCTACTTCTGAAACTTTGCATGTGGCATGTTTTTGTTTTAAAAGTAGGAAATCCAAATGTAGGACTGTAACTTCCTTTGTCTTAAAGGTGCAGAGATGTTCTCAGTGTTTGCTCTTTTTAAATCTGGGCACTTCCATGTCTCGCTGCAGTTATGTAGGTTAGTAGTAGCAAGACATTTGTAATACTAGCCCATATACTTCCCTCATATACTGTGTTATGTTTGACATTTGTGATCAGAACTTGATTCTTTACCTAATTTTCCAGTGTTTCTCACATGGACATCAGGTTTTTCTTTGATATTTTTTAAACTGATGTCTATGGCAGATGAAGGAGAGGAGATGTTTTGGGTTTCGTCAAAACTACAGTATGCAACGCAGTCTAGAAGCTCTGTTTCTGTCATCTGTGGTGCTCTCAGGTCTGTAAAAGTCAAGTCCAATCATTGCATTCAGTGTTAATGAGATGACTGGATGGTCTACCTGCTAAATACATACACTGATCAGCCACAACATTAAAACTACTGGCAGGTGAAGTGAATAACATTGATCATATTGGTACTATGTGGTGTTCTGATGGCAAACCTTGGATTTTAACATCCATGTTGATCAGACTTAGACACCCAAATAAACATTGTCCCACAACAAACACACTCCCTCATGCTAATGGAAATCCCAAATGTCACTGGATGAAAATGCACCCCACCACATGGAAACAACATCAACCAATTAGGAACATGTTGAGGAACATGACAATGGCCCAACATGTTGATTTGACCTCCAAACTTCCTACATCCCATTGTGATCAAGCATCAACAGGATGCAGTGGAACAAGTTGGATTGACAGAGGCCCCACTGCACAAGCCAGAGTACCCAAAGGATCCAGTGCCAACATCCTGGTTCCAGACCCCATAGGACACCCTGAGAGGTCCTCTTGTCCATGCCCAATGGTTCAGAGCATTTTGGACCACATAAGGGGGACCAACACAATGTTAGTCAGGTGGTCATAATGTTATGTCTGATCGTCGTATTCTAGAGCTAGCAAGGAGATAGCACAAGAATAGCAGCCACATTTTACCTTTCCAACTAAACTCACATTAATGCATTTGACCTTTATTAAAACTTAGAATACCTTGAGTTATGGAGGCCTCATTTACAGTAAAGCCGAGCTACAGCGTTTTGCACTGCTAAACATGTCGGATAAGTGCATCAATTTATGCATTTGTGCTTCCTACAGTGCTCCTTGTGGACGCCATCGTTTTGTAGATGTGGTGATGTGGCCTATTGGTGTGTTTTTAGATATTAGGTAGCTTTAATGCAATCTCTTGTGTGCAAACTTTTTTTTACCTATATGCTTTCAAAAATGTCTTTTCTGGTTCCTACAGTCTTGCATACTCTAGCTTTATCCCTGCAGTTACCGTATTAGCATGTAAAAACTCTGCATTTTAACATGTGGAGGGTTAGCATGTTGGTACAGTATCAGCCTGTTAGCATGCTACTAGGTTAGCATGGCCTTTATTTACAACCCTACTTCACAATTTCTGCATTGTCTCTTTTGTTCCGTTGATGAACTAGATTCATATTAGTGCCATTTAGTCATAACAAACGATAACAAGCAGTGATTGTGTGATTTACGATCGTCGTGGGCACGGCCAGCGTCGGAATGAAATGTGTTGCAAGACCTACATGGGCTAAGTGGAACGGCGCCCACATCACTATCTAAACTAAGCTGGGGTGATGTAATAGAAAGATCGTATGAAAGATATAGAACTGAACCTAAAACAACAAATTCTGCCTCGTTTTTATGCTTTTTTTAGGTAAATTAGTTCACGAATTGAGTTAACATGTAAACAGTGATGGAGATGTGTGTTTCTTGATGTAACCAAGATTTTAAACTACTCTTTCTCAGTGGCTTTTAGTCCTGGTTGCGAAAAGTGTTGCGTTTCCGTCGATTCAGCAGCAACGGTGTCAAAGTAGCTTCCCTAACACTGCCAGTGAACTCTGACGATGTTAATTTTAGCCTGCACTTAAGCATCTCCTCACACCTGTGGTTTCACCTCGCCGCCGGCAATTTCTTGGTACATTTTCATCACATTTTGCATCGCAAGAAAAAGCAGCAAACCTGAGCTCGCCTCTCCAGCCGGTTCTACTCTGCAGAGGCAGATTTGTGGTGCATTTGCAGAAAGAAAAAGCGTGTGCAGGGAACACTATCAATAGCTACAGTTAGAGCTACTAGGGTGCTAAAAGGAGACCATCAACTGTAAAGGCTCTGTGACTGAGAACAGAGAGCAAATGTCACGAAGGAAAGGGTGAAAGCTAGAGATTACACAGAACCCCTCGTAGTTTTCCCAGACTCTAATCGCCATCCAGTTTGCCGAAGACGTCGGCGTGAGACAATAATCTCAAAGCAGGAGTGACAGACAGATCAAAGCCTCGCCGAGAAAAAAAGAAGAGTTTGCAGAAAATGAGAGGAGACAGACAGATTGCTGCCATTAATTCGGCAATAATTTGTCAGAGGAAGCAATTCCCTCTGGAGCGTTGCCAAGCCTGGCGATTTTACAATCAGAGGAGGGCTATCATTATATCTTTATTAATTCTAATAAAACCTGGCAAGTGTGATCGGATGAGTCAGACCTCCCACAGTCAGACGCACAATCTGTCATTGCGCTTGTAAAAGTCAAACTATAAACGGTAGAACTGTTTTGGGTGGGATGGCTCACCCAGGATGCCCCCGGTGTGAGTGTGTGGGTGTGAGTGTGTGTGTGTGTGTGTGTGTGCCCTATAGATTATATGTGGTTATGTAAGAGCTTGTAGTAACTTGTTCACGTCTCTTCTGTAGTTTGTGTGTCTTTGCTGTGTGCTCTGTGTATATGAGCATGCATATTTCCCCTCTTCATCTTGACATTCGTACGCAACATAACGCGAAATATTGTGACTTACTAGGTCAAACTGTTCATCCAAGCTATAACATTTTCAGTTTACAATTACATGTAACATAAAAAACTGCTCAAGAAATCACTTAATAGTTATCAGAACTGTCCTAACACATTAATTTCACCCAGAAATGCCTGTTTAAATGATGAAGAGCAAGCTTTATGATCACAAAACATGCAATCTTAGCTAGTTTTTACACTCATAAATGTAAAAACAGCATCGTTTACATGCATTTCTGATAAGAATATAGCAATTTCATGTAGTAATGTTGCTGAAATCTGACCTGTTCTGTCACACACTGAAGCAATCATGGCTTCATTATTGTTTTGCTCTTTTCTCTGGTCTTCTTAGTCGTGCAGCTAAAAGTCTTCACTTTATTCAAAATGCTGCAGCTAGAATATTTGTTAAAACTAACTGCCTCTAACGAAAGCTAAAATTAAATATTTTAAAGAGCCCATACTGTGAATACTTGCAGGTTTATAATGTCATTTTTAGGGTGTGCTAGAGTGTGTTTACATGCTTTAATGTTGAAAAAAACGCATTATTTTACTGTACATTGCTGCAGCGCTACACTCTCTTGTACTTCCTGTCTCTTTAAGATGCCCCTTTCGACTGCTGTGATTGGTTGGCTGATGTATGCTCCATAACCGCAGATCTATGAGTACAGAGATTTAGATCTAGCATAAACAAACTGAGCGAGGAGATAATAGCGGACCGTGAGGAAGCTCCTCGTTGTTTCTTTGGGTCACAAACCAGATGATACTGAGGCGTGATGCAAACATGATACGTGATGATGTAGATGCGTAACAGAACAAAAGCCTGGACTTTGAATCAGGTGTTTTAGTCGGGTAAAGAGAATGGCTCCATTTGTAAACCTTTTACATGATAAAAAAAGCAGCTAAACAACACAGTAAAGGAAAAATCTAAACGGCAGAATATGGTCTCTTTAACCCTTAAAGGACTTGCACTACTTTAGTTATTTGGGCTAATTATGCCACATCTACCAGCACAGCATCTTCACTCCCTTGATGCTGGTCTTCTGGCCTTCTGTTGCTTATCCCTGGATGTTTGGTTGAAATCTTTGAATGAAGACTTCGAACCTACCTTTACTCACTTCATTACAGGCTTCCCAAAAATTCAGAACTTAGTCTTGTCCACCCCCTTTTCAAACACCCCTTTTACATGCATTTTCACTTTTTTCCTCACTGCTTTCTATAAGTTTCGTTTCATACATTCTCTTTCATTTTGACCTCCGTTGCCACCACAGATCATTTCCAGGCGGGTCGACACCTCCTCCGCCTTTTGGCGGATCGCTGATAATCAGAAAATAACCCCAAAAAACCGAACTAGCCGCCCTAAACAGTGGGTGAAAAGGAGAGATTTGCATCAAAAAAACACTCCTGTATTCCAAGGCGGGACTCAAACTCAGGTCTACTGGGTGACGTATGCCTCCACCAAACCTTCCAACCTCCAAATGCAGGTTTTCAAAGCGCAAATTTGCAGCTCCAACTCCATTAAACAGTGTGATAAAGACCTACTGGGCTTCTAGAAGGTGGACGAGGTTCCTTCTGGCCCAAATGTAGGTGATTTCCAAAGATAACTGCCGTTTATTGGGCTGATGGTTGTAAAATGTGCTCCTACATGCTGCACTTTAAATATAATTGAAACGTCTATGTCTGAATGTCTAATAAATCATTAAATCTACATCTGCAGACATATAAAGCTCCAAATGAAGGTTCTACTCTATTAAACCAGTTATTAGCTTTACAGTCCGTTAAAACTTTTACACCAGATGCAAGGCAAAAAAAAAAAAAAAAACCCGACAGATACAAATTCTAAGAAGTAGGATCTATCTGTGTGCTGACTTCCTTTCTCGAACCCTGAAATGAAAGGTGTCACTTGGAAAGTTAGATTCAGTAACCACACTCCAAAAATAGCTCTGAGCAGCGACGAGCTCCAAGGTATTTATTGTAGCGTGAATGAAATCAGTCATGCTTTCCATACTATCGATAAGAACAGTTGTAAAGGCAGCAGCAAGCGGTCGCCTATAGAGGCACCGAGAGGGGCTTTGATGCAGCGCCGAGACGTGAAAACCAACTAATCATCATAAACCCAAGTTTTAGATGCGCCTGCCGAGTAAACAACATAAATAATGATTAGGAGCAACCTCTGCTCTCCTCATTCACTCATATGAACGACTCCTTTGACTTGCATGCTTCAGTTTTGCACTTCTACTTTGCGTTTAATCAATATTTTAACGACATACCCCGGGATGACATCTTGTTTCTTTATTTTACATATTCATGAGCAGTATTTTTGTTATATTTCTGCAAAATTACAAAGCCTGTTTGGTTTAAGGAACTCTAAAAACTCAGTCAGAAAAGGAAATGAACACATGAAGCACTGAAAGGTCAGATTTTTTATCCATATTTTAGATATTTGTTAATGTTTTGTATATTTCTGCAAGATTAAAATGCCTGTTTGGAAGACGACATTGTGCTTTTTGGACTGGACTTTGCTGGCTTTATTATATTAGGAATAATTGTAAGAATAACACCAGCAACCATGGCAACAAGAGCAATACGACTACTAATACACATAATGATGATAATTATCATTTATCTGGTGCAGCCAATGAGGATAAAGGTCCTCGTTTGCACTTTTTAGCTTGTGCAGAGTTTTCTTGCGTTTTGTGAGGTACCTGCAGCCACTCATGCCACCCTGCATGCTGCTTTCTGCGCATGCATGCATGGATTTGTGTGTCCCTGCATGCCGGTGTAACAGAGCCCCAGTCGGGCCTTATTGGTTCAGATCCATCCATGTCCAGCGTCCAGGGCTTCTCGATTCCTCTCTGTCCGTCCTTCTGTCTGAGTGTGTTTGTGTGTCCTGGCTGGAGGCTGGCAGCCGGTGTAGCCTCGGCTGGCACCGCTCCACCCCCCCACCCCCCACCTCCTCCATCATCCCCACTCCGTCTGAGAGCACAATGGGCGATCCGGTAAAACAATACAGGCCAAGGAACAAGGGCCTCCATAGAGCGAGCGACACACTATCCCTGAAAGCGAAACACTCCAAAACGCAGGGCAGTTGAAACAGAAATAGAAAGCTAATTTCTACCCCTCCGCCACTTAGTCCCTTTACCTGTCACCGTCTTCAAAGCCCGCAGCTTTGTTGCACAGTTTACGTCTAATTATGATCTCATCTCTGAAATGAACCTGACTCAGTTCCGTTATTCCTCAGTCCTACAGTGACAAACAGGATGATGACTGAATCTGGTAATTTCTGCAGTGTTTTGCTTTCAGTCTGTTTGTTTTATCCTTATCAGACCAAAGTCTTACTTTGCTGTTCTGTTGGTCATTTTCTGTCTGTCTTTTGTGTGAAGCATTCATATAGGACTGACGCATCGAGCGGCTTTGATGCGGTTTTCCGACAACAGTGACGCAGCATTGCACTTAGGTTTGATATGAAAACAATAGATAAAACAAGCGATAAGACTCCAATGAATTGCCCTTTCACACGTTTTATTTTCACATGGGCATTTTCCAAAGAGACACAGAGAGTAGAGCCAAGTGCTGGTTTTCTATAAGAAATTGTTGTGCTGGTTTTGAATCGTATTGTTTTATTCAGTGGAAATGGTCAAATCCGAATTTCACAAATGAGGTTTAACGTTCACTTAAGGGGGCTTATGACATTTCAAAAAAGAGTTCATGAACTTCACAGGAGATGAAACAACTTTACTTTAACTTAACTTGGCTTATCATAACTTAACTTTAACTTAGCTTAGCTTAGCTTAACTTAATTTAACTCAACTCAGCTTGACTTAACTTTAACTTAATTTATCATAGCTTAACTTTAACTTAACAGAACTTTAACTTTACTTAACGTATCTTGACTTAACTTAACTTATCACAACTTAACTTATAATTTAATTTTAACTTAACTTTAACGAAACTTATCGTAACTATACTTTAACTTAACTTATCATAACTTAACTTAACTTGGCTTATCATTACTTAGCTTAACTTTAACTTAACTTATAACTTAATTTAACTTTAACTTAGCTTAGCTTAACTTATTTCAACTTAACTCAGCTTGACTTAACTTTAACTTAACTTATTATAGCTTAACTTTAACTTAACATAACTTAACTTAACTTAACTTTAACTTTAACTTTACTTTACATAGCCTAGCTTGACTAAACTTATCACAACTTAACTGTAACTTACCTTAACTTATAATTTAATTTTTACTTAACTTATGATAACTTAACTTAACCTTAACTTACCTTTAACTTATCATACCTTAACCTAACTTTAACTTAATGTAGCTTAACTTAACGTAACTTAACTTAGATTAACTTAACTCTGCTTAACTTAGCTTAACTTAACTTAGCTTAACTTGACTTGACTTGACTTAACTTATCATAACTTAACTTAACTTAACTTACCTTTAACTTATCATACCTTAACCTGACTTTAACTTAATGTAGCTTAACCCAACGTAACTTAACTTAACTTAACTCAGCTTAACTTAGCTTAACTCAACTTAGTTTGACTTGACTTGACTTGACTTAACTTAGCATAACTTAACTTAGCTTACCATTCAGGTTGTAACTTTTGCTTCTTTTGTTGTCTTTGTCTCAGGTAAGTATGAAAAATGTGCAATAACAGCTGACATAACGAATATTCAACTTTCTTGACTTAAACAAAACTACTCCATTTTTCCTTCATAGACTGCCAAAGTTTTATTTGTTTGAGTAATTACAGAGCATTACTAAAGGAAATTAAATATTTTAAAATAGGTCTGTTTAACCTGGCCAGTGTAATTAATGTAAAAGGCCAATTAGCTAGCTGAGTTAGCTAGACTTAGACTTAGACTTAGACTTAGACTTAGACTTGTTTTATTTGTCATTTAACAAACACACTGTCAGTGCACATGTTGAACGAGATATCGTTGCTTGGCTCGCAATGGATAAAAAAGTGTAACATATAACATATAAAGTGCAGTATATTTAAGGAGTTATGAAAATAAAAAAAATAAAAGTATAAATAAATAAAAGTGGTGGAATTGTGACAGTATTTATTGAAATATGTGAGTGTTCAACAGTCTAACAGCCAGGGGGAAGAAACTGTCCCTGAACCTGGACGTCCTGCTGCGGATGCTGCAGAACCTCCTGCCAGAGGTCAGCAGGGAAAACAGACCATGGTGTGGGTGGGTGGTGTCCGAGTAGATGCGTTGAGCTCTGGTGAGGCAACGCTTCTGCCCAATGTCCCGGATGGAAGTGAGTGGACACCCGATGATCCTCTCCGCTGTCCTCACCACTCTCTGCAGAGATTTCCAGTCAGAGGCCTTGCAGGCCCCAAACCAGACTGAGATGCAGCTTGTCAGCAGGCTCTCGATGGCGCCTCTGTAGAAAGTAGTGAGGATGGGAGGGGGGAGGGAAACTCTCCTCATCCGGCGCAGGAAGTGCAGGCGCTGCTGTGCTTTTTTCACCAGGGCGGTGGTGTTGTTGGACCAGGTTAAATTATCAGTGATGTGTATCCCCAGGTATTTGGTGCTACTGACGACCTCCACTGCAGTGTCATTAATGAGGAGTGGTGTATGACTGGGTTGAGCTTTTCTGAAGTCAACAATCATCTCCTTTGTTTTGCTAACATTGAGGATCAGATTGTTGACTTTACACCAGTCCACCAGGTGTTTCACCTCCTCCCTGTAGGCCAGTTCGTTGTCACCCTGGATGAGGCCCACAACAGTTGTGTCGTCCGCAAACTTCACAAAGTGGTTGGTGCTGAATCTGGGACGACAGTCGTGGGTCATCAGGGTGAACAGCAGGGGGCTGAGGACACAGCCCTGTGGGGAACCGGTATTCAGGGAGATGACGCTGGAGCTGTTGTTGTTCACCCGTACAGATTGGGTTCTGTTGGTGAGGAAGTCCAGTAGCCAGTTGCATAGGGGGGTGCCAAGGCCCAAGTGACCCAGTTTGCATACCAGATGCTGGGGGATGATCGTGTTAAATGCTGAGCTGAAGTCCAGAAACAGCATCCGCACGTGGGTGTTTTTCTTCTCCAGGTGCTCCAGGCTCAGGTGTAGGGCAGAGGAGATGGCATCCTCTGTGGAGCGGTTCGGCTGGTATGCCAACTGGAATGGGTCGAGTGATGGTGGAAGTTTGGAGATGATGTGGTCCTTCACCACCCTCTCAAAGCACTTCATAATGATGGGGGTCAGTGCTACGGGGCGGAGGTCGTTCAGGTTGGTGGTGTTGGGTTTCTTAGGCACTGGTATGATGGTGGCAGCCTTGAAACATGAAGGTACAACAGCCTGGGTCAACGAGGTGTTAAAGATGTCGGTGAGGACGCAGGCCAGCTGGTCAGCACATTCCCTGATGACCCGTCCTGGAATGTTATCAGGGCCCGCTGCCTTCCGTGCGTTGACTCTTCTCAGGGTTTTCTGTACATCCACTGTTTCAAGTCTGAGTGCCTGCTCGTCTGGGTGAGGGATAGCTTTCCTTGCAGGGGTGGTGTTTAGTTCCTCAAACCTGCCGAAGAACTGATTCAGTTCGTTGAGGAAGCTGATGTTGTCCTGACAGGGGGAAGGGGTGGCCTTGTAACCCGTGACGGACTGGATGCCCTGCCACAGACGTCTGGTGTTATTTGGGTCCTGGAAAAAACCATGGATCTGCTGACCTTGGGCGCGCTTTGCTGCCTTGATGGTGCGGTTCAGGTTGGCTCTAGCTTCTCTGAGAGCCCCAGCGTCGCCAGATCTGAAGGCACCATCACGCTCCCTCAGCGCTGCTCGTACCTCCTTGGTCATCCATGGTTTGTCGTTGGCCCTAGTTATGACAGTCTTGGTAACGGCAACATCTTCTGCGCACTTCAGGATGTACGCACACACTGTTGAGGCATACTCCTCCACGTCTGTGTGTTCACTGTCAGTAGCAGCCTCTTTGAACATGTCCCAATCAGTGCTCCCAAAGCAGTCCTGCAGTGCCGACATAGCGCCTTCAGGCCACACTTTCACCTGTCTCAGGGTGGGTTTACCTCTGGTTAGCAGGGTCTTGTATGCTGGAGTCAGCATAACAGAGAGGTGGTCTGAGAGGCCAATGTGGGGGCGTGGGGATGCTCTGAAAGCCTTCTTTATGTTGGTGTATACCAAGTCCAATGTGTTCTCCCCCCTGGTGGCAAAGTCCACATGCTGGTGGAAATTAGGAAGGACAGTCTTCAGGTTGGCCTGGTTAAAGTCCCCTGCCACGATGAAAACGCCCTCCGAGTGTGTGGTTTGCAGGGTGCTGATGGCGTTGTAGAGAACACACATGGCTTCCTTGGTATTTGCACTGGGATGAATGTACACTGCTGTAATGATTAATGTTGAGAATTCCCGGGGAAGGTAAAATGGTCTGCATTTGATCATCATAAACTCAATGTCCACAGAGCAATGACTTGCGACCATGGTAGCGTTATTACACCAGCTGTTATTTGTGTAGACGCACAGACCACCACCTCGGGATTTACCGGTGAGTGTGCAGCTTCTGTCTGCTCTGAATGTGGTTAGCCCCTCCAGGCTAATGGCGACATCCGGTGTCGATGAATTTAGCCATGTCTCGGTGAAAATGAGAACGCAGCAGTCTCTAATTTCCCGCTTGGTGGATAAATCCAGCTTCAGGTAGTCCAGTTTGTTCTCTAGAGAGCGTACGTTGGCGAGCAGGATGGATGGAAGCGGCGATCTGAACGGGTTAGCCTTTAGCTTCGCTGCTAGCCCACCGCGGCAGCCGCGCTTCTGTTTCCTATCGCAACGCCTCCGACGCTCCCCGGGGCGCTCTGAGCTGGTGGGAACCTCCGCTGCTTCCAAGGCCGCTGGGTCCGACCGGCGTAGTAGTCCGAGGTCGTGGAGAGTGGTTAACACATCGGTGTTCACTGACCCGAAGCCGCTGGATCTGCGCAGTGA
Source organism: Dascyllus trimaculatus (assembly GCA_024666655.1). Classification (NCBI taxonomy): domain Eukaryota; kingdom Metazoa; phylum Chordata; class Actinopteri; family Pomacentridae; genus Dascyllus; species Dascyllus trimaculatus. Next base: position 5,164,577 of record CM045465.1, on the reverse strand, counting down.
TAACACTGACTGACGGTCGTAGATGTATTTAGCGGTATTCTGCTGTGTTGTAATTACGGATTCCGCTGGTATTAATAGTCCTAGATTGACGAGATTACCGTGAGCCGAAGCAGCCGCAGCCGCCATGGGCGCCGCCATTATGTAGATAATAGAGTAGCTAGCTTATCAATGTATAATACATTAGCTATCTTCCTTATGTTCCTCGAACCCAGTGTTTAATTGGATTATATTTTCTTGAGCTATTGTATTGCTACATAGCAAATGTTACTTTCTTTAATTAATTTTCTTCAATAATCAGTTTAGTTTTCACTTGTTCAAGTTTAGGTGGTTGTTTCGGGATTGGACTTCTGAATAAAATTACTGAATATTCTGATTTTCCGTTTGTGTGTCATGTGCTTGTGGTTGGACTGTACCATTAGCACTCACAGGAAGTCTAAAGCAGGCCACGGACGAGGCTGCACAACCACATTATGTATTATATCGTACATCAAACCATGCACTAATCCAGAGGCTACACTTAGATGCTAGGTATTACATATCGTAAATCTGCTTCACGAGTTTCCGCAGCATTTCCTCTTTGAATAATCAATAATCAATCAATAATAATAATGTTAAATCAAATAATGTATTGTCTATACGATTATTTTAATTTCTATTAAGGCAGTATGTTGTCTTATTATTACAATATGTATTAACATAACATTATTAGAATATTCTGTAATATTATTAGAATATCTAATAGGACAATGTGTTGTTTATATCTTTATTATCAGCCAGATTAGATGATATTTCGTCTTTACGTAATTACAATATGCAATAACCTTACTAGAATATTCTGTAATATTATTATGTAACAATGTCGTCACTGTATCACTGTAGTATAATAGTTTTAGCTTCACTTTCATTGAGTTTATCCATGACGTTTTTTAGCCACTCTCTCTTTTATTTATCATTCATTCATTCATTCATTAGATTTTAGCTTATATTTGAGGATTTGCATCATTACACACACACACACACAAACACACAGTTTATGTTCAGACACATCTCCAGACGCTCCCAAAAACAGTGCAGCTGATTAACTATTGCATGGTCACATAGTATGTAATACATAATGTGGTTCTAGGGAGCCGTGGACTCCCCCCAGCTGATAATGGTACAGTCCAACCACAGACGTGTTGGAATAATGAGTCATTTTTTTTAAACTTCTGAAGCAGCACCTCAAATATAAACGATGAAAAATGAAAACTTGGAGGTAATTATTGATTTTTTAAGTAAACAAAAAAGATGGGTAATGGAAGTTAAAGGGCTATTTTTAAAATTCAAACAGGAGCTGCACAGTGTTCCCCAGACGTTAGCGTGACCCTTCATTCTAAAACATTATTCAGTGCAGCTCAGACAAGATATCATGACCAGGGATTTGACTGCATGCTGTCGTGCTGATGAACCACTGTCCTCGTGGCAACGTTAGAAGTGTGAAACCTGCTCACACCCATGACTCACATGTTCTAAAGAGGGGAACAACCGTTCAGCAGAGCGTTTCAAACCTGTGAACCAGGATATGTTTAGAGCCAGCGTCGGTTTTGGTCGCTAATGTAACAAAACTAAATAAACAGAATTAGCTGCACGCCGCGCTGCGAGTGTTGCACAATAACAGCTCTGAGTAACTGAAGGAAGTAGTTCCCACACAAACACATTCCCACAGTAACAAGCATACTTTGAGCTGTATATACAGTAAACATGAAGACCCCCCCCTCCCTTCTAAAACACACCCTCCGACCCACACACACATGCACACAGAAACCCACGGAGACACATAAACCGAGGCCTGACCTGGCCCTGCGGGTCTGACAGGTAAAGAAGAAGAGCTGCGCAACCTGTCGATGCAGGTAGAGAAACATTCCTCGTGGCCTCTCAGAAAACAGGGAGTGTGAGGAGGAAGACGGCGCTGCTTGCATGTCCCACAGACCCGCCGCTATCGCCAGATCTTCCTCTCAGTGCCCACTCGCTAATACCAGTTATATAAAACCAACATTCTGTTCCCCGCCGCTATCTCTGCCACTTTACAGAGGTGTCACTGAGCAGGAATCGTGAATCTCAGTCCTCCAAAGCTAGAGCAGCCTTCAGACATGTAGGCCTAATCAGAAATCTAACGTTTCCCTTGTTTGCAGATGGAATCTCTGCCATATTTATCAAACACGAGCCATCTTCCACCTCCCTTCAGGCTACCGGGCGTATCAGAAATGACTGGCACATCGGCACATTTATCACACCTATCAACATCGCCACACATCTGCCCGAGCCAACACACACCCCAGACAGACACACACCTCAGTTACATTACCACTTATTACACATTTACACAGCTGATAAGATCCCCGGCGCTGATAGCGTCACCTTGCCCCAGAAAAGGTCGAGAAAATGTGTTGGGAAAAACTATCAAAGCACGCGCTGGGAGTTTTTAAAACATGCCAACATGTCATACTAGACTGTCGGAGGGAAGTGGCCTAATGGGTTTTCTACAGCTGTACAAAAGGCTGATAAAGAGGTGTCGGATTCAGTTTCTTTTAAACCTGAGCCTTTCAAACAAAGGAAGTTTATATGAAATTGATTATCTGGTTACATTTAACTTGTAAAAGGCAGATTAAGGCAGAAAAGAAGACATGAAATACTCACATTTATTTCATTAACAACACATTAGCCTTATGTTGAACTTTTTTTGCATGTTTTTTTATCGTGTATCAAGACATCTTGTACTGACTACAGCCTTAATTGGCTATTATGCGTCTGTAAAACTAGTGCAGTGGTAGTTCAAAATGTGCTTTTTCAGGCTGCTATAGATCGTGTCCAAAACAACTTGACATCAGGCAGCAATAAGTGTGTGTACAACTGGGTTTTAGCGAAGCAAAAGGGCAAACTTGGAGGTTGTATCTAGTGCGATTTGACATGTATTAGTCGTGTGGAGTGGTTCTTCGACTAATTATACGTCTTTTTACTGACTGTTTCTGCTGCACATGTGTCTCATAGGTTTGTGGCCGAACAAGATGGTGAGTTGAGGGATTGTTGTGCCTTTGGTTGTGGAACTTCAAGTTTTTCAACAACTTTGTGTCACATTAATGGGTTAATATCTACAGACAACAGTAGACGTTGAGATGGTACTAGAGGTACTATATATATGAATAAATAGTGATGTGACGACGAAGACTCCAATCCTTGCAAACCTGCTTCTGTGTAAAAGTGCAGCAAACACCTTGTATAACAAATACAAATGGAAGATTGGTCCATTTTTACATTCGTAGCATGGATCTCTGCAGCATGTATGCACCACTTAGGCGCTACTCTCACCCCTGGTGTTTTGTGGAAGCCTAATGATTCAGCAGCTACTAAGCAAACATGATGAATACAGTGTAGCTGTGAGGTTATGCAATGGAGGCTCTCTTAGGCAAATCCATGCTGTAACTGGTCACAGTCATATTTGCATGTTTCCATTGCTGCATTCGATAGCATCAGTGAGTCATTTCAGCTCCAGCACAGTCGTGACTATTGTTCGATATTAGTCTTTTTACGTTTCTCAAGAACCGCTCATCCAAATGGCTCCAAGTTTGGCACTGCGCTTTCTCATTTCCACAGCGACACACCTGCCAAGTGTGAAGTAGATCAGACGAACTGTTGTAGAGAAAAGTGACGGACAGACACACACACATAAGTCAATTTATTGGCGAGAAATCACATCGGGGAAAGATTTGCATTATTCTTGCAATATTTGAGGGATTTCTTTCATGCATGGAGCAACTAGTAAACATAAGATTGGGAAAACATTAGGAAAAGACTGAGATCCTTGTGTCTGCTGCTACGATTAAAGGGTTAGTTGTACTTAAGAAAAACTCTGTTGCTCATCGAGAAGGGAGGTTCAAGTTAATTCCAAAGCATACGTTAGGAATTCATGCCTGAGAGCAGGAACAGTACTGCGGCTATAATGAAGAGCTTTGATTAGTTACAGCATCCAGTTTTGACCTGCTTACAAGCCGACCTGCAACACCTGGTTGTCAAAATTCATCTTTTATTTAAAAATCCAACGAATAAGCCAAGTAATTAAGCATTAACTTGCAAATGCATCAAAAGACGTAAAGGTACGAGTCCGTTGAAACCTGGAATCTGTTTCACTTGTGACCGCAGCCGGTGGGGATGTAGTTATTTTTCTACATGTTCATTTGAGGAAAACACCTGCAGTTGCTGTTGGTAAGACTAGCTGGAGTATTAACCTGGGTCTTTAGAGGCTTGTTTAAAAACTATAATCTCAAGACTTGTTCCCGCGCCTGGAAACCTGACCATTGATTGTCCACATGACAAGAAAATGCCAGTTTCTGAAACCAGAAACTCCTTATTTCACACTTCCATGCTCGTTTTGTAAACATAGCTAATAAATCCGCATTGCTGAAAGCAGAAAAGTTGAACTTGAAGAAAGCAAAAAAAAGATTCATGTAAAGAGGCGTCAGTGTTTTGATTGAGCACAGATTCCACTGCATAAACTGACATTAGTTGTATTTGAACATAAGTCAAATGAAACTGGTTTGAAAGTTTTATGAGCATCAAGTTCGTTCAAGTGTGTTTCAACATATAACACCGTTCTCAGAATAAGAAAAAAAAACTTTTGCGGCATGTCACTGCTTTCCCCCCCGCGAAGTATGTCGTATATGTTAACAGAACGTCACATCAGCCTCCAACTCGCTCGGCGCTCATGCATTTAAGTCTTCAGATAATGAGATTTTAAAGAGGTCAGTCAACTTGAAAGCGACTGAGGCTGAATGGTTTCCCTGAAAGCCTCCGACTTCTCTGGAGGCTGCGCTGTGCTGCATTCCATCATCTTAACCGAGGCCCCATTAAATAAAGTAGTAGTCTTCCATCCAGCTGCCCTCCTGTCAGCGTGACTCGAGAGCGGCGCACTGTAATGCAGCAGCTCCGGCTAATTGGAATATCTCTGTCTCACTTCTCCAATCACACCTGACACTTTCCCGTTTGAGGAGAAGTGGCGAGGTGATGAGACGAGGAGGCCCCTGGGGGACAAGAGAGACACTCAGAGTCTTTACGGAGAAGATTGGAAGGTAGAAGGAGGGGGAAAAAAAACTCTCGAAGGAGTTAGCTAAGACTGGGAACAAACGAGACAAAAGTTCAACTGTTCCAGGACGAAGCCTCGGTCTTGGCCTCGTTGTTTTTCATGTCAAATCTTGCCTCATCTGTTGCACCACTTGAGGAATGTCAGGGGAGATTTTCACGTTTTTGAATTATAACCCAACAGTTTAAAGGCTAAAATTTCCCCTTCAGAAAGCCACATTATGTCATTATTGCGTCACAGCGCTGCATAAAATGACACCTAACGGCATGTAAAAAGGCCTGATTCTGATGCCGCTCTCACTTCAACTTCCCATGCCATAAACCTGTCCTCATGCACTTCATTTCACCTCTCACTTTGAAATATAGCAAGCGTGACTCACCTCTCAGGTACTCTGAACACGTGTGCTCGGATGCAGGAGTATATGCATGCGTGTACATGCGTGTGTTCCAGGGAGACTTTAAGGTTTTTAAAATGGAAATCGAGAATGTTAATGTTGCGAGGAGCCCCGCAGCCAGGGGAGGAAAATCACCCAGTGACTTCACTCTGTTAATGAACACTTGCATCTGAGCATTCTTTCGGCGAGTCCTTTCACTCTCACCTGTGTGCGGCTCTCCCAGGTGTTCCTGCCTTCCTGCACAAAGGAGGTCGCAACACCGCATGGCTACTTTCCTTTTTGCTAGATTTAATCATGCTTTTTTGGTGGTAACCTGAATCTGGCTCACACACCTGCACCACAAGCCCCTCCCCTTTACACCTGTCGCCACGGCGGCAGAAGGCGGGCAATGGTATGAATCTGTAATCGATCGAGTTTTTAACTACCGGCCGGTGGTCAGGGCTGCGCGAAGCTCGGCGTGACCCCCGGTGACCCCCTCCACGGCAGTTCACAGCTCCACAGAGCCGGCTCCGGCCTCGCCATGAATGGGGCTTTAAATGAAGCCCATTATCCAGTTGCACAACCTCCCAAACTGGAGTCCCACTGGGGGCTCCCCTTAGGGGCCGGCGGGGGCGTCCATTATGGGTCTTCAGCCAGGAGATGGAGGAAGGGAGGAGGAGGAGGGCATCCATTACGGCTCTGGGGGATGTAATGTCCAGATGGCCAGGTGCTACCGGGGAACCTGTCCCACCCTGCAACAATCCCAGCTTTCATCCCGCATCCACGTCGACCCTCCACAGGCCCGGACCTCGTGGTCACACTGGGCCGGTCAAGCAGAGAGAGAAGAGGAAAAAGAGGAGGAGTGGCGGGGCAGGAGGCAAGATTTAAACCTCACTTTTATGCTAATTTGTTCAAAATGATTACCCGTCGCCGCCAGTTCACATGAACACCGAGGAATCCATTACGTCAGGGTTCTACAACAACAGCACGTAGGCCGAGGCTTCTCAATGTGTCAACAAGTCTACACGTAGCATGACTGTTACATACTTGTATAAATATAGGACTTGCAACATCATCTTAAACAGTCATTCTGCTTCTCTTTGACTATCCTATGACTGGAATTACCCGAAGCAGAGGTAGAAAGAGAGAGAGAGAGAGAGAGAGAGAGAGGGAGGAAAAAAAACCAAACTATTTTTTGATTCCCTGTTGCTCAAGAGCTTGGCAAGTCTGGAGCATGCTGCGTTTCTCATTCCAGCCCCTCACCGCTCACGCAAACACGTACATACATTCAGAAAGTCGCGCACTTCCCGCCCACGCGCACACAAAATCCCACCCCAATACACACAGGCCCATTGTGAAGCCACAAAACAGAAACAACAAGCCGCTCAAAAAAACACCCAGGGGACTCGCAATTCACCGCTCAATCAATCCGACCGCTGTGCGAGCAGACACAGTCTCACCCGCACTTAAGGCACATTTAAATGCAACAAATATGTTTTATGACAAATGAATGAAAAACATGGGCGCGCACACACACACACACACACACACACTCGCACTCACACACACAGAGGGCTGCTACATTGCATTGCCCTCGAGGGACAGGCCAGCAAGTGCAGATATAGGATTACTAGAATTGACGCTTCAGTCTTTCCATTGTGAATGTGAAAATCCAATGAGGGGCCTCTAAGTGGATGCACTCATACAGAGAACCTGTTCTAAGGCCACTAATTAAATCTAAACAGGCGCTGACATTGATTTGAGAGCCCATTATCATCCCCTTATGGTCATAGAAGCCTCATATGTTTTACAAGTGGTGGACTATAGAGCCCCACAGGGTTAATGATTGAAATACAGCAACAAAAAAACACAAGTCAAATAAAAAACCTGAGAAAAAAAGGAGGAAACATGAACTTTGGAGGCGTGAAATTGGCTGTATTAGATGAAATTTCTCTTTAAAAATGCAGAAAATGCTATTTAAGTGGTGTCATCAATCTGTCAGCGTGTCTGCAGTCTGTCAGGTTTGGCCTCCGTCTGTACTTCTGAAAGGAACAGTAAGTCAAAAAACACATTCATTAGGCCGAGATTGAGTAATGCTTCCAAGGAAAGGCGCTGTCACTCACCTGAGGGAGGAGCAGGTGACCTGAAACTGAACGTAACGCTGCAGCTGCACGACGGTTCTGGCATTTAGAGCTCAGAACTTCTACAATTTTAGGGGGAAATCTGTTTATTGGCATGTGATGGATTGTTTTTGCCTTTTTAAAGAAAAGAAACTTAAGCTTTCATAAAAACTCCACATCACCTGACTTGTTTTGCATTTTTTGCAAACAGTAAACATCACCTGCTTTTCATCTCACGTTTAGTTTCCGTGAATGTAGGCGGCAGGAAGGAAAGTGGGGGAAGGGATTTAAGCAGAAACTACAGGAAAAAGGTGTCTTCCACAGTTTCACTTGCAAGTCCTGTAATTACCATAAACTGGTACGGCGCTTGGTTAAACTGTGACTGAGTAATGGTGGAGCGTTTCAGCCTCCTTTACAGCAATAAACCAGAGAAAAGGAACAATGAGAATTAAAAATACAGATGTAAAATGACTCGAAATAAGCTCTCCTGGGGTTTCACACAGAGAAAACTCCTAACACTGTATGACATGGTAATAACTCATAAATATCTCATCCCATCCGCTTCTCACCCGTCTCCAGAATACTTGCCAAGAGGCATCAACGTCCGGGTGAAGGAAAGTTCACAGAGCCTGACAAACTGCAGGCAAAGAACACACACATGTGGCACCGGGAATGCAGGCTTCATCCATACATCCTGCATGAAAACACATTTGTTATACATTAAGCATTAGCCAGGATATTTTTAAAGAAGCATTTGCTTGTTGAAGTGTTTTGACTGAGTTAATAAGAGCATCTTAACAGATTATAGGAAAACAAAATAGAAAAATGGTTCAAAGGAGACTAAATTATCAATAGTAGCCCCTCAAGTTATAGGGACCAGGCACAATAAAACAAGCCACAGTAAATAAAACGGACCTTTTCTAAATGCGGTGACTGTGTCTCAAGTGATTGTAATATGAAGATACTTCTACCAGGAAGATCCAGTCACTGGTGAATCAGTACTCCTTCACATGACTACACTGTAAAGATAAAAGACAAAAAGCTCATTTGAAATCTTAATTAAAGTTTGCCAGAAGGCATGTTGGAGACTCTGAAGTCAACTGGAAGAAGGTTCCTTTGTCTGATGAGGCCAAAATTGTCCAACAGCAAAAAAAACTATAATCACAAATACACCAGCCTCATTGTGAAGCATGGTGGTGGTAGCATCATGATATGAAGAATCAGAATCAGAAATACTTTATTGATCCCCTAGAGGAAATTGCTTTTCGTAAAAGATGCTCGCAATCAAAGACTTAAGAATAAGTATGAGAGTATAAAACATATCAATAAAAATATAAACATAAGTACCAAAATTAAACTGCCCATAGAAGACCAAGTCCAAGTCAACCTGTTGACTCCAAGTGTGCGACACTCAGAGTGAGGAGTTGCATAGTTTGATGGCCGCAGGAAGGAATGATTTCCTGTGGAGCTCTGTGGTGCATTTTGGTGTAATGAGCCTCTTACTGAAAGTACTTCTGTGGTTGATCAGCGTGTTATGGAGCGGAGCGGGTAGCATGGTAGTGGCAGCATCATTATGTGAGGCATGGTAGTGGCAGCATCATGATAATTTAAGGCATGGTAGTGGCAGCATCATGATTTGAAACACGTTGGTAGCAGCATCATGACGTGAAGCATGGTGGTGGCAACATCATCATGTGAGGCATGGTGGTGGGAACATCATGACGTGAAGCATGGTAGTGGCAGCATCATGGCGTGAAGCATGGTCGTGGCAGCATCATGACGTGAAGCATGGTGTTGACAGCATCATTATTTGAAGCATGGTGGTGGCAGCATTATGACGTGAAGCATGGTGATGGCAGCATTATGATTTTAAACACAGTGGTGGCAGCATCATGACGTGAAGAATGGTAGTGGGAACATCATCATGTAAGGCATGGTGGTGGCAACATTATGATGTGAAGCATGGTGGTGGCAGCATCATGATATGACGCATGGTGGTGGTAGCATCATAATATGGCGATGTTTCTCAGCAGCAGCCACTGAAAGCCTTTAAAGGTAGAGGGTAAAATGAATGCAGGATGATCTAATGCAGTGTGCAAGAAAACTGCAACTTGTTTTCCAGCAAAACGAAAACCTGCAGTATCCAGCCAAAGCTACACAGAAATGGAAATACTCGTGTGGTAACTTATTTTACATGCCATATGTTGAATTAATTGACATTACTTTACATAAACCTGCTTTCACTTCGACACGAAAGAGTCCCTTTTTTGTGAACTCCTGTCAAAAAAAATGCCCAAATTAAATTTACTGTAATTTAATTTTGAAAAGAAACAAAAGGAAAAGCTTCCAGGGAGTGCTTTTTATAGGCGCTGTACATTTCCCTATATCGCCACAGCTAGCTCTGCCTGCCACACCTTAGCACACCTGATCTGAACCCGAGTCTGTCTGCGTCGCAACGCTCACACTTCTCAAATGTACTGAACTCTGGGCTCAGGTGTACTTGAGTGAAATTAGACGCTGAAAAGAGAGAAAATCTGAGTGTAACTGAAGCCCCAATACTCTGCAGCCAAATGTTTTTCCTTTTTTTTATTACGGTAACTTGGAAGAAATCACTTGACAATGACGGACAGAAAGTGCAGTGAACATCACATGAAAGGTTGCTTTCTAAAGTCACAATCACTACTTCTGTCTATTGTACTTACTGACGTACTTCTATATCACGGGACGCAACATCTACTTTCTAGATCCTATTTGTAATTTCCTACAGAAGCCAGTTTGTACCACTGACTGTCTCGTATTTGAAAATGAAGCTGAAGCAGCGTGAAACAGCTCAAGTACTTCCAACAAAGTTCTCATCTCAGGACAAAAGGCTCCTTGGCTACTTATTTCCACTGACTGATACTGTCACACCACTCAGCTCCGACACCTGATTAATGGCCAAGTGTGAAAAATACCGACACCAGCAAACAGCCCGTCACTGCGACGGCGAGACGAAGCAACGAAAGGAAAGCGCTTTTCGAGATGTCTGACTCGTCCGAGCTCTATTTACCCGGCCTCTCTCGGTATGTGGGAGTTTTTCTTTTTCTTTCTCGTGGGCCAACAATTACAGGAACATTTTCATCTCCTTGGAATTTCAGCAAAAAAAAAACAAAAAAACGGAGAAACATGTCACGGAGGGGAAAGCCCTGCGTCTGGGAGGAGCATGGAGTGATGGAGATGGATACGATAAAGACGGAAAAAAACAGAGGAGATTGATGAGAGGTGTTTTCCTTTTTCTCAAGACTCGCTCGCTGCCCTCCTCTTTCCTCTTCTTTCTCTTTCTTTCCCCCCCTCCGGGCTCATCTCTCGCCTGCAAGTCCGGACGGGCTCGAGTCAGTCCCAGGTAAAACTGGTCACCCGAGTCCTCCCCTTCATCTCACCCCACCCCCATCTCCCCTCTTGCTCACCTGCCCCCGAGGCAAACTTCCCCCTTCTTCCATCTGGCACTGTGAGCAAGAACAGGAGAAAACCGCCGCGGCATGCTGCACCGATGAAACATTACATAAAAACAATGCGCCCACTGTTGAGCCAAACTTTTGCATGAAATAACTTTTTTTTTTTCCCCTCCAGTTGATTCACAGCGACGCCGTTCCAAAATGAACCCATGTATGCGTTCGACAATCCAAACTTTTGTTTGTCCCACTGCTCTCGACGCTTTGGCGGCAAACAGGCCAGCTCTCAAGGTTAAGCCGCAGATGTGTTAATGTGCTAAGACTGTGTGATCGGGTGCTTTTTTTAAAAAAAAAAAAAGAAAAAAGACATTTCAAGAAACAGCCGAGTGCATTGCAGAGGAAGAAAAGAAAAGGGATGAAAGAGGAGGAAAAAGCTCATTTCTGCTGACATGGACGGGCTGCTTAAAGGGGACAGCAAGCCAGGGCAGCAGAGAGTGACAGAGCTACAATGGAAACACAATGGAGACTCTCCTTCCCCCAATGCCAGCCATCTCCCCTCGCTGGCTTTTTTATCCCCACTGTCGCCCCTGCCAGACGACAACGCGGGCCAGGCTTGTTCAGCAGAGCCGCAATAAGACAACACTAATAAACGCCAGCTGCGGGGGGGTGGCGGGGGGGGACAACAAATAGCTTACACTTTCAAATTTTACACTGAACTAGTCAGGGCTAATTCCTCCTCCAATGTTTAGGGGAAAACACCACCAACCCCTTCCTTTTTTCTCTCTAACCACCTCATCCCGTCCCCAACCTGTTTATCCACTGTCAACAATACAGGGCCTGCCGTTGGAGCGAGGCACCTGCTGCTTCCTGGTTCACGGCTGGTGATCGGGAGGCGTTCAGATAAACAAACTCCGTCTCGTTTGGTTCGGGGTGTTGACAGCGACGCATTCCCGCTTTTCATCTGCTCTTCTCTTACGCAACTCCGCCGCTGTGCAGTGCCTCTCTTTTTTTTGACACATTGGCCTCCCTCGCTGGTGTTAAGCATATTCCTGTGTGTCTTCACTTTGCTTATTCTGCAGCTTAAAATTTTTTTTTGCTTGCGCAGGCACCGGTAAGCGCAGCCTTCCCCAGAGCACAAGCGAGATGAAATGTTTATCTGTCTATTACAGCGCAAAAACCACACCCACCCCTATGTTATCACGGCCCTGATGGAAGAATTTATTTAAAGCCAGTAAACAAAACCCCAGCAACTCAGGTGAATCATCAAAGAACCTGAGGGCCTTGGGTAACCTACAAATCAAACTTACTAATGACTTTAAAGGAGGTTTTTACCAATCCTGAGGCGAGCTCGTCTTACGTCGCCACTGTTCTTTGTCTGCCCGATTTGTGTGACTGTCACCAGAGGTCAAGGTCTATTAGCGGCATCCTTATCTCTTCCTCACCGTTTAGGCCGCACTTAAGTAAATTAGAGGCCGCGGTGAAGATACGCACTCCTCCCTCGGTCTAATCCGTCCTTCCTGAAGTTCGTCTACTGTCCCGGCCTCCTCAGGCTGCTCCGGACGACGTGAAGCCACAAAAAAAAGCTGTTTATTCTGAAATGCAGCAGCTTGTGTGAGCAGCAGTTGTGGCGTCGCTGCTGTCACGACCTGCAGAAAACACACAACACAGCGGTTCCTCAGTCACTCATGGATTTATTGACTTTACAAACTGTAGGAAACTAACTTTAACAATCTGCGCACATCTTGAATTTAATCTAGCATGCACTTTTTGATACGTTGTTTTCTGCACTTTCTGTTTTTGCACTGTATATTCAATATTTGTGTACCTAAGTATGTATATGTAGATGTCCAGCCATCCATTATCTATACACTGCTTAGTAATCTGTAGGTCACAAGGGGGCTGGAGGTCTATCCCAGGACACTCTGAATAGTTGGTCAGTCCTTTACAAGGCTGCACATAGAGACAGACAACCAAGCACACTCACATTTACACCTACAGACCATTTAGTAGTCACCAGTTAACCTCAGTATGTCTTTGGACTGTGGGAGGAAGCTGGAGGACCTGGTGAAAACCCACCCGCTGCACAGGGAGAACATGCAACCCGACACAGAAAGATCCTGGGAAGGCGGGGACGCGAACCGGGGATCTTCTAGCTGTAACAACCGGGCCACCATGCAGACCTATATGTAAATACAAGAGATGGAAATCTTTAGACTCTGTTGAATCATATAAATGCGCGCAATGAAGCATAAAACATACAGAGGCTGTTCATAACAGGGAGGATATAAGGTCATTTGAACAACGCAAACTTAAAGCGGTGTATAAAACTGCTCCTGCCTACTCGTCGTCTTGTAAATGCTACATTGTGCTAATACAAGATAAATAATTATTCATAAAAACAAATCCGCCCATATAAGCTTCCTGAAGAGCAGTTTTGAAGCTCAGTGTTGTTTCTTTCAGCCGTTACCATGTTTGCAGACTCCCAGCTATTCCAAAAATGACAAAAGAGGTGGCGAATGAGTGGAGTTGACAGACGTCTCTGGGCCATGACGGCATCCACCTGTCACTCTAAGCGACCGCACCCTTAATCATGCAAAGTTTTAAGCCTTAATACAATTTAAACCGGTGAGTGATGTAAAAACTCAGCCCCTGCCCAGTTGTCAGAAACGGGGAAATTAGCTGCAGAGACCAAAGCTGTTCTTTGTTCCAGGCTTTAAATGTGTTTATTCCTGCTGTAAAGTTGAGCTTTTTAACATGGGGGTCTATGGGGGTTGACTCAAGTTTGGAGGCAGCCTCAAGTGGACATTTGAGGAACTGCAGCTTTTGGCGGGGCGGAGCGCAACATTTGACTCCACCCATCTCAACAATCCATAAACCAATCGCTTTCAGTCTTATTACATACAACTGTACTTCATTTTGCAACAGTTCTAACCCCCACTCTAACCCTAACCCTTCAGGAACGTGTGTATCTAATGCAATTCAGAGTGGAACCACATACAGGGCCAAATACAGGTTTGTGACTATGCTAGAAGCATAAGACGGCACTCGATTTTACATGCAGGCAATGTCCACGTGGGCGGAGTCAAATGTTAGATTCAGCCAATAGCATGCCAACGAGCACTGCTGAGCACCGCCCCGAACTGTTGGATTCAGCCAATAGCATGCTATGAAGTTATGTTTAGGTCCTGATTATTGTTGAGAAACAGGACTAAAACACTTGCTTGGGTATAGATTGTGACAATTAAAAACATAAAGCTTTTATCAGTGGCATCCTACATCTTGCAGCAGCGCTAAATGTTGACCATTAATGTAAATCTTGAGCAATACTTACTAACATTTAAATGCTGTTCAAACTGCAAACCTAAATGTCTAAAAAGAGTTTCATTTTTCAGTTGTAGCAACTGTTTCTCGTTTGAAATCACCATATGAAGCGTTGCAGTGCTACAGAGATGCCCCAGGCTAAAAACCATATTCACTAGATGTAAGAAAACATGCGTGTTTGCTGCAGACGGCAACAAATCACATCTTTTTTTGTGGAAAATAAATGCAAATATGATAACTGTCCAAATAATTGCAACATGATTTACTTCATCCCTAATATCTCACCATCTTTTGATGTGCGCCACCAAATGAACGCCACCTCAACAAACGTGTGCAGCATCTGCAGGTCTCGAACGCATCCCGCCGTCATCATCTTTATGCGACGACATGCATCTGCTGCATTCGGTCTTGAAACAATCCATAAATACACAGTGTCTCTGGAGCACAGCCTCGTAATTACACGCCTTTTTCTAACAGTCATTCTACCAGCTGCAAATTTGTGAACTGGGGAACTTAACCTATATTCCAGCGATGGTTGACTCACTCTAGTTTTAGTTTCTGCTCGCTGAGAGGCTGCTGCTCTCGAAGAAATATGTGTCAGGCTCTGCTGGGTGCACAGACGTGTGTTTGAGCTGCTTTTACTATACTCTTTATGATGCATGTTGCTTTTGATTCCTTATTTACATTATTATATTATATATTTAGTATTGTAACTTTATAATTGTAGGATATAGCAACTAAAAACCTGTTTTGTGCATTGGACCCTTTCTACTTTGTTTTCGGCTCCTCTTGTGCCGTAGAATCTTCTTGATCTTCTTGAAACAATAAGCTCACATGCTTACATGACTTGTTAAGCCTGCCAAAGCTAAAGGTAGGACTGACAGGTACCGACGGAGATATCAGAGTCTGCTTCAGGCAACAATACAGTCTGGGAGGCCAGACAATCTGTTCCATTCTTCATCCATAAATTATTTTGTCAAGGCTTTTTAATGTCAGCAGATGTGTCATATGTTTTGGAACTGTCAATAGAAAACGTAATTAATCCTTCATTTTTCAAAATGAAATGAGACAAGGCAGAGAAAAACAATCAGCTGAAGATATCTGGCTTTGAAGCTAACGTAGGCCCGCAACAAACCATTACGCTCCCAGACAGCGAATGCATGGCAACGCTTGTGAAATGGAGTCATAGTGCAAATGTCGGCCACTAAACATTAAACCATAAAGCTCCGTGGTTATGTGATCACAGACCATCCGTGACCTCCTGCCAGAGCCGCTGCTGGCCTGTACGTGCTGCAGTGGTCAACGCAGCCAGCATTACCTCAGGAAAGAGATTTCGCTATGAAAACACCAGCCGTCTCCGCTGGCTGCCTCCAGTACAAACACTCCCAGGGCTCCCACAGGGAGGCGGGGTGGCTGTGGGAGCAGAGAGGGGACGGTGGGACTGGGGGGAACGTGGGACAATGGCAGGGAGTTGGAGGCGGACAGGTTGGGTCAAGGAGAAACATGGCCGATCATCACACTACTGTGGCTGATTACGAACTGCGTAAGAGGCTCGGATTGCGTCAGTGAGATGATCTGCAGCTGCAAGTTCTTCGAACAAGCACAGGCTGTGTGTTTTTTTGCTGCTTTGGCTTCGGCTGTCGGTATTACATCAGACAATGAACTGCTGGAGCTGGAACACAAAGCTCGCAGTCAAAAATTAACTAAATGCTAACTAATTCTAAAAGGACAGACCCATATGAAAGCAGGAGAAGCAACGTTTATTGCGGAAACATGAGCATGAAGTTTTAAAGTACAGTCAGGTACCGGATGAAGGTAGGAGATGAGGACAGGACCCAGAAGTTGGCAGATGGTTGATGGACACCTGGATGAGTTGGAGATAGGAGGAGTGGCAGCGTTACAATGGATTTAAAGAACAGGTTAGATCACTGAGGCGAGAGCAATGACATACTGTGTGAAAAGTGGTGAGACAATCTTCATTGGTGGAAAGAGTAGAAATCTGAGCATCCAAGAGGAGGTTAGGTGTCATTAAAACTACAAAACCCACGTGTATTTTGTATGATAATCGGTCTTGTGCTCTGCAGAGACGTACTCTGATCTTTTGTGTAATCTGAAGTGCCTCTTCTCCAAATGATTCTTCCACTACAAAGTGATTTTGACAGCGTGGGAAAAAAGAAGTGAGGGACTTAATTGATGAATTGAAATCAGGCGTAGCCTCACAGACGGCCTTTAAACTGAATTATTATAACTCACTAGAGGACAGGCAAATGGAGCGCTGTTATACTCCAGTTACTTGTAGGTTTATTGTCTCCTACGCAGAGAGTGAAACTAACTGAGCTGCTCTTAAGGTGAACTAACATTTATCCTTAAAACATGAACTTAAATAGAGTTCTCCAACCTATCCAATGTGTGTCAAACACTTCCCCCAACGTATGATTGTCACCTGCTACTCCCCCTCAGTTTGGTCACATTCAAACGCATACAATCTTTGTTTTAAGTGCACCTTGTGAACATTATAGCTTACACAATCACAAGATGGAGCTGATCCAAATGGACATTTCTTACATGCATACATGCATTGATTAGTAAGATTTTCCGTCTCCTAAATGATGACCATGATTACATTCTAGCTCTGGATCCCCGGTTCACGTCCCGGTTAGGACGCCTGGGATCTTCCTGTGTGGAGTTTGCATGTTCTCCCTGTGCAGCGTGGGTTTTCTCTAGCTTCCTCCCACAGTCCAAAAACATGCTGAGGTTAACTGATGATTCCAAATTGTCCGTAGGTGTGAATGAGAGTGTGCTTGCTTGTCTGTCTCTATGTGTAGCCCTGTCCATGCCTTCACCCGAGTCGGCTGGCATAGGCTCCAGCCCCCCGGTGACCCTACAGAGGATTAAGCGGTGTAGAGATAATGGATGGATGAACATTCCAGCTCTGTACATTTCAGCATATCTATTAAACATACGTAGACACACAGTGGGGCAGTGGTGGCCTAGTGGCTTGTGAAGCATACTTGTAATTGGTGGGTCGCCGGTTCGTGTCCCCGGACTGGCAAGAGGCTGAGTCACCAACAATGTGGGCCCCTGAGCAAGGCCCTTAACCCCTGACTGCTGCCCGGCGCTTCCGCAGCAACCCACTGCTCCTAGTATGGATGGGTCAAATGCAGAGAACAGATTTCCCCAAGGGGCTAATGAAGTATAGATTATGAATATGGTAAAAATGGCCTGCTCACACTAACATTTCTGTATGACTTCCAACAAAAGAGTAACAATCGTGATCTGAATCTCAATTCTCCCCACAGATTTAGTCGAAGTCATGTGATCAGCTGTGCATTGAGGCACAAATTTAGATCAGTTACGATGTAAGATCACCAGATGACACCTCATGGCCTTGTGGAGCGTCTGCTGCAGAACAAGTTACGGCTGAAAGCTTCAGAAAGACCACGTTGTATACACTCTGACATCTTTACTAGTAAGCACAGCCACAATAGTTCAACATCTATCATATATTACATGATCTCATTCCTTCTGATTCCTGTTTACTGTGATCTAATGCATCCAGTTTTTTTGGCACTTGGCAGGTATAATTATTTCTCATAAGAGAAAAAGCATCACTGGGGAAACAAGAGGGTGCCTATAAATCCTAATCTGCTGACATCTGATGATCACGACCATGACAGAGCTCCCTGGTTGCTCAACGCTGTAGGAAATGAAGGAAATTTCCTCATCCTGTTGTTTACACAACGCGGTTCATCCAGTAAAATAATCTGGGAGCTTATTGGTTATGTCATTGTGAAATTCTCGAGGTATTGCTTACAAAAAAGTCGTGGACTCTTAGACAAACGTTTTCTGGCTGGAAATTTCTTGGCTGACATATTTTGAAGTAATTATGCATCCAGTCATTTCAACACAGCATAAAAAAAATGAAGTTTTTTGGTTTGCCAATTATGAGAAAACATCCAAACACACAACTTTATTACATGTTTGTGGCCGGACTAAACATCACAACAAGGATTAAATTGGTTTGCTAGGCTTCAGGAAAACCATTTGTTTATCTGTTGTCTGTTTGAGGTTAGGTTTCTGACAAAATAGCTTGTAAAAGCAATGATGTTTATCGGCCAACTTGGAAAAACCTCATTTTGGAAGTTCCCAACAACACATGCAAACACACACTCTTGGCATTTCAGGTGCATCAGGCTGAAGTGAAACCATTCCCCCCCCCGAACTAAACATTCCTCTGTGTCTGGTCAGGACTTCTGCAAATCCGGAGACGCTCACGCTCCTCCAAACAGTTAATTTATTATCAGTGATGCTTAAACCGCTCTATGAAATCCATCGGCCACAGACAATGAGCGAGCGGAGAGATATCGACTACCCGATCAGAACAGAGACAACCATACGAATTAAGCCTCTAATGAGATATGAGGTAGATAGTCGGAGGGAAGGAGGTAGAAGGTTGCACTAATGCGTTTTGTCATTTCCCTCATCGTTTCTCCCGCTTCCTGGGGTGTTGCAGATAACCGGCCCAGATCCCGGTGTGCTTGCCAGCGATTGGCCGCAGCGAGCTTATTTACCTAATAAGGCTTGTCTGATTGGCCCACGGGAGACAATGGCATGTGTAAACAGCCCCGGGGCTCTGGACAGTCGACCGACACAGCAGTCCCTTTGTTAGTTAGGTAGCTACTCTAACTGTTGGCAGTCGACACATGCATGGTCACACACACAGTTAGAGTTGGACTTACGCGGGGTTTTAAGGTCAACTTGGAACTGGAATTTTTAGAATTAAAAACTGCCAAGAACCGGCCACCTGTGTCCGCATTCAGCATCCTTAAAGGTGAGCAGTGTCGAGAGTTCATTCACTCCTGCACTGCTACAGAAGGCTGTCATTATTAGCACAGCATTAAAAATACAGCTCTGCATTCATTTTAGTGAAAGTCCCATGAGTTTCCAGTGAAAAATACCTGAGTGCCTGGCAAGAAAAGTTAAAAGCAGCTCATGAAATTTCTCTCTTTCTGTTGAGGTTCTGGTTTGAGGTTTCTAAATTGCTTCAGGGCTTCCTTACTGAACCAAACTGCATGTTAATTTTTCCAAGATGACGCATCATGCTGAGCTTGGTGCTTTGGATAATAGTATATCTCCGAACTAATTGCATATTCCATCAGTCTCTAGTGGACTAACTAGTTAAACTAATATTGTGAACATGGTAAACATTAAAAAACTGGCAGATTAGTATGTCTATGTTAGCATACTAAAGGTAGCGTTTAGCTTAAAGCACCACTATTCCCAGCATTGTATTGCAGAGTAGCTGGCATGGCTGTAAACTAGTCTTGTTTCCTTTTTATTCAAGCGGCGCCCTCCATCGAAGTGCAAAGTCTGATCAAAAAGCTCCAAGTCTGTGCCGGTAAAAAGCAAAGTAGTCTTCTTGTGCATCGCTGCACTGCTCCCAGTGCTCCTGGAACACCTGAGACCCGTTCTACAAGTAAATCAAGAACCATCTGCTTGAACTGTGGCAAAATGGTTTTGCAGAGGAGAAAAAAGTCGCAGCGAGCTAAATCTAGCGAGTAGGGTTGGTAGGGCGTGACGATTTTGCTGTTGTGACCGAAAAACTTAGCGTCGAATCGAGCGGGTATGCTGTCGTGATCGAGAACCCAACTGCATCTGGCTCTTTGCACTGAATGTTTCCCCTCAGACTCCTCAGTAGGCCTCAGCAGTGACAGTTTGACCCTGGGGGATGAATTTACGGTGCTCAGCCCCATGAATGTCGAAAAAGAAATGACAAGCATCTTGATCACGCTCCCGACACGCCCTTTTTCAGTCCTGGAGGCAGCAGGCTCTTCCATCGAGAAGAATGCTGTTTGGTCTCTGGAGCTTTCATCACCAGTGATGCTCCTCAGCGTTAAGTTCGGGTCATCAGAGGCCTTTTAATGGAGGATTCAACATAATGCTACTTTTCTAGGTCCATGATGAAATCGCAAATGTGGACCTGCAAGTCATCACGCACATTTGTTGCATTAGTTTTCAGGTATGCAGGGACTATTTGCAATTTTTTAAGGACACCTAGCTCATATCCCTACAAAGATCAAGTCTATATGCAACCTGTTGACCCATTTCTCATCAAACATTTGTTCTATTCATTTCTTAATTTGTTCGGCATAGCAAGCATGATTCATTACGAGCTTATCGCTGTGGCGCCTGTGATGTTTTCATAATTTGATAAGGAACCAAAAAGAGAAGTACAGTCGGCTCCTGCTAAAGAGCTCAGGGTTGACAACCTGATAAACAAACTTCAAGGCGTCGGATCCAGAACACATGACGACGCGCTCTATAAAGTTATTGTATGTAGCACAGATTTACAGAAAAACTTCAAGTGATATGATGCTCGGTGAGCTGTGAAATCCTGCAACTTTAAAGGTAACTTTTCGTGCCAAGTAATTACACATGGCAGACGTTTCTTTCTTGGCAAGCTCTTACAGGACTTCAATGAAAAAAGAACTTTTATTTTGGTGGATGTATTCATAGCAGGAAAAAAAAAGTCTGAAATTAGAATAAATTAATGGTAAACTCAGTCCCAAAAAAAAGTGTGCAAAGATGTAAAGCTGCATCATCTGTTCTAAGATATCAACTTCTTACCCAGTTTATTAAAAGGTGATTAACGCATGACTTGGCCCAGATATAAACAGAGAGCTATTCAACACAAACTCGTCAAACAGACCTTTGCATATGGTGCCAAGATCATGTCATCAAACACAGCTTAGCTAATGCATGTCCCCTGGCACTGCAGCCAAATGAACAGAATACAAACACCTGTCTGCTCTACTTTTCTGTGGATTTGTGATGCGGCTAAGAGGTGCCAGTCAGCTATCAGTCGGTTGCTGCACAGCTCAGGTGATTTGGCTGAGTGTTTGTTCTCTGTGAAGAGCGGTGAAGGCTTCATACAGGGTTGGGTAAACCCCAGTGACAGTTTATGGATGCAGGCCCATGCAAATGCGCTGCTCCCTCGGAGGTTTTGACAGGAGACGTTCAGTTTGGCCCGGGGGGCTGCAGGGGAAGGCTGTCCGTTACACAGGACCGACCAGGGGACAAGGCTGTAAAACATGTCCTCGGAGCCATGAAGTACAGCAGAATACATGGAGACACACTGTGGAAGTGCTGCAGGGGGCGGGGGGACCGAGTGGAAATAAAAAATTAAGATGAGTAGAAAGAAATCGCTGCTGCCCTTTATTTGTTAATGGGTCCATTTAACAAAGAAGGGTAGAACTGAACACTTTGAACCCTGTGTTTGTGTAAATTTAGGCTTTCGAACAATTCAACTAATTAAATAGTTAACGCGGTTTGAGTAACAAAATCCTCGACTCCTGCGCCTCCAGAGCTCACTGATTAATTTATTGTATCTCCAATTAGTGAGCTTCAGGTGCCACTAACAAAGTGATCCCCCTTGTTGAAGGTTTTTAATGCTAAGCTAAGCTAGTTGTCATGTGATCAGACATATGAGAAAAGTATCTTTTTGTCCGTCCCTTTAATAGTTCTTTAATATTGCCATTAAGAAGCATAAGATTCACTTTATTTTTCAAATTTTCATGGTGCTCTGACTTTAACTACAATGTAAATAGTAGATAAATCATTTTAGATTTTTTTGTTTGTTTGTTTGTTTTGGACAGTTTGATTATTAGTTATTTAAAACTGGTAGATCTAAGGTATAACTTTACCATTACATTATTGTCATCGATATATAATGTCAAATCACCAGTTAGCAGGGATGCTACATTAGTTGACACAATTAAGAATTAAAGTTAACAAGCTTGCTACAGTAAGATAACATTTCATAACATCATTAGCTTAACATAAGTCAAATAGCCTAACAAAAAGCCGGATAGTACCACTACTGAATCATATTTGCTATTTATTTTTTGACATTTAAAATTATGTTGGCTAAAAACTTATCTTTAACTATTTTTAGTGGGGACACCTAACCAACACTAGCAAGGAATTCAAGTTAGCTAATGCTACAGCAAAATTAATACAGCATAACATTACTAGCTTAACATAAAGTCAGATACTTCTAATGAATCATATCTTTGCTATTTATTTTAACAATTAAAACTGTGTTTGCTAAAAAGCTTTAGCTTCAACATTCTTAAGCAGGGAAGTTTAACCAACACTAGTGAAGAATTCAAGCTACGTAGCTAATGCTACAGCAAGCTAATGTAGCCCAACTTGCTTAACATAAAGTCAGATGGTATTTGCTCTGAATCATGTCTTTGCTAATTATTTTAGCAGTTTAAACCATGTTGGCTAAGAACCTAGTTTTAACTCTTTTTAACGGCGATGCTAAATTGACACGAGTGAAGAATTTAAAATAGCTAGCTAATGCTACAGCAAGTTAATACTGCATAACATTGTCTAAACATAAAGCCAGATAGTACTTCCAATTAATCATGTATTTGCTAATTGTTTCACAGTTAGAGCCTTGGTTAAAAACTTAGCTTTTAATCTTTTTTAGCAGGGTTTGGCTTGCTAGCTTAAATGCTTTGCTCGTGTCAGTGAATATACAGCAAGCTAATATAGCATAATGTTATTAGCTAAACATAAAATCAGACAGTTCTTCCACTGAATCATATATTTACTATTTATTTTACCAGTTAAAACCTTGTTAGCTGAAAAACTTTGCTTTAACTGTCTTTAGCCAGAATGCTTAACTGACACTACTCAAAAATTGAATTTAGCATCTGCTACAGCAAGCTAATATAGCATAGGCCTGATATGATTAGCTTAAATACAGTCGGATAGTACTTTTACCAATCATATCTTTGCGTTTTTTTTAACAGTAAAATCCTGTTGGCTAAAAACTTAAGATACTGACACTAACGAACAATTCAAGCTAGCCAGCTAATGCTATAGCAAGCTAAAATAGCATAACATTATCAGCTTAACAAAAAGGCAGACAGTAGCTTCTATCAAATCATGTCTCTGGTATTTCTTTTAGTTGACACCGTGTTGATTTTAGGTGATTTAGCATGAGTAATCTTACTTCTGCTTGTGTAAACCTTTAGAAAATAACTGTGTTTTGCCTGAGTGGAATGATTTGACACTCCTTCCCCTACTGGTGACCCCATATTTCACTCATGCAACCTTCCATTCTCCCTAAATATTAACATTCCCCACTCCACCTCTGTTTAACCCAAATCTTTCATGCCATTGCTCAACTAAAACAGATCATCTCAGACTTTTCTCGGCCGTCTCCAGTCATCACTCATTCCCTTCTGTCTGCCACTCACTTGACGTTTCTACCTCCGAGCTGCTCTCTAAGTGAACCTGTGAACTTTGTGCCACCTCAACTCCCCCCATTCAAGTTAATTTCCGAATAAGGAAGGAAAAACTGCGCTTTTCACCACCGTGCTGCACAAATGAGGCAGAAATCAGTTTATTCAGAGGCGCGACAAGAAGGCTCGGATGCCGCTTGTTCGCGTGCATACATTCACATAAACACCCCGAGCATTTACACTCATCTGTTGACGAATCTGAACATCGCAGCCTCCCAAGTCTTTCTGCAAATGTGTGCGGCGGAGAAGAGTGTATGCGAGTGTGTGTGTGGGATGAGGGTTTAGGCATGTTGTCTGCTAGGCCGTCCAACAAGCCCCAGGGTACCTCAGTAAAAGAGATAATTATCTTTTATCTGCTATGTTGTGACGGGAGATTATGGTTCAAATTTACGATTGTTAAGGAGACAATGCAGCACGAGGCTGCTCTTTTCAAAGTGGCAAAGGGGGTCTCGAACAAGTGAGAGAACTCCCACAATGCCCTAGAAGCTCATCCCTCATGTTTCAGGCTCGAGGTCTTTCCAAACAAAGGAAAGGGGGGATAAGAGCAAGTGCCATTTACTTTGAAATATGACTATGCAAATCCTATAATAATTTTTAGATGACATTGTATAGTCTGTATCAAAATGATATCGCAGGAGATCAAAGATACAACAGACTACAATGCATAAGCCCACTGTCACTGTAAGCACATTGTGGAGCTTAAAATCAGACTTGTCTGTTGCAATAATAAAGTGTAGCTGGAACATTTTTATACCAATGAAGAGCAGTTTTTAATGTACTAGTGTATCAGACCAGCACCTTTATGAGGAAGTATTGGTAAAATATGTAATTTACACTGATCAGCCCCAACATTATGACCACCGACAGGTGAAGGGAATAACATTGGTCATATTGGTACTATCTTGGATTTTAACATCCATATTAATGAGACTTAGACACCCACATCAAGCACACTGCCTCATGCTAATGGAAATCCCAAATGTCACTGGCCTACCCCTGCAGGAAAATACACCTCACCACATGGAAACAACATCAACCAATCAGGAACATGTTGAGGAACATGACAATGGCCCAACATGTTGATGTGACCTCCAAACTTCCTACTCCCCATTCTGATCAAGCATCAACAGGATGCAGTGGAACAAGTTTGACTGACAGAGGCCCCACTAGCCAAAGGATCCACTGCCAACATCCTGGTTCCAGACCCCATAGGACACCCTGAGAGGTCCTCTGGTCCATGTCCAATGGTTCACTGGTGGCCACATAAGGGGGGCCAACACAGTATTAGGCAGGTAGTCATAATGCTATGTCTGATCAGTGTATCTTCACAGCGCTGGAGAATGGTCTGACTGCACCTCCAATCAATCCCAGTCAACTTGGGTGGTGCTAAGCCCAGGATGTAGCGATGGTACCCCCCTGCAAAAGTAGCGTTGGGGGAATAGTTTTGATGGAACACTTGTGTGCAGGAAGGTCATTGAAATGGCTCATTCAGCAAAGCACCAGCAGGCCTGTCTTACTGCGTGATTCAAACTTAGGGAAACTTCACCATTTGCAGTGTGTGGGTTCGCTGCTGGGAGGTTGTTATTGTTGTTTCGTGTGGCAACTAAGATTTGGAAACCACACCGGAAATAGTAGCCTTGTATTTGTAGTCTACGTCTGATGAGTCAGACTACTACTACTGGCAGTAACTTTATGTTGGCCATACATAACAGTGGAATATAACTTCTCATTGTCCTCTTGGTACACAAGCGAATACATCAGCTTCCCAAAATGTCTGACTGTGTAACTATTCCTTTAACAATAGGCAACATTTAATGCATTAAGAGTGTTACGCACCCAATATTGAGTTGAACAGATCACAGTTTGATCGTGAGGTCTGACAATATGACAAGATTATATGCAGCATATCTTGCATTGAATATTTTAACCTTTATTATATACATATTATATCACAACACCTCTGTTTTGTTGCTACTGTTTTAGGTTTTGCACCATTTAATCAAGGAAATTCACTGAATGCCTTTATGCACAAACTGTAGCTGGCATGTTTGGAATATGTCATCTCTGCTAGAATTTAAAATTATATTTGTTAGCTTTGAATAGTGATTGGTTTCGCAGCATGTGTGGGCAAAACAAATGCATTTTAGTGTAACTTCAGCAACAAAAAAGCGATAAAATTTTGAATTTTACCTCTGTTTGCTCATATCAAAGTACATCGTGAACTCTCAAGTTGTGTAAAATCACCCAGACGTCATTTAAATAGGCTTGTTTTGCGAAAACTGTGCCTGACACCATGCCGTTGTGCGCTCATGCCGATGCAAATGTCAGTCATAAATAACATAACGCAGACAGCGTGGATAACGATCAAGCCAGTCGAGCTCGTTTTTGACATCTCATTCATGTCTTTGAACTATGCAGGTCCTAATTTCTTGTTCGGGAGTTCCAGGCCTCGAATACTGCAGACGACATGCTGTGGCAGACGCAGAAACTGCTAAGTTATGTTTGAATTGCGGGACAGCGGGAGAATCATTAGGCCACAACACACGAGCTGCTCTGCCACATGAGACCACACTGACACAGATTGGCGCCTGCTTCGAACCAGTATTACTAATACAAGACTCTGCATTTGTAGGTGGAAAGAAACTGGAACAAACCCAAACCAAGAGATGAAATGTTTGACAAAAACCTTTGGTAACTTCAAAAAAAAAAAAAAAGGTGTGAAGGAACAATCGACACATCCGGTACAAATAGGTTTCTCCTTCCTGTGGTGTGACCATTTTTAGCACTGAGGGGAATTTGTGTGAAGTGATTTTCAGAATTCATTTGCATGCCCTTGTTAGAAAGAGAAATATATGTTCTCCACATTCCCCCACCACGACCCCAGATTTGACCCGACGCTGACAGCGGCCCAGATGAAGACGAACTATTCCTGAGAGCCGATTACAGCCACAAATCTGTCATCATCCTCACCTGAAAGACGAGAGGCAGGCCCAGGAAGGGAGGGAGACAGAAGGCGAGAGGGGACAGAAATGAAGGGGTCTGCTGAGGAAAGACGAGAGGAGATCACAGAGTCGTCCTCGGCCCTCGTCCTCACCTGAGCCCGCCGCTGCGCCTCCAGTCACCCTTGGCAGACGCCCACAGCCGAACACCAGAGTCGGAGAGGGGTCATCCAGGGGCCGTGGGGTCCCACCACGGGGCAAAGCTCTCCTCAATCCCTCTGTACACACACACAAACACACACTATTTCCATTCTCATTCCACATGCCCCCTTGACCTCACTATTAAAACACAGGAGCAAATCTCCCGATTGGTCACAGCAGCTCAGCAACAAATGATGCCAAATACCTGACTTCTGTATGGCCTTTTCTGCAGGGAGGCATGAGAGGGCTGCAGCCGCCAAATTTGGCATTCCACTCCTGCAAACACATTTCGATACTGGAAGTGTGGCTCGCGACATTTTTGAGTAATAAAGCAAAGCGTTACGCACAAGAAACTGAGGGACTCGCCTGGTTAACTTTCGTTTTAATTAAAGTAATGAGCATCAGGGGATATTTTCTTCCTTTATCACTCAGTGTTTTGATGTGGCCGCCTTGTTTTTAACCCCTGCATCCTGTTATTATCACAGATATTTTGCACGAACATCTATCTTAAAGCTATGAGTCACCAAAATCTGTAGCGGCGTCATCCACTGCATCAGGTTGACCTTCAGCGGTAAAATGTTTGTTCACGCTGCGCTCATTAATGCTCCCTTCTAGGCCGCTGTCATCCACTGCGACAGCCACTTTTATTTAGATCGCTAATATTTTTAGCGTGAACACCCTTCTTCGCTTTTAATGCTTTCATCCGGTGTCATGCCTCGGTTTCCTGCACTCCACCTTGTTTCCTAAATGCTTGATTTTTATCTCTTTTTAAACTTTGGTGTTCCGTCGATACAGATCGCTGCAGCTAACACTCGCTTCTGTTGACACTCTCACTGCTTTATTTTTCATTTTCCAGCGCGTATTATTGTCTCATTACAGTCGCCTGTGGATTGAAACCTTAATCTGACCTGCATGTACGGAGTAAAACATCACACACGGCAACAAAAAAAAAAAAAAACGGAGGCAGCTCTATCTGCTGCAGCTGTGCGCCAACTTGTTTGTGCATTAATATTCAGAAGACGCCGCTTGTGAATTCCCGGAATGATAATGACGGCAAAAAAAAAGGTGAAAGAGGGCTGATATTTTTAATTCAGCTTTTGGTGCAAGGTGTTAGGTTGGGTTTTGTGCAGAGCGAACAAGCTCTGAAAAATAAGTTAAGCAGAACTTTGGATGTCAAAGCTCACTTTGAACCGCTCCGGTCCGCAGTAAAAGACTTGATATGCATCATATTTAGGAATGCATGTGTCCAAAGCAGTTAAGTTGCCAAACCTTTCCAGATTCAACCCACTACAGTGTGTCAAATATGGCTTTTCAACCCTGCACAGGCCATCCAATCTTAAGCTAGCAGCTGATTATCTCCTTCTCTCTCCTCCCAGCTGCATCTAAGTTGTGGCCTGTCTTGCATTTTGTGTTTTCGCAGTGCTAAAAATCTACGCGACTCCACCGTGGGAACCTTCAGCAGAGCTGCCAACTTCCACCTGCGAAGTGATCGACATCGTTGACTGGAAGCATTGAGGAAGATCCATCCTCGCTGCGGTTCATTCAGCGGCCGAAAAAAAACACAAGTTAGTTCCTCTTTCTTTCCTTCCCGGCGGAACACTTGAATCTTTTTCTCAGCAGCGGAGGTGTTGCATGTGTGGGTGCCGTCTGCAAGTGTGCGTTAGCTGACCACTGAAATGTGGCTTCTTACATTCGTTTTCAAGCCGCAGCATGCAAAGACGTGACTGTCCTGTGTGTTAATTAGCTTAAAAATGGATAATTTTATTCGTATAGCGTGTAAAAGCAGGTCGGCAGGGGATAACAAATGCCTGACATTATGCTATTTCCTCATGAATCCTCTCCTCTGAATGACTGATGGGTGTTCGAGGTGTTTTGCATGTTGGTCACAGTGTTTTTATGTGTTCGTAGGTTGAGACAAAAGCCCCTTCAGCCCGCCCGGCCCGGCCCGGCCGACCCTGCCTTTTGATTTGTTCCTCCATCGCTGCTGTTTACTTCACCTCTTCCTGTTTGTGCTCAACTGACCGTTCGAGCTGTTCCTGTGAATGCTGGGTAAGTTTAAAAAAACATGGCGGGTCGCTGCGGTTGTGGCGGGAGGGTGGCGGGGTGGGGGTGTCAGAGAAAGGAGTCAGAAATGACGGCTCTCGAACCACAGCGCTAACATGTCAACAGAGATTAAACTAGTTTATTATTTTCAAAGAGGGAAAAAAAAAAAATTTTACGAAACAAAAAAGCAGTCATATTTTACACTAGTGATTATTATTAAATTTTTACAACCATTCAGTCTGCATAACATAAAGAAATAATTCTACATCTTTGTTTCTTTCGTATTTTTGGTACTCTGATTTTATACATACAAATAACAAATACAGGAACTTTTTTCACAATGCATATAATCTGTGGGCAGGAAGAAAGTCTTTCAGGTGTGTGTGCATGTGTGTGTGTGTGTGCGTGTGTGTGTGTTGAGTGTGTGTGTACGTGCGCGCTTCAACACAAACCATTTGCCCGAGACCTATAGCACATCCAAAATGAAAAAAAAAAGAAGAAGAAGAAGAAGAGAGACGCCCGCAGCCGGAGCCGCCGACTCTCTGCAAACTTAATGCAACACAATTCATGCAGGCGAAAACCGAGGCCTGCCCTTTCTCAAGAGTCTTTTCCCTCTCTCGCCTCCTCCTCCTCCCTTTTTTTCCTCCCCCTCCGGGACTCGGAGGCGTCCTCTCCTCTCCTCGCTCCTCCGGCGGCAAGTCTCTCCACCTGCTGCGACTCGTACCCTTCTCGTCGTTAGCTGCCCAGGGGCATGTTTCCTCTTTTTTTTCTTACTTAATTAAAAAGTCTTCATTAAATGTACTGTATTTCATACAATTTGTACAAATATATTCAGCGTCTGTCTCCCCCTCAGCAGAAGCAGGAGGAGGAGAAGAAGGAGAAGGTGGAGAAGGGGAGCTGGGGGTTTCCTGTTACACAGGTGCAAGGTGAAGAGAGGCGGGAAATCGAGGGAGAGGGCGTCAGAAAAGTTTTTCGTGGTGTCGTGTGTGGAAAAAAAATGGCTTTTTGTACACAAATGGAGCTCCTTATCGTCGTGGGTCAGCCTCGGTGTGGTGGCGGCAGCGGTAGTGGCGGCTTGGGGGCACAATTCTCAACAGAAACCTTCCCCCTGGAGGTCAGTGCGCCACAGTCAAGTCTGCAAAGCATTCACATCGCAGAGGTGCGCTCGGGTTTTATAAAAATAAGATGCAACCGAGGAAACAAACATAAAGGAGCCTGTCGTTCTCGCTGGAGACAGGAGGAGCTTAGATCGGAACCGAGAAGCAGTTCATTTGTCTTTTTAGGATATGGAAGCAGGTCAGTAGAGGTACCGAAGGGTGTGGTGGTGGCGAGGCCGAGGGTTCAGGAGCGGCTAGAGGCGGTGGAGCTCTAACCCATGGCTGTCACCATACTGGAGGGGTGGTGGGGGGCGAAGGGGAGGCTGGAAGAAGGGTGCATGGGTGTGGGGGTGGTCAGCATGTGGCCGGAGTGCGAGAAGGGAGGGAAGGAGGACATGTGGCGGGACAGGGCGGCCGGGCTGAACGAGCTGCTCTTGTCCATCAGGCTCTTGGAGAAGTCGTCCATGTTGTCTTGGGACTTTTTGCTCTTCTTGGACTTGCTGGACATCTTCCGGTTCCTGGTCTGGATGCCTTCCTTCTTCATGGTCAGAGGTCGGTTGATCTGCTCTCGAAAGGAGACAGGAGAGATGGCAGATTAGTATTTTTGTTTACATGAGATAGAAATCTTGAGTGCATTTGCATTAAGCAACACAATAAAAAGAGAAACCTTAAATGAGGGGTGTCAGCGAGCTTCAGAGTAAATCAGAAAAATTTGGCTCACTGGGAGCCTTTGAGTTTTCTTCGAGGCAGATTTTGGGGTTTTTTGGACGGACATAATGATATGTAATGGAGTCCCATTACGAGGCAAATGTGACTGTAGCATCCCGAAACAGCAGATTGTTTATATATACTCTTTGTGTGTTTGTGTGTGTGTGCTGGGTTGGATTTAAATGTTGATTCCTTTAAGCTGGACTGTATCTGAGGCTGCGGCCGTGCCAGAAAGAAAGAGAGAAAAAGGGAAGATGAAGGAGGGGGATGGAGGGAAGATGGAGAGAGTGTGTGCAGAAGGGTCTGGCAGCTAATGTGCAGCCGCTCGACCACAGAGACACATGGCCATGACGACCGCCGGCGTCGGCCAAGTCCTCCTCTCCACCCTCCTCCTCGACCGCGTGGCCATCTCTTGGCCAAAATGGCCCCAGCTGCCATATTCCAGCATAGGTTTAGCCGGGAATGAGAGCTGGATGATGGAATTCCGGCTGTGGGCAGGATTATGAGGGGAGGTGGATGAGGCCGACTGGCTTCCTGATCTTTCTCAGCGGTTCTTCCCGGGGAAATGGGAACAGGGATTTCTTCCTCGCTCTCTCCCGAGCTACTCGGAGACATTGGCATTTTTTCGCTGACTCTTTAAACAGAGTGGCCTCGATGATTAGCGGAGGGCAGAGATCTGTGCCCTCCCCCAGCGATGTGGTTTCATTCTCTAAGCTGTGACTCCACACTGGGTGACTTTCTCTGCCTCGTCTGCCTCGTTTCCAGCTCTGAGGCGCTGCTACGCCCACCTAAAGCCAGTCAGGCCTCTGCTCTTTGATGCTGAGATGTCTACCGTCTCGCAGAGGAAGCCTTGGGCCTCCGGCCTGCGCTCGGCCGCCGCCCCGGCACATCAAACAAAAGCTGAGCCAAAGCGTTTGAGTCAATGACCACCGCAGAATACACAGACTCTCACATCCTCCCCCCACCTCCACCTCCACCTCCACCACCAGCAGCAGCAGCTAACCACCTGAAACCCCCCGTCCAGAGGTGTCAAAGCTGAACACACTGTACCTCGCTCAGACAACACAAAGAACCAGGCGGTGAGAAAACCCCTGATTACTCAAAGGAGGCTGTCTAATGTTTTGGGTGTTAACACAACCTCGTGTTTGTGGCCACTTTTCTGTTTCCACAAGCTTCTTATCTGAGCTTCTAAGCTTCTACGGGACAACACACTGCTACCATCAGGTGTTCTGGGACGTCAGGAGCACATGCAGGCCAGCAGGGACTCGGCTAAATTCTCCATGAAGAATGTGGAATCTGTTTCAAAGGGGGGAGCAAGCCCCAACAGAAGTCTGGATTTACCAAAATAAACTAATTTCACAATTACGCCAAGGTCGGGGTCAGTTCAAATGCTAATGTGTAACTGGGAAATATTATTCTGCTCTCCTTTTAACCTTGGTCTGAATCTGTTTCTGCAGCGCCCAGCTATCTGCCAAAAGTAACATGGGAAAATGATTTAACAGGGAGCGCTTTGCGTGACAAGCAGGGCAGCAGAGCAGGATACTCTTCCCCCTTTTACACACAGTGGATGTAGGATATATTCAACCTCGATCTGTTGTCTGAGAGAAAGAAGAGGAGGGGGAAATTACCTACATGTGGCCTCAGAGCAGTTAGCCTGGTTATTATTATTATTAGTTTCAGCTACAATGGCTGTTTGATTAAAAGTGACAGCTTTGTGCGCAGGAGAGGAGGCAGAGGGAGAGATAAACGAGTCCCTGGGGTTTTCAGATTGAGGATGTGAAATGATGTGGTGAGGCACTAACCAGCCCAAAACGAATCAGACGGATTGGTGGTCAGAGGGGGGACTCCAAGTCCCTGGTGCGCATGGAACCAAAAGGCTAGAAATACGAGGAAGGAGGGGGAAAAAACGGGCCTGGAAATTAATCGAATTTTAATTAAGCCCCTCTTCTTTAATATTCAAAAGCAAGGCGGCTGCGGGCTTAGTTCACTTAGGTCTTATACATTTCAGATTCGCACTTACTGCCAATAAATCATATTAATTCTACAGTATTTGTTATCGCCGTGGCCCTGAAATCCTCTGCAGGGAAAAGTCAGATAAAATATTCAGAGGCAGGAGGGGAGAAGGTGCCCAGCAGGACGTGATGGGGGAGAAATAAAGAGCAGCAGATGGAAGTTTGGGGGGGAGGAAAGGAGCGCTCAGAAAAGATGCTTCCTATGCAGGTTTATTACTTACATTGTGCAGTTTAAAGTACAGGCCGCAGGCGTTGCACACCGGGTCCCCGTTGGCGTTTCTCCGCCACAGCGTCGTCGTTGTCGTCTGACAGTTCGCGCACGACGTCCCTGCCCGTCTGGCTGCGGACTGCAAGCACAAGAAGAGAGGCCACGAGACGTCACATGACCGCGTAATGACCCAATCAACATGAAGATTTATTCTGACAGGCTTCGACTCCAGCATCCAGGGCTGCGCTTCGTGGAGAAACTCTGATTTTCGTGCGTATTTTTTTGCCATTTTTACTGGACTAGTTTGCTTCCAAAGAGGCCCTGTGGCACACCTTGGAGGCATTTTCTGGATTATTTTTTAAAAACGCACCGTGGTAAAATGTGTGTGTTTTAAATTTAAGCACATTTGGCAGCCCTGTGCACCTCGCAGAAGCCTCTCTGTGCGTAAAAGCAAATATATTTCCCTTTTCCTCACACATTAAACGCAGCTTTATCCTCACTCCTGCATTGTGCACAACCCACTGAAGAACAACATGTTTTGCATTGACTGTGCACACTTCCACCTCCACTCTATGGAGTTCATTTTTTTGCGCATTTAGCTGAAAATAGTTTCAAATAAGGAAATAAAAAAAACAGAGCTGCTTTCACTCGAGGCTAAAAATAGCGTCATAGAGCACATACCTCCTAGAGAATAAATATTTACAGAAGACATAAAAGCAGTGCCTTGAAATGGGAGAGCTATTAAATCTGATTAAATTTCCCCTCAAAAGTTTGTGCCATGAAGCCTCGTTTTAAACGTGGACCTCAAACAATTGCAATGCAAGGAAAGAGGCTGCATGGATTCATGTTGGTATCGATTTATCTGCTCTGCAGGGCTGTATGCTTTACATTTCTAAATATGGGCACTATGGATGCTGAATATGAATGCAGGATGCGGTGAAATGAACCACATGGCACTAATTGCACGCCAGTTAAAAGCATTTTGTTGGGGAGGGGAGGAAAATGAAAAAGGAAAGGGGAAAGTGGGTATTTTTGGGCTCCGCTGCAGGCCACTAACAGAGTAAAACCCTCACTTCATCCTGACACAGTGAAAGTCGTGTCTTCCAATGGATTTTAAAGCTGCCTGCCTCACAGCTCCAGTCTGCTGCAGTGGCTGTGTGACATTGATGTTATAATCTCTAAAAACAATCAATAGACAGGTGACCGCAGAGGACACGCCGACGTAAAGGACTACATTATCTCTGGGAGGGATTTCCAATTATACACATGTGGTGGCCTAATAACCCCTGCTGCTGTGTGCTGTGAATAACCAATCAGGTATAAACCAGTGACTGACCATCCACCTCATAATCTTCACTTTTATTCCATTTTCTTGGAGCGTCGGTGCGTTTTTACGCACCGATTTTATATTTTTTGGAACCAAAATGCGTAATTTTGGATCATATCTCGCCGCTCTCTGGTTGGATTTCCTTCCATAAATTAACAAAGGTCAAATCTAGCGTGGCCCCGCATATACCTGACCATCCTCTGTGTGTTTAAGCACAGATTCTAACCCTAAACAATCTCAAGTCGTGACTGTGCGCCGGGCCCTGCGTGGCTCGGGCTCCGCAAGCCTTTATGTTTTGACTGTGGAAGCGGGGCTGTGTTGTTAAAAGCGACTTATCTGCGCTGCTCAGATATCCGGCAGCCCTTTCCTGCAACGAGAAGTCGGGTTTTTGCATTAAGAGAGGCGAAGTGGCGGAGAGGAGAAGTCCAGAAGAGAGCAGAGCAGGACTGGACAGCCATCTTTGCCTCGAAAGAATCGTGTTTTTTCTAACGCCAGGGGAACTCCTCTAAAGCTCATAAGAGATGCAGCTCTGATGAAGAGAGGGGCTTTCCCTGCAAAAATAGTTCCACCTGAAGCAAGCTGCAGAATTGCTCCAAAATAAATAAATAAATAAATAAATAAAACTTGAACCTGCAATTTTTTTAAATAAAAAAATTTGGAGCTCATCGTGCGTAAAGAATGGCACATTTACGCATCGCCAAAAATACACAATATAGGGAGGCCCTATTGTTGAAACTGTGCATCAGTGGCAATTTTAGCAAATAAAAAATAGTCATTGCATTTCTTTTTTTTCTATTGCAAAAAAATAATAATAATAAACTGTGCAGTTTTTTTCTATGGTAGTATCTGAAAACAGAGACCTGCACTTGTCGAGTCAATTTCCTGCAGCTAATAGGCCTACTTCTTCCTGGATAGGGGAAAAACAGAGAGAGAGACGGAAAAATGTCATCAATAGAGAAAAATGTGGTGGGGACGTACCAGCCGCCGCTTGGGCTTGATGAGAGGGCGATTCTGCCCGTTCATCTTGTGATAGAGTCCGCAGGCGTTACACAGATAGTGACCCGTACCGTCCCGCCTCCACAGCGGAGTCGACGTGGCCCCGCAGTTCACACACTCTCTACCCTCTGCAACACACACACACACACACACACACACACGCACGCACACGCACAGAACATGGAGATAATGTCCAGGTCAGTTGGGCCTTAAAAACTACTAAACAAATGCAATAACAACAACAATAATAACAACAACAATAATAATAATATAACAACAATAATAATAATAATCATGCATGTGATCAAAGCTGGGAATAAAAAGGTTAGTGGTGGTAAAATTACAATTTCTGCAAAAACTCCACAAAGCAACAGCAACAAATGACAACAATCAGCAATAGTAATTATAATAATTATAATTTTAAGCACTGGCATTCATGTAATAATCATCACACACACACATACACACACATATTAAACACATGTGATTAGTGCTGGTGGTGTTCAGGTCCATAAGGCAGAAATCATTTCAATAAAACCTTCAAACTAGTGAACCTGAATATTATTAAACTGCATCAAATATTTCAATATTTGGTCCGAGGTCAATTTCAAAATAAAATCTAACAGGCCTTCATCTCTTTCATCAGCCCATTTATCGTTTTTAAATTAATAATAACAGTAATAATAATAATTTGTCTGCATGTGTTTGTTTGTGTCTTTGTTTGGAGGTGACTGAGGGGGTGTGGAGGTCTGACTGGCACTTCTCTAGTGACACCGACAGGTGAGACGCGCACTAACAGTTTGCTTCTGGTATTTGGGGGGCCTGAAACTGAAACAAGGGCGCTGCAGTCACACTCAGATTATTTGAAAGCAGAGACTCACACAGGGCTTTTTTGTGCAACGCCGAGAGCCTTTTGCATTCTCATGCAGCCACACTTACTTCCCCCTGTTTTTTTTCTTTCTTTCTTTCTTTTTCAAGCGAGCTGCAGAATCACACACACACAGAGGAAAAAGCCCGACTCTTCTTCTTCTTCTTCTTCTTCTCCACAAAGAGAAAGAGATGCGTCAGTCCGGGTCGTTCAGATGTGACAGACATGCAAGCACCTGAGCAAGTGTGTGCTTCTTCTTCTTCTTTTTTTTTTTTTTGGCAAAAGAAGAAAATCAGATCCTGGAGAAATCGCAGGCCTCTGCAATGCAGCTTTTGCAGGGTGTGTTTTATTCGCTGCGCAGTGTGGAGAAGTTGCACTGCGCTGATAACCCCATTAGAAATATCTTTAAACGCACAATATCTCACATGATCCTCGAATTAAAATCTTTATTTGCATTAATGACCCCACTGTATGATGCTGCTGAATAATCCCCCGATGATATGCATCGACTAATCCACTGTTTTCTATCCTCCCCATCAAAGGCGCTGATATTAATCTCATTACAGAAAGAGAAAACTGCTTTTCAGCTCGCAAATAACCTCTAAAATAATTATCCTGCGCTGCTCTCCGTTTGGAAACGTCTCTGCCCTTCTCTCTCTGTCTCTCTCTCTCCGGTTCGTGCACTCTGACACGGCGACGGGTTTTTTCTCTCTCTCTCTCTCTCTCCCTGTGAATGAACGAGCAGCATCCGGAGCTCCAGCGCTGGGTAAACAATGCAACTGTGGCGCGCACTGGTCTGACAGTAATGGGATTATCTTAAACATATAAACGGGGCGACACAGCCCAGAGAGCTGGCTTCACCCTCTGTCTGTGTGCTGGTGGGGAGAGAAAATGGGTATAAAAAAAAAAATGACCCAAATTAATGTGAGAGTCTGCTCGGAGCTGCTGTGCGTAATGGTGATTTCAATTTGTTGGAATTAAATATCGAGGAGATTCTGCTAAATACAGTTTTGTTTCTATAGTTGTGAATTTTATTTAAATGTTGCACTATTTTTAATTTCTTTAATAAACAATTTAAGGCCTGCTTCTATTAATTTTAAAATATTATAATCCTAAACTGTTATTATTTTAGGTGATGAAAGAGAAAGCTGTGAGGCTTCCTGATGCGCCTGGTTAGAACACAGGTTGACCTGCATGGCCTTAAGCCCTTAAAGCAGAAGCTTATTCATGAGAGGGATGAATGTGCTGGTTATGGGCTTTTTTTTTTTTTAGAATATGAGATTATTAAACATGGCTGATCGTTAAAGGCTGCAAATCTGGGGAATCATGTTAGATCAAAAGGGAATGTAATAAAGCGCACGCCTACCTGAACAGGACCTTGTTTTTGGTCTTGTTTTGGAACCATAACTAGAAGATGACCCACCTATCAGGCTACTTGGTGGGAAGAGGCCTGGGCCGTATTCGGGGACATAGTGTGGGTATGTGGCGATGGGGTGGTGGGCAGAGGATGACCCTGCTCCGATTGATGCCACGCTCCGGCTGTGAGCTGACTCCAGTTTCATACTCTCGGCCAGGGTCACCTGGTACTTTATGCACTCTTTATCCTCCTGCCGCCCGGAGCTGCTGGAGCCCGGGGTGGATATGCCCGGGTCCGGGGACACGTCTTTCGGAGGGGTCGGGGGAAACGTGAAGAGGTGCGGACTGGAGTGACCGGCGGACAGGGAGGAGGAGGAGGCCGGGGGGTAGACGGACAGGCTGGCCGGGGAGCCGTGGTGCAGGGGGTTCTTGGGGGGGAAGGGGCTCAGGTTCCAGGGAGAAGTGCTGTGGTGCGCGGCGATTCCTTTGCTCCCCTCCAGCCAGGGCAGAGAGCTGGGCAGTAATGAGGGACGGCACACCTGGCTACCTGAGGCAGCACACAGAGAACAGAACAAGATCACAACCTGGCTTCAGTCTGCAGCAACAAATACAAGTCATTTTGACATTCAGACGCTTTGGGCCTTTGGACGCACATTTACGCACAGATTCATCCAATAAACAGAGCGAGCTTTCATTTATTGTTTAATTCTATCTAATCTGCTGTCAATTCAAAAATACTCTGGAAATCATTTCATCTCCTTCGTGTGTATTTTTTTGAACAGGCCCCTGATGCTACAACCGAATAACTGGTAATTCAAACGCCTTAAAAGAAGAAACTACGCCGTGATTGACAGTTCAGGAAGTTAAAACCTACAATATAGGAAACTCCACAAATGACGGCGCGCGGATGAACAGCACATTACAATACGAGATAAATGTCGTGCATGCGGCCCGAAGTAAAAACGTTTCCTAAATATTCCAGGTGTGTGTTTGTGTGTGACCTCCGTGCCAACTATTTGTTTGAACCCGATTGATCCAGAAAACAAATTACGCACGGCTTTCCGAAATACAACCCTTCTCCGACATGTACGAGGCAGGTTCGTGAAGTTTAGACGGGAATTAACTGTGAATTAAGCGGCACACAGAAACCGAAGATATATATTTACGCCGTGGTTTCACAACACTTGAGCTCTCAGGGTTTTTTTTCCGAAAAGACAGCTCAAGCCAAAACCGAAACCTGGTCTGGATCACAGTTAGATTATACAAATAATTCCAAACACAGCGGCAGTAATGGAGCCTTTTCCGCAATTACGCACGAGCATCTGAAGAGGATAATGTGCACATTATTAAATAAAAGGCCTAAACGGGCCGATTACTTACTGTGTGGAGGAGGAGGGTACCTCTGGACGGCTCGGACAGAGTTTCCATAGTATGGAGAGACGTGGTTCCCCTGTCCATCGATATTAAAGAGTACATCCACATCTTCAGCGAGGGGATACTGCGAAGGGTCCATGTACGAGTGGCCGAGGCCCGGGTGATGTGAGCCGGGATGCTGCTCGTTCAACACCGCGGGATGATGGCTCATCCATCGTGGCTGATCCGCACTTACTTCCATCGCTTGCCTTTTATTTTCTCTCTCTCTCTGTCTCTCTTTTTTCTTTTTCTTTTTCTTTTCTTTTCTAGCAAATGTTCATGTACGCCGAAGCAAACCGGTACAAGTCAAAAGAGAAGAAATAATCAGTCCCAAATCCGTTTTCTTTTTCGTTAAATCCACAGGTTCCGCGCTTGCTTCCGATCACCTGGAGACAGAAAGAAGTAAATTATTCTCTCAGAATTTTTTTTTTGCTCACATGCAGCGCGTTTCAACAGAGGCTTTGAGTGAATTTCAAACCGAGAGGAGAATATATTTAAACACGAAACATACCCCACATTACAAAATGCAACAAAGGTGTTGTCTATATAAATACGTCCAAAATGGAATCCAGTCCCACGCAGAGTTCCTGAACTTCTTCCTCTCTCAGAAAACAAAATGTTGCAGCCCGACTCAACAAGTAGTGCAGGTCGGTGCGGGCGCAGGGGCTTGTTTGCAGCGGGTGGCTTCACTGCGCACTGACCAGCACCAGCAAGTTAAACTCACTGATCAAATCTGTGTTTGTGCGCAGTTGTAGCCCTCTCCATTAACTCCGCTCCTCTCTCTCTCTCTTTCCCTCTCGCTCTGTGTGGCTCTTGCTCGCTCTCCCCCTGTCTCTCTCTCTCTCTCTTTGCTCTCTCTCCCCCTCTTTTTTTTTTTTTTTACAGTGAAGGCATTCTTCCAGGATGGCGCCAGGCAGCTCAATGCTTGCAGACAGCTGTGGCGCGACGCAACTTAAGGAGGGTCTGTCAGTGTCATCAGTTAAGGGGAGGGGCCTGCCCTAATTGAATATAACGTGGGGCCAGGAGAGATGCAGGAGTGCTGCAAGATTTTTTTTTCAATGACCTTGCTCTAAAAAATATATTATTAAAATATAGATATTTCAGTTTAGTAGGCCTGGTGGAACTTAACAGCTTTTTACGCACGGAAACTCGTGCGTAAAAATCATGGAGAGAAGCAAAGTTGATAGTTTTAGGTTAAACTAATCTATAAAACATTCACATTTGCATGAAAAGAAATAAGATAATAAAAGAAAGAACAAGTTCAAACACCAACTCTCACATAATCCAACACATAAAAGCATCCGAGGTGATGCATTTAAATAAAAATGATTTTTTTTTTTAAATACAGAAAGATTTTGGGCTTAAAAATCTCTACTGACTTTCTTCTGCTGCAGTTTCTGCCGTAAGAAAAAGAAAAAGAAGAAGAAGAAGAAGAAAGGGCTGCAGCAGAGCCTGTTGCTCTGGGCCAATGGCAGGTTGCGGGACGCTTATGCTCTTAAAATTGTGACAGTGCGTCCTCTCGCGGTGACAGGCACATTTATTCTAATGGCAGATCCAAATTGAGCCGATTTTCCTCACCGTGAAGCAGGCACGGACAAGGACGCCTGGGTTGACTGAGCTCACAGGCTCCAGGAAAAAAAAAAGAAAAATAAATAAATAAAAGATAGAAAAAAAAATCCTAATGTGGGTTATTATTATTGGCTCAGTCAGTCTGTGCAGCTACTCCACTGCAGCAGCAGCAAGTTAAACAGACAAGCAACAATAGCTCATGTCATGATTTATTCACAAACAGTGCATTAAATGTAACACGAGAACGCACACGGGGAGTGATTTAACCTCGCCAGGCTTCACGGCTTCTTTTTTTAGTCCAAGTTTAGCAAAAAAAAAAGGATTGTAATAATTTAGAAAGGTTATTTTTTTGGTGTCTAAATCAGCAATAAATGCAGCTGGTGTGTTCAGAGTCACACAGACATGAAAAAAAGAGAGGAGCTGCTCCTCAGGGAAGTATTTTATGTCCAAATCCCAGTTTCCGTATACTTTCAGATTGGCAGCGCGTAATAGTAGAGCAGCGTGTGTGTGTGTGCGTGTGTGTGTGTGTGTGTACGTGCGTGGTGGGGGCAGCCTCGGCGACGCCACTGGATGTGACGTCACCGCGGTGTAAACAGCCAGGAAATGAACCCTCTCGGAGCGCAACGGCGGGCACGGGCAAAGCGGGAGCGCGCACGCCCTTGCACCAGCACTTATTCCTGTTAGTCTAATATTCAGGTTTGGGGGGGGTCACTGAGAAAAAAAAATAAAAATCACAAAACCAGACGCACCCAGCAGCTCGAATGAAGCTCCAAGGCCCCGGGTGATGTCTCCATTAGCTGATCATTTCTTTTATTTTTATTTTTTTTCCCAGCACCACCTCCTCTTTGATACCACGGTTCCTCTCAGCCGTGGGAGCGCAGGCTGGAGAGGGAGAGACTTGGCAAAGCGTGGTGTTTCTCCCCTCTCCACCAGGATAGCCCCTACCTGGAGTGGAGAGAGGCAGAAAAGAGGGAGCGCTTTTTTTCCCCTCCCTCTCACACAGGCAAAACCTGAGACTGAACTTGGATGCAAACTGCTGTAGCTGCCATTGTCGAGCTGTCAGCGGACTCGTGTAATTATCCTCTTGAAAAGTATCGCGGAGCCATTATCCACAAAGTAGCCCGTTATAGGTGCTCGGAGGCAACACATGACGGTAAATGTAGCCTAAAATCCCGATTATGTTTTTTCTCTCTCTCTCTCTTTCCCTCTTTTTTTTGTTTCTTGACTGGATGTATCGAAGCTTAGAGAATGAGGACATGGAAGCACATCCCATGACTTGATTCCCCCCAAGTCTCGGTGTCAATAACGCCGGAGCTTATTCAGCATGGTGGAATAAGACTGTCTCCCTTTAAAAAAAAAAAAAAGAAAAGAAGAAGAAGTTGTCATTTATAATCCCGAACTGTCGTCACGAAGGGAGAAATATCCTTTTTTCCTCCTGTGTGTGTGAGAGAGAGTCCCCAGAAACGAGCCCCTATTAGTCTATTTTTGAAGCCAGTGGCCTCCAAGCAGAAGCTCCCCCCCGTGCGTAAAAGGTTGATTCACAAGAGCAAAGCGAGGGTCCGGTTTTGTTTTTGTTTTTTGATGGCACAGATAAATTTCTGAGTGATTATGTCAGCCAGCGGTGATTAAAATCAAGACATGGCACAGTTTCTTCTCCTACATTGCGGCTGAGAATTTAAGACAAGAACGGATTATTCCATTGCCAGCATGGGGGATCAAATGTTTTAGATAACGTCTCGTATATGTGTGTGTGTGTGAGTGAGTGTGTGTGTTTACTTTCAGCATCCTGTGTGTGTATGGGCCTCATCAAGAATTACAATCATTGTTTTTCCTCGTAAATAAAAACCTCGCGTCAGCTGATGAATCAGAGGTCAGAGAGATAAAAATCGCACGGCTGCAATAATACATCAGCGATTATAACAGTAACGAGGCACCACGTGTCTTCCCGCTGCTGTAACCACAATAATATTAATTATAATAAGAGGATTTCGCGACAGTTTCCTTGTTTTAATTCAAAACATAAATATAAACAGTAGAAGTGTGTGAGCTCTGACACGTGGGTTCCATAATGTGCCAGATTTCGTGCGTAAAATGCGTAAAAGTGCCATTCCTCTCTCCAAACAGAATTATAAATTAAAACTAAAACTAAAAACACACACGTCCAACGTGAATCGGAATTTTAAAGAAGCTGCTGCTGCCTCATATAACAGCGCAGATGCCCAGGCGGTGATTAAAAACGCTACAGGCCAGTCAGTCACGCTGTAATTGTGAGATATTTCACCCGTTAAACGCTCATTTGGAAGCTACATTTTGAAACTCGCTGCTGTAACCTATTTGTTAACTCCTGTGAGTCATTTCCCACCTTTCTAGTCTTTTCAAGAAAAAACAGAAAACACAGAGAGAGACACACACACACACAGAGAGTCAGAGAAGCTGCTATTCTGTCAGCATGTGAACCAACTCGGCTTCTTAGAACAAAACGAGGGCGTAAAATTCTGCTTGTCGAGCGCGTAAAAAAAGAACAAGTGGATTTCCTAGAATGATTAAAACCAGAACGCAAGCTGTGGGATAAATCACATTTTTAAGTGTCTAAGAAAGCAGCGACTTTTTCGTGTCATTCTTCCCAAAGAAGAGAGCAACAACAAAAAAAGAAAAAGGAAAAAACGTGTGTGTGCCAATTGACAGACTTGTGATGCTTATCTGTGTCTATATCGCTTCTCGCCAGACGCACTGATGTAATCTTTCATTTGACGCACAGGGGCCTTTGCACCTCTTAGCCATATGTATCTCCAAACAAAGTCATCCAACACCATAATTATTACAACTGTGGGAGATTTATTAATTCTGGATACGTGCAGTTTAATTTTAAACCTGAGCCAACGATTAATCTCCCGTTAAAAATCACTTAAGGCCATTTTAGCGAGATTTAATAATATGTTAATATTTAATCCAACCCGAGTGGCCAGTCTGGTGATTCTGGGGTAGTAAATAAGCAAATATACACAAAACAGCCCCTGGGATCAATACAGATGTGCGCAAAAGGTGTGTGTCGCGCTCATGCAAAAACAACCATTGGAGCTCTTGGCCCGTGACAGCGCCGCGTGTGATGCCCTTAATTTGGCGTCCTGTTCATTCTCTCTCCGCCATATCAAGACATATCGACCAGAAAAGACGAGATGGAGGAAACTAATAACGGAGGGGGAGGAAGCGCAGCCTCAGCAACTCCCTTCGTTTTCTTTTTTTTTATTATGACCCGCCGGCAAGGTAATCAGATCAATTTCACGGCTTGTATGGGATTCTGCCTATAAACCGAGCGACCTGAGCGGTAGGTAATAGGTCGTTAAAAACCCTCATCTGCGCTATTTTTTTTTTTTTTTCGAGGGGGTGAGAAAATGGGAGGGAGGCGGTTAAATATTTTAAAGAAAGCTGTCGTTTTCAGGCATCGATCCAAAACGCCGGATGGATTATTATTATTATTATTATTATTATTATTACGCGTGTGTTTTAAAAAAGGAAACCAGCAGCGTGTTTCGGTCAGCAGCACGGAGAGCTAACAAGCGACGTTAAATGCAACAATGGCGGTCGGTATTGTCAACACCAGCAAGTGCACGGAGCCGATGTGCGGGGAAATGAACCGGCAATTCAGAAAAAAAAAATAGATTTAAAAAAAAAAACCAAACCAAGCATTTCGCTCCGTTTCATTTTAAACCGACACCATGCAAACACCCCACCTTCCTCCACCGTGCGTAAAAGTTTCCAAATCACAAACACAAAGCGGCAAAGGAGGAGGAGGTGGGGTGGAAGGATGCTTCAGAGCGGATCTAAATATTT
The DNA here is from genome assembly GCA_024666655.1 of Dascyllus trimaculatus. Lineage (NCBI taxonomy): Eukaryota > Metazoa > Chordata > Actinopteri > Pomacentridae > Dascyllus > Dascyllus trimaculatus. The sequence continues at coordinate 5,120,334 of CM045465.1, read as the reverse complement.
ACTGACCTGTAAGTGGACGCTGGACGGTGGCGGACGGGTTTTTTTTCCCCCTGCAGATGATGAAGAAAGAGTGACATAGAGATGGAGGCGCCGGTGGCATTTAGAGAGAGAGAGAGAGATGGAACAGCGAGAGAGTGGTGGAGAGGAGGAGAGCTGCGGACTGAGGAAGAAAAAAAACGCACACTGTGGTGGTGGAGGTGGTGGAGGAGCTGCTGCTGCTGCTGCTACTGCTGCCGGTGGTGGTGTTGGGTTGGTTGGTGTTGTTGCTGTGCGCGCCCTCGGTCCCGGAGTCACATCCTCATCATCATCATCATCATCATCATCATCGCCATCATCATAACTCAGCAGCGAAGGAAGGAAGGAAGGAAGGAACATGCGCGCACGTAGGCTACCGGGCAGGCTGCGACGCGCACACGGGGCCAACCAAAGGCGGCCTCCTCTTTACCGTACTTACTGTACTGAGCACGCCAGCTCTTCCGGGTCTGAGTGCAACTTAAGAAAAAGAGGAAAGAGAGGCGCGTTATTTTATATTCTTTCACCCAAAAATACACATCTGTGATTATTACTGTTATTCTGATCAGATAAAGCAGCCTGATCCTGCAGGTGACGCCCACTCAGATAGAAATCCAGTTAAATCTGCTCAATCTCAGCAGAAAAATCAGCTTTAATGTCTGGATTGTGTGCGGGTTTTTTTTTTAAAATGTGGTGGTTTATCTGTGCGGGATTGTGTTCATTCTACTTCCTTTCGTGCCCCTTTTCTCTCCTGATGCCACAAAAGGGCAGCTTGGTGTCTAATCAGCACCACGGATCCACAGCAACCAGAGCAGGAAGAAAAAATATGTATATAAAAAAACTAAATGTAGGCAAACAAATCTGTAAATCTCTGTGTGTTTGGAGCTGCAACAACAAAAAAAACAAAACAAGCGAAAAGCCTCACATGGCACCCAGCAGCAACCCGGAGCGCACAGAGGCCCAAAATGCTAGCCTGCTTATTGACACCATGGTTGATTGAAAGGAGCACCAAGCAAATCCGATCCTTCTCTCTGTGAAATGCACTGAGGAAAAAGAAGAGGAGGGAGAGCAGAGCAGAGCAGAGGAAGAAGAAGGAGAAGGAGAAGAAGAGGGAGGATGGATGCTGGAGGCTTTGCTATATCTCTCGACTCTCTGAAGGAGAATGTAAACTGATCACACCCAAATCTATCTTTGGGGAGAGAGAAATTCAATTAAAGGTAATAAATTAAAGATAATTGGCGCAAAAACCTCGTTGTGCGTAAACTTACAGCCAAATGCGCCCATTTATTTAAAAACCCAATGAATTATTCAGCATTTCCACGCATATGTAGGGCAGCTTTTCATTTATGGAATTAGTATTTTCTAAATAGAATTTACCAGATTGCGGAGATCTTATTAATCTGCTTTTAAATAAAAAAAAATGCCTATTTGATTTATTTTGGAGGGGCTTTTGAATTGAAAAGGTGAACGCGATCAGCGCTGATGGATTTGATAGAATGAACGCAGCCTTTACGCACAGATGATTAAAGCACATTATAGGTGTAATAAAAAGATTAATAGCGACGGGGAGGAAAAGGACGAGAATCAATTAAAACAACAAAACTAAGGAGGGAAATGATGTTTAAATTTTTTAGGACGCACATGTGGAATTAATTATTTATTTGTTTGTTTGTTTTGGGGAGAGGAGAGGAGGGGCGCGCGTGTTTGTGGAATCAATCCTTAATTAATTGTAAACGGAGCCTGTGAACGGCCCCGGATGCTGCGGCGGGTTTAAAGGGGGTGTTTTTGGTATAGAGAGTGTGTGTGTGTGTGTGTGTTTTATTATTTCCACGACGCGGGTAAAGTCACGCCGCTCTCCTCGCGCGTGATTAATGCTGAATTTGACGCGAGCTCACCGCGTGACAGCACCCAAAAAAAAAAAAAAAAACCTCTCCGGTACACCGGGGGCCACGATGACGAGCAAGAGCCTGCGCGTACCGGAGTTATTTCTTTATTTACTTATTCCCCATCAATTCTATCCCACCCAGCTGATGTCTTATAACCTCTGAATGTTCTATTCTGGTTAAAACGCAGCAAAATGCAGTGTTTGTTTCTGTGTTTTTGGTCGTGCCGCTGCTGCCTTTTGTGCGTAAAATGGCACTTTTTCTCTTTTTTTTCGTGCGTAAAAAACGGAGCAAATCATTTATAGCCTTCCCGGTGTGTAGCCTAAATTTTATTAGCCACTTCCCACTCCAAATGTGAAATAAACGCTGCAGCATGTATCTCCCTCTGCTTTTCCTTTTCCCTTTTTTTTATTCACTCCCTGCCTACATGATTCTTCGCTGTAAACGTCGAATAAGATGACCTTAATTTGAGACAAAACACCACCAGAAACGTATGGGGCCACGTATTATCTATTTACTTATTTATTTCCCTCAATGTGTTTTATTATTCTCGTCCTGTGCACCCTCCAAACGTTAAGCCAGTGTGCTCCCTTTTTATTTTCTCTCTCTCTCCCTCTCTCTCTCTTCTTTACGGCGGCTTCTCCCTGCGATTTTATTTTAAAATATTAGGCCGAGGTGGGGAGAATTATAAACGACTCTGCTCTTATCTGCTCCCTTCACGTATCCAGGATCACAGAAGCTGATTAAGAAAGAAGTCACAGCCAACGCTGGATTCATAATGATTTGGAATAATGAATCCTTATCTCCCCTCTGCAGATTATCAGCCTTTCAGCTCGCCATGTTTTGTTACATGGGATAATTTATTGCATCTAATACATCACAATGAATCTGATGGGGGAAAGTGATGGCCATGTTAGGAGAGAGGCTGCTTTTTTTTTATCCCGGGGCAATGAAATGCCTTTACGATTTTTAATTGGTAAAATATAAGGGGGGGATCTGATAAAAAAAAAAAGAAGAAGAAGAAAAAATAGAAGCACAGAGGTATAATCTTGCCTGCTAGTGTTCCAGCAGCACTCTGCGCTATAATTAGTGTGTCAATTTCAACCTGAAATTAACAACATCGACCTGCCATCTCTGCTTACGCCGGTGGAGTCAGCGAGATCCTAATTTCGCATGATTTATTTTTCACCAAGAAGAGATAATTAATCATAAACACGGAGAAACAGTCGCAGCAACGCGGAGATAACAAAATATTTGCATCTAAAAAGATCCGATGGAGCTAATTCGTTTGCGCCACCACCAGCACCTGATGTAGTTCTCACGAGGTGCCTCCCAACAGTTTTTAATTTTCCATGATTAATCTTTTTGGGTGGCGATGTATCATTAATCACTGCATAGGATGTGAAATAGGCTGTGTGGCCTCCTGCGTAAAAGGCGCACGCGGTGTTGGGGAATTGTTGGATTGTGCTGTTGGGAAGCGTGCCATCTAGCTTTTTATTATTATTCTTAGCTAAAAAATAGAAGCAGGTGGTGTGAACAGCTAGGAGGCAGCGTGCAGAAGCAACATCACTATTATTGTTAATATTTTCGCCATTAATATTAGCATTATTGGTTCATCAGCCTTTGTTTGGGAGTCATCTTTGGCGCACGGCCAGCGCCAGCTCTGAATTTTTGGATGGCGCTATGTTTAAACTTGGGCATGCTCACTGTGCCAGGATAAATTTGCATTTTATTTGCAGCTGTAATTAGCTGATCAGCATCTCTCTTTCTCTCTGCCCATCTTTCTTCTCATTATGATTTGCCTCTTTCACTGCCTCTCCCTCCCCAATCCCTCATTTTCCAATGTCCTGGCAGCGCCGCCAGATGTTTATCGGTTTTATACCCAGGGACGCTGCCATGTCAAACAAACCGAGGATGGACACTTACAGGCGGCTATAGGCCCCCTCCTCCCTCCACTTCCCTCCTCTCCTCTCTCCATCCTCCTCCTCCTCCTCCTCTTCTTCTTTTTTTCCCCTGGCTGAGCTGAATAATCCTGGACTGGGTGGCCACCGGGAGTCCATCTGAAAGCAACAACAAGCAGATCACGTTGGTTTGTTGCTCCAAAAATAGAAAGAGCAAAAGAAATAGCCTCGAAATAAATATATATGAATATAAATACATATATAGAGAGAGAGGAGGTTGATGCTGCGGCCTGCACGAGATAGAGATGTGCAGATAATGAGATGCAGCGCTGGGGACAAACATCCTCCCCGGAGAATTACGCACAAAGCAAACCTGCCTGTTATCTGCGGGGGAATGCTCCTTCTAATGAGCGCTGCTTTATTAAAACACACTCTTTTAACCTCATAATTGAAAATAAATATGGCCTCTGCAGGAGGAGCCTCGACCCCCCACACTGCGGCTGCGTACAGTAACTTATCTGCATGTGGATCACCTGCAGCAAACCCCAGCAAGGCTTCTCTGTTTTTTTATTTTTGGGCGATGATATACAAATATTTATCCAGCGATAAGGAGCCGCAGATAACCTCCTCTTCTTTGTCTGTACAGTCTCAGCAATTACTAAATATTTCCCCTCCTTCCTTCCCTTCTCCTCGCTCTGTAAACTTCTCCGTTGCTTTTAATTCGTTAAAGCGTTATTAGGAGACTCCCTAAGCCGCTTTAGTCAATGACTGTTTGTGGAGTCTGGAAAAGAAAGAGAGGAGAAAGGAAGAAGGAGAGCAGAGGAGGAGGGATGGAGAACCAGCAGAGTGGGAGGGAGTAGGGAGAAAGAAAAAAAAAGAATGAATGAAAGACTGGCTTGATTTTCCTCCCAATCCACGGAACAAATAGCCAACATTTAACGTTTACACCCCGCCTGGCGACTCGCTGGCGCTGCGGGGCCGAGCCGAGCCGGGCTAAAGTGTCCCAGAAAAGCCTTTGGAGTAAAGGGGGTGTAAGTCCCCGGCTATCGGGTTCTCCAGATCCCCTTTAAATGACTGTCAAAGAGGCGGAATATCGAGTTGCGCGGGGTCTCCGGCTCCCTCCGCCCTGCCAGCCTGGCACCGGGACTCCCGTTCCTCATGTAACGGGATTACTTCAGCAGCAGCAGGGTTTAGTTCTCTGTCTTCAATCTGGGAATGAATCATAAGTGCTAAAAATAGAAATTATAATGAGAGATTTATTAGAAAAATATAAACTACAGTTCCTCCGATTGACTTTCATCCACACTGTAAAAAAAAATAAACGTTTTTAACTGTAATTTTTTGAACAATTTCCTGTTATTATACAAATTTTAGCAGATAATATCCACCAACACAACAAAATAAAATGCACTCATGTACCAGAAAGCTTTTTAAAAAAAAGGCCCAAAGTGTACATAATAAAAACTGTACAAATAAAATAAATAAATAAATAAATAACAACAACAATAATAATAATAATAAATTAAATTACAAATCATATCTACTAAAATCACAGAAAAAAATATTTGCATGTTATTTTTTTTAAAAGACAAAAATTGTAAATAATAAAAAAATGTGCAAATAATAATAATTTAAAAATCGAATTACAGATTATATGTACTAAAATTACAGAAAAAAATATTAATTTACATGTAATTTTTAATAAACTTTCAAAATAAAAATTGTACAAATAATTTAAAAATTACAAATTATATTTTATAAAATCATAAAAAAATAGTAATCACTTAGATATTTAACTATAAAAAACAAAATAATGTCCACATTAAAATCAAAATATTGTACTTAAATAAATAATGATCTGTTCTTATACAACACTTGACCATAAATGTATTTCCTGTATCAGTTCTAAACATGGATCATTATAAGAAATTTATTTAAAAAATAGAAACTACAGTTCCTCCTATTGATTCTTATCTACACTGTAAAAAAATAATGTTTTAGCTGTAATACTTTGAACAGTTTGCTGTTATCACACACATTTGACCAGCTTTGTTAAATTAGAGATAATATCGACTAAAATCACAGAAAAAAATGTATTAATTTACATGTAAACTTTTTAACAGAATAAAAATGTACAAACTCAAAAAATAAATAAATAAAGTTTTTTAGTGTTCATTTAAATGTTAACTGTAAAAACAAAACAGGCCAAAACTATAAAGTCCACATCCAAAAAATACTTAAATAAATAATTATTAATTCTTTTGACCATAAAATTATTTACTTAATTAAAATCATTTAATTAACAACATAGAAAAAAAAGCATCCATTTATATGTTGACTTAAAAAAAAATAAATTAAAAAAAAAATAAATTGTAAACGATGCCCACATTGTAAAATCTGCATTCTAACTTAAATATTTGAACTTAAAATCACACTTTTTGGTTGTTTAAATCAGCAAAAAAATGTTGGCATTTGACAGATATTTTTAATTATTTGAAAGGAAAACGACGTCCTTTAGCTGTTAAAGATGGAAAATAAATGACAGGTTTACCCTGTTTTGTTAAATCTCCTATAAAAATCTTCTGAATCACAAAAAACGGCATTAATTTACATGTTGACGGTAAAATAAACAGGTCAAACTGCACATAATGTAGACTTACATAGAACGTAAACAACATAAATATAAACTATCATTATTATAATTTGTTCTTTTACTATGTGTGACCATAAAATCACTGTTTTACTTTCAAATCAACTAATAATCTGATTATTTCACAGATATCTGCTGTTTCTTTCAGCGTCTTTAGTGTCTTTGAGTTCGACAGTGCTTCAACATTTTCATTCATTCATTCATTCATTTATCTAACTGTGTATTTGGAGTCGGTTTTCTCTTTCAGGATGATTCTTATCTAATAACTGACCGTATCTTGAACTTACAGCCGTGTTTGAGACACAAATAACACAATCAAGGATTAAAATAGGCTCTAGAAGACAGGAGAAGGTTGTAAATCATTAAATTAACACTCTGGAGTTCATATTAGTCCCTAAAAGTTACAGTAGCACCACTGTAATGAATGAAAACAGCTTCAGATGCTTCATCTTTTCACATGTTGCATATCAGTTAAAGGTTTTACTGAAGCAGGAGGATAAAAATCACCTCTGTGGCTTCATGTGATGAGCAAATGCACCAAATAACTACTAACAAACCTCAATATTCTGCTTTGTGTTGGTGAATTAGTGCCTGTTTTTACATTTCCAGGCCTCCAGACAGCCTGTGATGAGACGTGCAGACAGATGTTTGTGTCTGAAGCGGTCAAAAACCAGAAAAAATAAAGAGTTACGGCCCCACCGGCCCATATCATGACATGGAGCGTTAACACTGTAGAACGAGGAGCGAATGCATTTTTATGCAGAGGTGTTTTTGTAACAGCACCATGTATTTAACAGGACACTGGGTCAGCAGCTCTCAGTCTGCAGCACTAAAGGGAATCACATGGTGCATAAAGGCAATGACAGCACTCGTGTACAGCACTCTGTTCTTCACCGATGTGCACTTTATGGAAATCAACACCAACAGAAGGCTGGTTTTCGCCTTCAGTGTCCCAATAAATGGGGAAATAAATGAAACAAACCAGTTTATTAAGCACACAGCACCCAGATTGAACTGATAACGTATAAAAGGATCCTAATTTTAGCTGGGATTACCTTCAACCACGCTGCAAAGTTTCCCAAATTAGACACAGTGGTGTTTGAAAATAACACGTCCTTTTCCAGCAGTGTGGAGCCTTATCTGCAGAAAGGAGGCCTATGCATTGTCATTAATCTTCACCGGGCTAATTAAATTAATCCATCGCCTCTTGGCACTGGAATATAACGACCAGCACTAAATCCGCTGCAGGATAACGAATTTGTTTTTAAAAAGGAGCTCCTTTGGCTTTAATAGCTTCCAAAAAATACAAAATAAAGGAGGCCTGAATCATTATCAGTCGGATTTCTCACCTGTGAGTCCAAATAAATCAGAAAGCACCTTTCTGGGGGTGTAAAAATTTAGTGTTTTTGTGAACAGAAGGAGGTTGGAGAGTTTTGATTGACAGTCCGTCCGCGGGATCATGTTTAATCCCTGCCTCTCTCGAGCCTGTTCAGAACTCATTTCTCCACCGCGAGATGGGGGACTCAGATGGTTGCCGGGGCAACGGCGATAGTGCTAAGCCATTTCCATTTTCTGCGAATGAGGAGGGGAGGATGGCGGGAGGGAGGGAGGGAGGGAGGGAGGCAGGGGGGGGAGAGAAACATTTGCAACAGAAGGTCGTCACAAAGTCATTCACAAACACGGCGAAAGGGGAGCTTTACTCTGAAGGAAACAACGCCACTTCCTCTAAAGCAGTGTTTCATCCTGCTGCTCGTCAGGAAGCGAGACTCTCAGGGGTCACTGTACAGGAAGTACTCAGGTTGTTGATATAAAATGTGAATTTACAGCATCAGAAAAGTACTTTACTGTGTTTACAAAGGATCACTGCTTGAATCTAAGCTGAACAACACACTACAGAAACTCCTCATGTCATGTGTTGTATGTAAATACTGACCTGTAAACTAACTAAACCACTAAAATAAGGCAGCTAAGTTTAAAAAATACAATATTTCCTTCTAAAATGCAGTGAAATTAAAGTATACTTCCAATGTATACATGATGTAACACTTCAAGCTTGTAGTTTTGGGTTGGGTTATGTCATGAAGTAGTCGAAGCTTAAAGTGGCAGAAAAACTTCAAATATGCACATCATGTAATGTGTCGCATGTAAATATTCTCTTCTCAAATACATGTAGAGAAGAAGAAGGGAAAAAAAGTAGAAAGTAGAATATTTTGTGATGAAATGCAAGCATAAAGTAGCAGAAATACTCTAATTTTACACATGTGTAACTGGTTCTATGAGAGTATTAATTTGTAACGTAAATGTAAATGTAGGGAAGTACAGGATTTCCTTCTAAAATGCAGTAAAATGAAAGTACAAGATGGCATAAAAACTTCAAATGTATACATGATGTAATGCTTCAAACTCATACTTTGGGTCAGGTTATGTAAAGAAGTACAATATTTCCCTCTGCAGTGTCGTATAATGGAAGCATAAAGTGGCAGAAAATGCATGTAAATATTAATTTATATTGTAACTTGACTTCTCGAATACATGTAGTAAAGTAGAAAGTGTAATATTTTCCTCTGAATAGCAGTGAAATGGAAACATAAAGTAGCAGGAATACTTCAAATGTGTACTTGTTTTTAATTAGACCTGTCTAGTAAATGTAGTAGAGTGAAAAATACAAGATTTCCCTCTGAAATGCAGTGAAATAGAAGTATAATAATACTTCAAGCGTATACTTTGGGTTAGGGTATGCAAAGTACAATGTTTCCCTCTGCAATGTAGTATAATCAAAGTATAAAGTGGCAGGAATGCAATGTGTTGCATGTAAATATTCATTTATGAATGCATTTAGTAAAGTAGGAAGTAGTGAAATAGAAGCATAAAGTAGCAGGAATACTTCAAATGTGTACTTGTGTATATTTAGACCTGTCTAGTAAATGTAGTAAAGTAAAAAGTATAAGATTTCCTTTTAAAATGCAGTGAAATTAAAGTATGAGATGGTATAAATACTTCAGAAGTACAAAAATATAAAGGCCCCATGTGAAATATTGATGCCACATGGAGTGCACCACCCAAAGTGAGCGTATACTGTCTGGTACTTGTACAAAAAGGATATTTCTCTTGATTAGTGTCCCAAATATGAGTCCACCACTGCCTCAGTGATGCATTAATTCAGTGATGCATTAATTCCATTCAGTACATGGGTGTGAGTTCATTTCATTTATATATACGTTATATAATACTTTAAACCTTTACTTTGGGTTAGGTTATGTAAAGTACAGTGTTTCTCTCTGCAGTGAAGTGTACTCTAGAAGCATGAAGTGGCAGCAATGTGATGTGTTGCATGTAAATATTTATTCATAAGTAGACTTCTTGAATACATGTAGTAAAGTAGGAAGTAAGTAATGTGGTGAAATAGAAGCATGAAGTAGCAGGAATACTTCAAATGTGTACTTGTGTATATTTAGACCTGTCTAGTAAATGTAACAGAGTGAAAAGTACAATATTTCCTTTTGAAATGCAGTGAAATAGAAGTATAATAAGGCATAAATACTTCAAAAGTATACATTATGTAATACTTTAAACCTATACTTTGGGTTAGGTTATGTGACGTACAGTATTTCCCTCTGTATTATGTAGTATAATCAAAGTATAAAGTGGCAGCAAAACTTCAAATTTGCATGTGTTGCATGTAAATATTCTTTTATAACATAACTAGACTTCTCGAATACATGTAGTAAAGTAGAAAGTATGTAATGTTGTAGTGAAATAGAAGCATAAAGTAGCAGGAAAACTTCAAATGTGTACTAGTCTAGTAAATGTAGTAAAGTAAAAAGTATATTATTTCCTTTTAAAGAGCAGTGGAGTTAAAGTATGATAAGGCATAAATACATCAAATGCATTCATTATGTGATACTTGAGACCTGTACTTTAAGTCAGGTCATGTAGTGAAGTAGTAGAATAGAAGCATTAAGTGGCAGGAATGTAATGAGCTGCATGTAAATATTCATTTATAACGTAACCAATATGTATAACTGTTTGAATACATGTAGTAAAGTAGAAAGTTTAATATTTTCCTTTGAAAAGTAGTGAAACAGAAGAATAACGTGGTAGGAATACTTCAAACTTATACTCTGAGTTGTACGTAAAATAATTACACCTGTCTGGTAAATGGAGGAAAGCAAAATGTGCAATACTTCCCTCTGCAGTGTAGTATAATCTTTCAATCTCACCATCCAAACCCACATATGATCACTGCCAGGCTTGTTGGATCTAAACATCACTAATAGAACCTGTCTGGTGTTGTGAAGCAGCTAAAGGTTCTCTAAAAGCAGCACATGATGCCACGTTCTAAAGAGATCCAAGAACAGATGAGGAACAAAGTCATTGACATCCATCAGTCTGGAGGGTTACAAAGCCATTGTTGAGGCTCTGGGACTCCAGAGAAGCACAGTGAGAGACTTTATCCACAAATGGAGGAACATGGAACAGTGGTGGACCTTCCCAGGAGTGGACCAACCACCAACATTTCTCCAAGAGCATCCATATCTAATCCAGGAGTCACAGAAGAACCCAGAGGAACATCTAAAGACCTGCAGACCTCACTGGCCTCAGTTAAGGTCCGTCTACATGATTCCACAATGAGGAAGACTCTGGGAGGAAATGGATCCATGGAGAGTTGAAGGATCAAACCACTACTGACCAAAAACAACATAAAGGTTCATCTGGATGAGCTCCAAGACTTCTGGATAACATCCTGTGGACTGATGAGTCAAAGGTGGAACTTTTAGAAGACATGGGTCCGTTACATCTGGTGTAAAGCTGATACTGCATTCCACCAGAAGAACATCTACCAACAGTGAACCATGGTGGTGGTAGTGTGATGGTTGGAGGACCTGGACCACTTGTCTTCACTGATGGAGCCATGAATTCTGCTCTCTATCAGAAAATCCTCCTGGAGAATCTCCACCATCAGTTCATGACCTGAAGCTCAACACTAATGGTTCATGCAGCAAGACGAAGACCCAAAGACCACAAGCAAGTCCACCTCTGAGGGGCTCAGAAAGAACTGAATGAAGGTTCTGGAGTGGCCGAGTCAAAGTCTGGACTTGAATCCAATTGAGATGCTGTGGTAAGACCTTAAAAGGGCTGTTCATGCTGGAAAACCATCTAATGTGACTGAATTCAAACTATTCTGCAGAGAAGAGTGGACCAACATTCCTCCATGGTGATGGAAAAGACTGATCACAAGCTGGAACCAACATTTAACTGCTGCTGCCAAGGGACCAACCAGTTATTAGGTTCAGGGGGGCAATTACTTCAACAAATTACAAATCATCATTTCAAAACTGCATTTTGTGTTTTGTGGGTTTTCTCTGTCTAATATTCAATAAATATAAATATCAGTTTGACGATCTGGAACATTTAAGTGTGAGAAATACGCAGAAATAAAAGATTTCTGTAGGGGGGCGAATACTTTCGCACTGGTGCTGTACATGAGGTAAATTCACACTCTCAACTGTACTTATTCAAACTATTCTGCAGAGAAGAGTGGACCAACATTCCTCCATGGTGATGGAAAAGACTGATCACAAGCTGGAACAAACATTTAACTGCTGCTGCCGAGGGACCAACCAGTTATTAGGTTCAGGGGGGCGATTACTTTTTCACAGGAGTGATATAGGTTTTCAATAATTCTTCAAGAAGCCTTGATTTAAAAACTGCATTTTGTGTTTTGTGGCTTACAAATATAAATATGTGGAACGTTTAAGTGTGAGAGATTTCTCTTGGGGGGTGGTGGGGGGACAAATACTTTTGCACGGCCCCGCATAAAGGCCTACCTATTCCATTTCCCCTCCGTCTCCTTGGAGAAACCGTCGCTCAGCATCATCAGCATCGTCCAACGAGGAGATGAAGGTGAAGCAGCCTTTTCTCTGATCAAAGCAGCCGTCTGTAAAGCTCAGGGCTGGCCTTCCTGGGAATGTCGCCTTTTATTCTGTGGGACACACACACACACACACACACACACACACACACACTCAATCAAAATCTTTCTTTTTTTTTGGCATTTTAAATCAAATGTCTGCTTCACCTGCATCCGGAGACGCTTGCACAGGCCTCCCCAGGGCGAACCGACGGGGCGCTAATGCACCGCTTGTTAGGTTTAATTAAGTAGCCTTTAGCTGGTGGTGATCAGCCAGATCAAGGCGGGTGGGTTTCTCTTCAAAACAAGCTCACCAGGTCTCCGGTAAACTGCAGGCGAGAGCTTCCACTCTTCTTTCCTTTTTTTTCCCCCCCTTCTCCTTCTTCCACCTGGCCTCATTAATTCAACCCAATCTTTGCCTTTCGGTTTGACACCACATCTGTCAGCTCCTCGCTCCCTCAGTCCGTCCTGGCATCGGTGGTCGCCATTTTTTTCGCCCCCCCCCCTTCTTCTCCGCAACTTTCCCTCCACGAGCGGAGAGCCACGGGCGTCCGCGGGGAGTGTTTGGTCTGTGTCTACACGATAAAGAGGAAAGTTAGGTGAAGGACAACAATCTGGTGGAGGAGACTGATCAGGAGGAATAATGATAATAAGCCTAATAAGGTATCTCTCCGCAGCACATTGTTGAGGAGTTTGCATGTCGCCTATGAGGCTGCTTAAATTAAGCCACATCCAGCAGCTTCTTTTCATTCCTTAATGTTGAATATGCAAACATTCCAGTAGTGTAATTGCAGATGATGCTTCAGGCCTGTCTTTAAATATATTAAAAAAAAAGACCTTTCAGAATATTCAAACTGCCCTCCGACGGCTTTTTTATTTTTTATTTTGAAAAGCTGATGTTTAAAAAGAGAATTGATAAAGCAGAGTGCAGATCCACAGGCGGAGCAGATAGAAGACGAAGGGGAGCAGCTCCGAGGGTGGAACAGCTTCCGACTCATCTGATGAAAGGTGGGGGGGTTGTTTCAGGAGGAAGACCAGAGTTTGCAGATTTCACAGGAGCAACGAGTCAGTTCCTGAGAGCAGTTTAAACTTTCAGGAGAACCGCAGGAGGCTCTCCGCGACCTCAATTCTTTTTCCACATTGTGTTTTTTTTTTTTAAATCGAACTGTTTCGTCGTCAATTCGAGATTCGAGAGATTCAAGGGGTTGGATTTGTGGCGGTTTCTCAAGGCGGCCCAACGACAACAATGAGGAGTTACGAGGACGAAACTTCCAAAACAGAAGAGAAGATGCTGAAGAATTGCAAAAACACGCATGAAAATGAGACGTTATCTTCACTTTTGATCATTTTTAGTGGGAATATTGGTCCGGACTTATTAGTATTTTCAAAATTAAAGCATAAATGCAATCAGTTAATCAGAATGTACAGCTAGATCTCCATTAAAGCCACTTCTGTCGTCAAAAACCCTGTAATTCGGCCTATTTTTGCTCTTCAACATGCAAACACACCAAGTGAAGCCATCAAGATCAATACTATTCTAATATTTCCTCCTGATTTGAATCTTCTCCAGCTTTACAATCACAATAAACATCACAAGTCAGACACATTCTTCAAACCTCTGTCCACATTTTCTTGTATATGTAACGCCAGTGGACTCTGACTGTTGATGTTGTTATTTATTCATCCCTGTACATAAAGAACAAACCTTTGGCTCTCAATAGCAGCACTGGATGCAAAGCAACGGCCTGCAGAAACGTCCGATGTGGATTTAATTCTAAATAAATAAATAAATAAATTCTCTTTCAGCCTGAAAACTTGAACTACTTTTAATCGACAGTGTTTGCTTCATTTAAAATACTTAACTACACTGTAAAATGAAAGTTTTTAACAGAAAAAAGTGCATTAATTCACATGTTAACCTAAAAAAAAGTTTTACATAATGAAAATTGTACAAATTTAAAAAAAATAAATTAAATTACAGATCAGATCCTGTAAAATCGTAGAAATAATTAATCGTTTAGATGTTAACCGTAAAAAACAAAAAATATGCACTTTAATAATTATTTGTTATTCTACAGCACTGGATCATACAATTATTTACTGCATCAGTGCTTAAAATGGAAACCATTGTCAGAAATGTATTAGAAAAAAAAGACGACAGTATCGCCTATTGATTATTATCTACACTGTAAAAAATAAACGTTTTAAACTGAAATTATTTTTGAACAATTTACTGTTATTTTACAAATTTCCCATTATGTTAACTTGCAGATAGACCAGTGAAAATTACAATAAAAATTCTTAATTTACGTTAAAAAAAAAAACACCCCAAAACATTTCCCCATAAAATTACACTATTTTTACAGTATTTAAATCAACAGATGTGTTATTTTACAGATATGAGTCGTTATTTGAACGAAAAATTACGTATAATAAAGATTATATAATATCTGGTAAAATTACAGATTAAAAACATTTCATATTGACTGTAATAATTAAAAAATGTCAAAACTGTAAATACTGTACATAAACATCACACAATCTGTAGTTGTTTTACAATGTGCTGCCATGAAATTACACTATTTATACAGTACACTTTAAATCAACAAGAAATCTTTTCATTTTACAGATGTGTGTCGTTATTTGAAAGAAGAATAATGTAAAAAAAAAAAAAAAGGTTGAAAAATAGTAAACTATTCTTTACACTGTCATGTTGCAGATTTTTTAAAAAGAGTTTTGTTAAATTGTAGGAAATATCTGATAAATTTTTTTCATATTTTTAAGGGCCAAAACTGTCTACAACGCACATCAACATAAGAAATATCTGTACTTTTACAAATAGTTCTTTTACAATGTGTGACTATGAAGCTACACTGCCTTCATGTATTTAAATCAGGAGAAAATATCATTATTTTATGGATATTTGCTGTTATTTTACAAATTTCCCATTTTGTTAACTTACAGATAGAAACCAGTGAAATTACAGTAAAAAAAATCTTAATTTATATGTTGACATGTTTCAACCTGTTGGAAAAAAAACAGGCCGAAACTGTAAAAAATGTCCACGTTAAAAATCTGTATTTTTACAAATGGTAATTAGTTTTTACACTATTTTTACAGTATTTAAATCAATAAAAAAAATCTTGTCATTCTACAGATATGAGTCGTTATTTGAAAGAAAAATATAATGCAGGTTGAAAAATAGCAAATAATTCTTCCACAGATTGTTTTACTTCGTCTTGTTAAATGCTGGGAAATATCTGGTGAAATTACAAGAAAAAAACATTTTGACTGTAATAAAAAAGGGCCAAAGCTGTAAATAATGTACATAAATATCAAATATTCTACAAATAGTTATTTTACAGTGTGCGACAACTAAATTACCCGACGATAGTGTATCTAAATCAGGGGAAAACATCATTATTTTATAGATAATTGCTGTTTTTTATTGAATTTTTACAGTTTCCACCGTTTTTGCTGCTCGATTTTCACCTATTTTTCTCCTGATGTTTTTGGAAAACAATTTTTTACAGTGTAAGTATACAATGGCGCTTTTTTGGGGGTTTTTTTTGAGTTTTTATTTAACCTTTATTGAACTATTTAACCAGGAAAGTCCCATCGAGATTAAAAACCTCTTTTTCAAGGGAGTCCTGGGCAAGAAGCAGCAAAAGTGGAATTGCCGAGTCCCTTTTTGACCACAGACCCCTCCGATCATCACTCCTAATCACATATAATGGCGAGACAAAAAGATTAATAGAAAACCTGAAGCCAAATAAAACCTATTAGGACATTTAGACTCAGCAGGCTGGATCCTCTGTGATTAATCTGATAAATAACCCAATAAAGGACCGAATTCTGTGACACTCATAGATGAAATCATCTCCTCGGCCTCTTCTGACGTCTAATAGATGCACTGAGGCCTCTGCTCCTTATCTCAGCTGCTTCTCTTCCTTTAAAAACACTGTTAGCCGTGAAAACAGATCAAGTTTTCGACCTGAAAGTGTTTCCTCCAGTGAAAACAACAGGTGGGAGGCGAGGCAGCGCTTGTTGCTCTTGTGACTTATCCTACCTTTTAACCTCGTTTGCTCCTCGGTGGAGTCTCTCCCTTGATGGCTGAGTCCCTCCTGGTTATTGAACAAGAAGGAACAGAGTTGGAGTTTAAACTGCACGTGAACCACTGCACGGCTTCGTGTGCACGTTTAACAGATCTGGCTCCTCGCAACGGTTCGAGATGAGAAGAAAACACAATCAGAACATGTGGGAAACATTCCTTATCAATTCGGCAGCATCGAACGCCAAACTGCTACCGTCTGTCTTATTTTGGGGGGACGAAACAGGAACAGATCGCAAAAATAAAAGCCCGCAATTTACTTTTTGATTGGCCTTATCACAGAGGACCGATCTCTGGACTGTTATTAAGCGCTGCTTAATGTATGAAAAGGTTATGAGGGCTGCTATCAGGAGAAGCTCTGACGTCATGCTGCATTTAGCGAATGAAGGATCGTGCAAAAACAACCCCTAGTGAGGAAGTTGGGTTTTATGATTTCATTCAGGGACGTCAACACGTCTCCTTAAAAGCAGAGGGAGACGGATGGAAACCTGAACAACCAGAAGCCCCACAGGCATCTGCCACTCATCTGCCACTCAGCCGATGCAGATCCCGTTTGATTTTTAACTCCTTAAGACTTGATTCTTGCTATCTGGGGCGCAGATAAAGCGAGTTCCGGGCCGAGAGCGACGACGTGTCAGTCAGCAGCCGCCGGTGGAGACGCGCTAAAAGGCTTTCTGCGCTCGTGGCGGCAGACGAGCAGATGCGGAGCAGATTATGCTTTATTAGCTGTTCACGGAGACTTAATTGTGAGATCAAAGTTAACAGTGTGCCATCGACGCGAGGCGGATTTCATTAGAGGCTGAGAAACATCGGTGCAATAATGGCGTCATCTGCACGCGGCGACTTCACAGCTCCGAGTGTCTTAAGAGGGTTGTCGGACAAATTCGGAAATCTCAAGCGTGTGAAAACTTAGAGAAACACGAATACATGAGCGTATAAACAGAGTGAAAGGAGCCAAGCTTTAACACTGGTATTGTATCTAGATGAATGAGAAGTCGTTATAAATGCCTACATGGGGAAAGGGATAGAAGATTAGGTATAGTCGTAAGACGTCACTATTGGAGTGAATCGGCCACATTTCTTGCTAAACATGAGTTACACCAGGACAGAAATCACTCTAGTGCGTCTCCAATAAGGTTACTGTTGTCTTAATTCAAGTCAAGAACTCATATATTCTATATTAATGATACCTTAAGTGAAATATTTCCATACGGCGAGTTGGTTGGACAATCAAGAACAGTCATGCCATCATCAGCAAACCATCTGGGCAGTGGTTTGATTCTTTTTGTGATTGTTTTTCATCCCTTTGTGGTCATTTTGTGTTGCATTTTAGTTGCTGTTGGTCTTTTTCGAGTCTTTTGCATTCAATGTTGGTCATTTTACATCATCCTTTGGTTGTTTTACGTCTTTATTTGGCCATTTTGCTTCAATTTGTCGCTGTTTTCCATCCCTTTGTGGTGATTTTGTGTTTCGTTGTGGTTGCTTTTTGTCGTTTGCATTTCGTTTTGGTCATTTTGCGTCTTCCTTTGGTTGTTTTATGTCCGCTTGAGGTTGTTTCTTCTCCATTTTATGATTATGTTGGATTTCACCTCGGTTGTTTTCTGCCTTTTCGAGAATCATTTTCAGTCGTCTTTGGGTTGTTTTGCTTTGTTTTGTGGTTGTTTTCCATCCCTATGTCAAGTCTTTTGCGTTCTGTTTAAACTGTTGTTGGTCTTTTGTCAAGTCTATTGCATTTAAATTTGGTCATTTTACGTCTCTCTTTGGCTGTTTTTTGTCTCTTTGTGGTCTTTTTGTATCTTTCTAATGGCTCTTTTGTACCTTTAGTTATTCTTTAGTTATGCTGCATCTCATTTTCAGTCTTCTTTTTGGTTCTTTTTGGGGTTTTTTGCATTCCTCAGTCGTAATTTTGGTTGTTGTTGGTCTTTATAAAGTCTTTTGCATTTAACTTTGGTCATTTTTTGTCTCTTTGTGGTCATTTTGCTATTTTGCATGTCATTTTCAGTCTTCTTTTTGTGTTTCCTTTTTGTCCCTCAGAAGAAATTTTAGTTGTCGTTTGCCTTTTCAAGTATTTTAAATCTCATTTTGGTCCTTTTGCTTCTTTGTTTGGTCGTTTTCCTTCTTTTTGCGGTTGTTTTTCATCTTTTTGTGGTAATTTTGTATTTCATTCAGGTTGTTAGTTGTGTTTGTCAAGTCTTTTGGTCATTTTACGTCTCCCTCCGGTCGTTTTTCTGTGTCTTTGAGGTCCTTTATGTCTTTTTTGTGGTCCTTCTCAAGTCTTTTGCATTTAATGTTGGTCTTTTCACGTCTTCCTTTGGTTGTTTTACGCCTGCTTGTGGTTGTTTTGTGTCTCTTTGTGATTAGGTTGGATCTCATTTAGACTGTTTGTTGTCTTTTCGAGTTATTTCCATTTCATTTTGGTCAATTTGCTTCTTTATTTGGTCATTTCACTTCTTTTTGTGGTTGCTTTCTATCCCTTTGTGGTAATTTTGCATGTCATTCAGGTTGTTATTGGTCTTTATAAAGTCTTTTGCATTTAAATTTGGTCATTTTACGCCTCTTTGGTTGTTTTTTGTCTCTTTGTGTTTCAGTTATTCTGCGTCTCATTTTCAGTCTTCTTTTTGCTTCTTTTTGTGTTTTTTCGCATCCCTCTGTAGTAATTTTGGTTGTCATTTGTCTTTTTCCAGTCTTTTGCATTTAATGTTGGTCATTTTCCGTCTCTCTTTGGTTGTTTTACGTCTGCTTGTAGTCGTCTTTTGTCTCTTTGTGATTACTTTGGGTCTCATTTAGGTTGTTTTTGGTCATTTTGGTCCTTTTGCATCTTTATGTGGTCATTTTCCTTCTTTTTGTGGTTGTTTTTCAAACATTTGTGGTAATTTTTTGTCTCATTTTGTCATTATTTGTCTTTTGCATTTAATGTTGGTCATTTTGCATCTTCCCTTTGGTTATTTTGCATTTTCTTCAGGTCATTTGGAGTTGATATGCCTCTAACACACACTTCTCTTTTCACAATCTGAACATTTCTTCAAACGTAAATAACTCCCTGATATTGCAGCAAAAGTTATCAGAGTGCAGATCGGTGTGATTCCTGTTCCTGCGGTCTTACCTCAGACTCACGTGTCCTTTTATTACCAGTCCTGCAGACGTCTTCCTGCACAACGTCTGCTGCTGAATTACACAGAGGATTGGATTTCTGCTGCGGCGGTGGATTGAACATGCGCTCGGTTCAGCCGCCATCATTCAAACATTACCTCGGTGCTGAGGTGGGAGAAAAACGCCATTTGGGTCACAGCGTCAGTCTGAAGCTCCATCTTGAACCTGCCAACAGAACAGATGTCTGCAGTCGAGTTCAATCAGAACCAGATAGTTCCCTTCAAAGAGACGACGGAGAGCTGAAGCCAGGATTACTACATGCTGGTACTGATTCATCCAATAAATAAATGATTTGTTATATACAGACTAGCTGGCAAATCGTGCACTGACTACACTCGTACAGTTTGCTTCAATCTGTTTGAGATATGACGACTTCTAGTGTTGGGTAGGAATTAGTGGAATAGAAGTTTTTAAGTTGATGACCACAGAATTAGCTTGTTCCACCTGGCATTTTCTTAATTACAATAATTATAAGCACAAATTTTTATTAAACAAATTTTAAAAAGGAAGAAGAATAAGTTGCTCGGTCTGTAGCGTGGAGGAAACCTGACATTCGGAAATCAAAGTGAAGTAACGTCAACTTGAACGCTGTTTTAAGGCAACCAACGAGTTTAAATTCTACATAATATCAAGTTGATGCACCATTATGACTGTATCTCAACCCAACTCATCAAAATCATGTTTATAACCTAAAAAATGGATCTAAAGTGAAGAAAAATTGGGAGTATCTAGCAAATTTCTTTACTTCAACACAATTTTTTTCTATTAAAACAACACATTCACATATTTTGGGTTAAGTTAAACAGAATATGAACGTCAAGCAACATTATTTTGTCAATGAAAGTCATAAAAAACAATGTTTGCAACTTGAAAGATCTACCTAAATCAACTTAAGTTTAGTTTTAAGTCAACCAATGCCGAAATTTGAGTTTAAATTACACAGTATTAAGCTGATTATTCCATCAACCCAATTTATCAAATTAATCTCTGCAACCCAACATGTTTATCTAAATAATCAGAGTTTTAATTAAGTGTTTATAGGTCCCTGGATTGGCTTTTTACAGTGTACAGACTGTTGCCGTGGCGTTGACCCCTCATGACCCCTGCTCTAACTGACCGGTCTCAGATGGCCGACTCATTCTTTACGTCTCATCGGAGCGACGGAGTCCTCGCCGGCCGTCTCAAGACATCACAGACGCACATATCAGTTACACAAATGTGTACTTAACACTCTGGAAGCCGTCCTCAGCGCAGAGGTGTGGAGGTGGGTGGAGGTCTGACTGGAGAGAGGCCGACCCGGAGGAGAGGTGTGGAGGTGGGTGGAGGTCTGACTGGAGAGAGGCCGACCCGGAGGAGAGGTGTGGAGGTGGGTGGAGGTCTGAGTGGAGAGAGGCCGACCCAGAGGAGAGGTGTGGAGGTGGGTGGAGGTCTGAGTGGAGAGAGGCCGACCCGGAGGAGAGGTGTGGAGGTGGGTGGAGGTCTGAGTGGAGAGAGGCCGACCCGGAGGAGAGGTGTGGAGGTGGGTGGAGGTCTGACTGGAGAGAGGCCGACCCGGAGGAGAGGTGTGGAGGTGGGTGGAGGTCTGACTGGACAGAGGCCGACCCGGAGGAGAGGTGTGGAGGTGGGTGGAGGTCTGACTGGAGAGAGGCCGACCCGGAGGAGAGGTGTGGAGGTGGGTGGAGGTCTGAGTGGAGAGAGGCCGACCCAGAAGAGAGGTGTGGAGGTGGGTGGAGGTCTGAGTGGAGAGAGGCCGACCCAGAGGAGAGGTGTGGAGGTGGGTGGAGGTCTGAGTGGAGAGAGGCCGACCCGGAGGAGAGGTGTGGAGGTGGGTGGAGGTCTGACTGGAGAGAGGCCGACCCGGAGGCCTCATGTAGCTGGAGGTGAACTCTCCTGGTTAACATGGCGTCAATGGAGCGTTGTTTCCAGGTGTTGAGAGAGGAAGTCTTACCTCGGCTTCACCAAGGCAGGAATCCTCCTTCATTCACTCTCTTCTTCATATGTCTTTGGTAAAACTGCGTTCCTGAAGGCTGCAACCAGAAGGAAACTGTAAAACACTCAATATTAAACGACTGATAGGGACTGTCGAGGATATCAAACCAGTCTCCACAATTTACCTGTGGTTCACAGGCCATGAAGGTGATTTTCAGATTCTTGCAACATAAAACGACATTTAAGTGTTTGGGAAGAAAATCTACACTATAAAAAAAAAAATCAATAAATAAAAACTGTGAAAATAAAACAATATTTTAAATAATGGTGGAATATCGTAACGTTAAAATCTGTAAAAACAGTGAAAATAATGGAAAATGTCTCTAAAATAATGATATTTTATCTGATTTAAATACACTAAAACAGTGTAATTTATGGTTTTGTGGGGTATTTTTTACAGTAAACAAATTATTTAAAATTTTTCAATCCTTAATAATTAATAAGCCTCACATGATGGCAAATATCTGTAAAAAATAACAATTTTTGCTGATTTAAACATTTTAAAAATAGTGTAATTTTACAGTCAAACACTGGAAAATAATAAAATACTGTTTGCAAAAAAAATAGGATTTTTTGATTTGGATATTCTGGACAGTTTGGGCAGTTTTCTTTTAAAGACAACATGTAAATTAATACTTTTTTGCCGTGAATTTAACTGGTTAGTATCCGTAATTTAACAACACATGAAAAATCTGTAAAATGAGCAAAGAGATTATTGTTATTTTTCTTAAAATGATGGTAAATGTCTGTAAAAGTAATGATTTTATTTGTTGATTTAAACAGAAAAAAATAATGTTTTTTTTATTCAAAAATTGTGTAACAATAAATTGCTGTTTGTGAAAATATGAATATCTGATGTGGCCATTATTTACAGTTTTGGCCTATTTTTTTTTAATAGATGACAATAAAATTAATAATTTTTCCTGTGATTTTACTGGATGTTATCTGTAATTTAATAAAACATGGAAAATTTGCAACATTTTTTTTTTTTTACATTACTTTAACATACAAAATTGATCTTTCAAATATCTCTAAAATAACGACATTTTACCTGATTTAAATACACTTAAACAGTGTCATTTATGGTCAAACACTGAAAAACAACAACTTTCTATTTGTAGAAATTATATGAATTTTTTGATGATGATTATTTGGAGTTTGGGGTTGTTTGTTTTTTGTTTTTTACAGTTAAGATGTAAGTTCATCATTTTTCCTGTTATTTTACTGAATATTATTTGCAGCTTAACAAAACGGGAAATAAGTAAGATAACATTTTTAAAAACCATTTTTCAGTCTTTAATATACACAATTTATCTTTCAAATAATGGCAAATATCTCTAAAATAATGATCTTTTTCTGATGTAATATCCTTAAACAGCGCCATTTATGGTCAAACACTGTAAAACAACACATTTCCATTTGTAACAATATGGATTTTTGATGATTATTTACAGTTTTAACCTGTTTTTTTGGTGGTATTTTACCGTTAGGATGTCAATTAATATTTTTTCCTGTGATTTTACTGGACATTATCTGCAATTTAACAAAACATGGAAAATCTGGAACATAACATTTTTAAAACAAATTTTTAGTCTTTATTATACATATTTTTTCTTTCAAATATAGGCAAATCGCTCTAAATTGATGTTTTTTCCTGATTCAAATACAGTATAAATAATGTTAATTTTTATATTCAAACACCCAGTTAAAATTGTGGCTGTAAAACATTTATGTAAATTAGAGAAAATTGTAAATTTTACATGTAAATTTATATTTTTTGATGATTTTAGTAGTTATTATACTTAATTTACGACAATAGTAAATATCTATTTGACATCAAGCTAACGTTTCACAAACATTCTTTCAAATTTTCCTATTTTATGCTATAAAAAGAGAATCTCTCGTCATATTCAATCGATAACGGTTAGTTAAGAAGTTTGGTGGATCTCGGTCACTGCTCCTCATTTGCATAAAGTAACCCGGACTTCAACTTAATGCAAATCAGGAGCAAGAAAACGAATCGAGAAGCCACCAGAACGACTGCACGGCTGCTCGCATCGACAACGAATGGGAAGCGTTGAAGTTCCTGTGGACCATCAAACCCAGCCTCACCCTCCACCTGCATCGCCCTTTGTGCACACGGCGCCCCCCCCCCACACCCCCGTTTGACTTCATTTGTTCCACATTAGCCGCCGCAGCAGGTGTTTCTGTTGTCTACACGCAACAAGTGTGTGTGACAACGAGGCTAAAGCTGCAGCGCCGCGAATCAAAGAGGCCGTAGACTGGGGGAATAATAGTGTTGTGTCACTCTGCGGTTCTGCAGAAAAAAAAAGAGAAAAGAAGAAAGATGAAATGGGCCTTTTTGGTCGTCGAGGAAACTGAGGGAATCAAACACTTCCTGGCTTTAAAGTGGAAACAGCGGAGACTTCCTCCCTCATATGCAGGTAGACGAGGCACCATCAGGGAGGAACAAAGCTGCAGAGTCTAAACACGAGGCTTTACGCCATCACCACCTTCTGTCTTACAGGACACAGAGCTTGTGTGTGTGTGTGTGTGTGTGTGTGTGTCGGCCTCTCCTGGGGTGGTAACACACACCGCGGCGGTTGGACGGGAGGGTGGGGGGACCGGCTCAGCGGCGATTTCTGTGGAGCTCATTCCACAACCGGTCACAGGGTTAAGTGCCATAGTCATACACCCACATGCAGACACACACACACATATGAACACTGGAGCCATTGAGTCGGATGTACAGAGTAGACGCCACTGGAGACACACACACACACACACACACACACACAGGAGCTGAAAGCAGAGAGTGACCACACACAGGCGGCAGGAGATTTACGACCAGCGTCCTTTAATTTCGGCGTAATTCTGCGCTTTCGTAGGTAACCGCAACGGTAGGATGCTCTTCAGCGAGAGGCGGCCGTGATTAAAGGGCTACCTCACTTAAATAATGAGCAAATACACGTTTTTCTCACCTCTCAGGAGCCTTGACGAGCCTTTTGGGGTTCCTTGAAGAACCGCTGCTGCAGAGTTTCTCCTGGAGCCTCGGAGAAAGGTTCGCTTTGAGCTCTTCGTTGTTATAATTATACATTTAGACAAACTCAGGCTTCAGCGTCCTGAGTCATTTGCACAGTGAGATCCAAACTTATACCAAATATACGGACACCAGTTTCTAAAATCAGTCTGTTAGATCTGAAGGAGCCTCTTGGATGAAGGTCTTCAGGAACGTAAAACATGCGTCCAGTTGCTTTTTACTGAAGCGTCTAGGTCTCTTGTTCAAAACAGCTCCACGATTCAACGCTATAAAACTGCAACCTGGAATAATTCCTCCTGACCGGTGATGCGCTTTTTAAAAAATGGAGTGATGATGAGGTCGTGCATGCTGTTGATGAGGTCGTGCATGCTCTTGAGGAGAAACTGGAGGCTTGAGATGAGACCTTCAACATTGATGCAGTGAAGTTCAAGGAAACTACGTGAAAAGTAATGGAAGAACAGTCTTTCTCCTGTGACGCTTTCTTCTTGAAATACTCTCAAAACAAACCCTGACGAACCGATTCTGTCAGTTTGCTGGGTGGGACTTCCTGTAACATTAGTCGTCTTACAACTTGCTGTTGTTCAGAACAGTTTTACAGTGTTCGAGGTGAGCTGGTGTGCTCGAGATGCACAGAGTGAGGAGGTGTGAGTGGAAATAGAAGATCGAGGATGTGCACATTCTAACTGAAGCCCACTTTAAGGGCAGGAAGGGATTATTTTCAGAGCAAAAACTTCCTAACTGTACACAGAAATGATTCCTTAAGGGTTTGGAGAAGGAATTTAATTAAAGACATAAAAAAACTATAAAAACTAAACAATGTAATGTAAAAGTAATGATTGTTTTCTGATTTAAACACACTAAACTAGTGTAATTTCCATATGTAGAAATATGGATTTTTTGATGTTTGGCCTGTTTTTTTGTCTTAAAAACAACTTAAATTCAGCATATTTCTTCTTTGTTTGGGTATTTAGTGTTAAACTATTACCTTACGCTACACTATACAATGTGTTTGCTGAAAATGACTGGCAAAAACTTTATTTAACCTCCATAACAGAAGCCACCAGCCACTATATTCAGACATCAGGGTGCCTTGTTGTGTATCATCTGTTCATTGTTGCTATAATGTACTGAAGCAATATTCTAAGAGTTAAATATAACATTACAGATGCAGAACACGTTTCCTCGTAGCTTAAAAATCCATAATCAATGAGAGTTTGGAGCAAAGATTTGGGTGTGAGCTGGAGAATTTTATGAAATTTTCGGAAAAAATCTAATTTATTTCAATCCCTACGATGCCGATTAAACGTTCTGCGCCTTCTAAGGCTTCTGGCGCTGAGGAAGATGCTTCCCATCGCAGAAAAGGTGGAACTCCTCGACATGCTAAAGGACAGGAGAAACTACGCGGCTGTCCCCATAGAGAATTTCATACGTTGTTAAAATAACGTAGGTTTAAAAGTGTAGAAAGTGTTTAAGAGCTTACGAAGTGTTTATAAGAGTGTGGGATAGGTTGATAACAATGTGGAGGGGGTTTATAAAGCCTTAATATATATAAATAAATAATAAAACAAATATAAGGTCGCTACTTCGCGGATTTTCGCCTATAGCGGGGGGTTCTGGAACCAAACCCCCACCATAGACGAGGGACCACTGTAGGTCATTTTTCATCTCACTTCTCAGGTGCAATACTTCATTTTTATGTCCAATGTTTAGATTACATGTGCAATATTTCACTTTCACGCACAATATCATCAATTTAATGTGCAATATTTCATTTTTTATGTATTTTTTTAGGTGCGATACTTAACTTTCATGTGAAATATGTCCTTTTCATGTGCAACATTTAGATTACATGTGCAATATTTAACTTTTACGCACAATATTGTGAGTGCAATGTGCAATATTTCATGTTTTTCATTTTCATGTGCAGCATTTAGGTTACATGTGCAATGTTTCACTTTTATGTAGAGCAATGCAATGTGCAATATTTCCTTTTTTTAAATCGAATTTCTCAGGTGCAATATTTAAATTTCATGTGCAACATTTAGATTACATGTGCAATATTTCACTTTCACGCACAATATCATCAATTTAATGTGCAATATTTCATTTTTTATGTATTTATATGTATTTATTTCCTTTTATGTCCTTTTCATGTGCAGCATTTAGGTTACATGTGCAATATTTCACTTTTACGCCCAATATTGTGAGTGTAATGTGCAATATATTTCATGTTTTTAGGTGCAATACTTCATTTTCACGTGCAGCATTTAGGTTACATGTGCAATGTTTCACTTTTATGTAGAGTAATGCCAAAGCAATGTGCAGTATTACATTTTTTCATGTCATTTCTCAGGTGCAATATTTAAATTTCATGTGCAACATTTAGATTACATGTGCAATACTTCACTTTTATGCACAACATTGTCAATTTAATGTGCAATATTTCATTTTTCATCTGTTTTTTTAGGTGCGATACTTAACTTTCATGTGGAATATGTCCTTTTCATGTGCAGCATTTAGATTACATGTGCAATATTTCACTTTTACGCCCAATATTGTGAGTGCAATGTGCAATATTTCATGTTTTTAGGTGCAATACTTCATTTTCATGTGCAGCATTTAGGTTACATGTGCAATGTTTCACTTTTATGTAGAGTAATGCAAAAGCAATGTGCAGTATTACATTTCTGATCTCATTTCTCAGGTGCAATATTTAAATTTCATGTGCAACATTTAGATTACATGTGCAATACTTCACTTTTGTGCACAATATTGTCAATGTAGTGTGCAATATTTCATGTTTTAGGTGCAATATTTCATTTTCACGTGCAGCATTTAGGTTACATGTGCAATGTTTCACTTTTATGTCGAGTAATGCCAAAGCAATGAGCAGTATTACATTTTTTCATCTCATTTCTCAGGTGCAATATTTAAATTTCATGTGCAACATTTAGATAACATGTGCAATATTTCACTTTTACGCACAATATTGTCAATTTAATGTGCAATATTTCATTTTTCATCTATTTTTTAGGTGCGATACTTAACTTTCATGTGAAATATGTCCTTTTCATGTGCAGCATTTAGATTACATGTGCAATATTTCACTTTTATGTGTGACTATTACTTATTACTTCTATATCTTTGCCAGAATCACTTTTATACTGTTCTTTTCGAGTCTTATTTTAGCCTAATTATCTCGTTTCAGTAGCCTATTTTACATGTGATATTGCTTTTCTACTTTTTAGGCTCTGCATTTCTTACATTTTGTCATTCTGTTTGTTCTGAGGGAAGTTTTATCTCATCTTAACTTGTAATTACAGCTACCGACACATACAAATAGTTGATGATCTGGGAGCAGACGCGCAGCAGTGTTGCGTTGCTCTGCTGATTCTGCTGCAGACCTACAGACGGCTGGATGGTGGATGTGGTTCCATGCAGCTCCACTGGAAGCTGGTGTGGTGGTGTAGCTTGGCTGGGCTGCAGAGCATCTGTCTTTGTGTCTTTGTGTCTGGGGTAAACCCCTGCTGCTGCCGAGCTTTTGTCTCCTCCTGATCGGCTCTAATGCTGCAGCACTAATTGTTTAACACAGAAACACGTCTTTTCTCCCTTTAATGTTTTTGTTTTTATTGTCGCCGATGCATTTATTACAAAACCTTTGTGGATTTTGAACACACGCCTCCCCCCTCCTCGCCTCGTCCTCCTCTTCCCCTCCCTGCCTTACTCTTCTTCTTCTTCTTCTTCATCCCTTTCCACTCTCTCTCTCTCTCTCTAAAATGCCCGCCGCCCTGAGAAAAAAAAAAGCGAGGGGAGACGGAAAAAAAAGAAACTGTGAACATCAGCAAAAAAAAAAAAAAGAAAAAAAAGGATGTCTGGCAAGTTGCATCATTTTCAGAAACAAACAGTGTGAAACCGTGTTAGCCAGCCTATTAGCATATATACATAAAGACCGTGTGTGCGTGCCCGTCTCCAAAATAAAAGGAAAACACAAAAAGAGGCAAACGTTACTCTCCGCTACCCGTGACGGAGGTTTCTCAAAGAGATAGCGCTCTGGGTAAACATGTGATCGCCACAGATCCAATCAGCTCAAACAAAGGGGATAAGCAATGGAGCTGGGTGAATTTTATCGTGTGTGTGTGTGTGTGTGTGTGTGTACCGTAATGTAGGTGTGCATCTGTAGCCCGCTCATAGCAGAAAGTGCGGAAGAAAAGGGAGAAGGCGAGCGAGCCAGGCACCACTGTTATCATTTGCATCATAATGGTAAACTGATATGAATAGTGCTGCGTCGATGCTAAGCTCTTAACGTGCATGGAAATTGCTTACCTTCAAGAAATGTGTCGCCACATTCGTTATTGTTTCGCGGTTTCATCATACTTTTCCTTTTTTCCCCCACCTCTCAGGAGAAAGTCTCGCCGAGGTATCGTAGGAGTGATTTTGGAGGCCGCTGGTGAGGATGCGGACGCCTCCTGAAATAGGTAGCATGAATATAAAAGAGGCGGAATCAACTTTTCAGTCGAGATCTGGGTGCCCAAGTTTGGAAATAAACCGTCAAACTTTGAGATGAAGGGACGGAGATGCCTGGATACAGTGAGGTTTTGCTTTAAGGTTGAGATGTTAGTCACAAAGGTGATCATACTTTAGCCTCCAGGACTCCTGGAGTGTGTTTCATGATGCTAACTCACATCTTCTCTCCTCTTTTTCCTCCTCAGCCATCGTGGAGGATCTTCCAAACCCTTAGATGCACTTTGAGGAGCGAAGAGGCTTCAAGAGGAAGGAAAAAACAGGTGCATCCTTCCCTTTTTACGTCCTTGTAGGGAAAAACAAAGAGGAGAAACAAGTGGAAATGATTTAAACAGGCAGGTTATAGCAAACTGTTCCCTCTTTGGACAGCTCCGTTCACATAATTTAGGTTTCAGAGGATTAAATGTGGTTTATTACAGCTGTAATTGTTGCAATAGTCCTCAGATACTTGAGCAATCGGACCAAAAAAAGCAAAAACACAAAGATAAAGAGCTTAAAATTGGGGGAAATTCAAGATACAGTGACCCACAAACACCGCTAGTCACAAACAAATCGGCCCGCGAGCGCAATCTCTGAGCAAATTTTGACTCGACCCGCGGAAACCCGTGCAAACACCAGCCACCGAACCGGCCATCGAACCACTTCCCAGGATGCAAACAACAGAAAAAACACCAGAAATACCCACACAGTAGCCCGACGTTATTATGGAATGGAACCCTCCCTCGAAGGCCTCTCCTTGGAAGGACTAGTCTTCCTCCTCTTCCTCCATCCACCTGTGCCAGCAACTATATTGTATTTAAATAGCTCGAGCATATTACATGTAAGATCAACGACACGCAAATTGTGCTGGTAGAAAAACCAAGTTACGGTGCAAGAAGACAAAAACAAAAACCACTAATAGCACATACATGAAGAAAGTCATAAAGCGGTTTATTTTCCTGTAAAAATCCAATTTTAAATATCATTTCTTCAAGTTTGTGATGCCAAAATAAGAGTTCGTAGTTACAAACGCCAACATGCTCACAACAACGATGGCGAGACTCTTTGGTTGCACATTGTTTTTATCGCACAAGGTCGTCCGACAGACCTGCAAACATCCGGGAACGTCGGGAACAGACGCTGTGAGAACGTAGACGAAGTTTATGAGTTGGTGTCATCGCTGTTGCTCCATTTCGGAAACAAGAAGATTGCTGTGAAACAAGCCAACCCGGTCTACACAAAATGACCTTCATATACGACTGTGTTGGAGGGCAGGAAGGGTGGTTAGATGGAAGTTTCATGTTCTGTTGCTGTTTGCTTTCAGTTTTTCTCAGGCTTCCTTGTTTGGTTCAGGCTCAAACTACGCAACAGGAGGCAGGGAAATATCATTCTTTGTTTTTACATGTTAGAATCTTAGTTGAGGTTGTAAATACTTGGTTAGAGTTTGAAGAAAACATCATGGCGTGGGTTTAAATACGACCCTTTTACAACACGTTCAAAACTTCTCCTGCATTTTCTGGGTTACCGGAGTCTCGCCACATCTGATCTACCATCGGTTGGCTGAAAAAGCAGCAACAGTGAAAGAAGATATGCTTCCTTCAAACACAACAGAGATGCAATGTAAGATTGCAGAGACTGAGCTGATGTGGCGGCTTGTTTGGAAACTTTGTCTTTTATCACCAAAACAGTCGACAACGATGCGTATCGGAAAACATTTGAGGCAAAAACCCCCCCAAAAACAAGCTGTGTGGTTGCTGAATTTGTGAACGGATGTCTTTTAACCCAAATCAGGATCTTTTACTCAACTTTACCAAGCAGATCTGGTGCCGAAACTTAACCAAATAGTCTCAAAATTAGTCTTCTGGGTAAAAATCCTTTGTCAGATCAATATTTTTAACTTCATTGTCTTATAGTTTGTGACTTCAGTGTGCTTTGGTCTTGCCGTTTGGTTAAGTTTAGACACCAGAACTAATTTCGGAATCTAAATTTAGGTTCTAGGTTCTTTCCCCACCCATCCATCGTGCCTATGACGCTATTTTAAACTGGAAAAACTACCACTATTGCATCTATTGGCGTTGAATATGGAAGCAGGTAGCACAGATGCCAAAGGAGACCTTGTACAGACCAGACGCCAACAGCTTTAAAGAAAGCAGAAGCATTTGACACGAGAACACATTGAAAACATGCTGATAAGTAGCTCATTTACCCTTTGGCATGGTCACATCTTGGTTTCTAAGATGTTTAGTCACAATCCAACATGTCTGACCTGATGACGGCACAGGATGGAAAGTTTCTTGGCAATCTCTTCGAACTCAAAAGCGGCGGGCGCATTTCCTGCATTACGGTTCCTAAATCTAACCAACGGAATCAGTAACGTATGAGATGCCATTAAGCTTCCGCAGTTCAAAGCAAGTTCTACCAGAGAACACCAAGAAATACCAACATAACTCCCAACAAAAGAACAAGACGGGAGTCCAGCCATCTCTCCTTGAACCTCTTCCCTTAAAAATTAGATCAACTAAATTTAGCAAAACCGGAAAAATTTTGCAAAAGGACTGAAGTTGGTGCCACGATTGTCGTCGTTTTCTGACTTTACTGTACATATGTGTAGGTGACCTTCCCTGCGAAAGAACAACTAAATGTACACAAATAACTAGAAAAGCAGACCTTCGCTAATCCCCACCAAGGAATTCTTCCAAAAAAATCCTGGATCCAGATCGTAATCTAGAACATCACCAAAATTAATCATCTGTTTCTTGTCTCATTATCAACGTTTCCTGAAAATTTCATTAAAATCCGTCCAGAACTTGGGGCGCCCTGATAGCCTAATGGTTACGTCATGTGACCCAAGTGCCAAGGCGTAGCGGCTGTCACGGGTTTGATTCCGACATGTTTACCGCATGACCTTCCCCACTCTCTCTCCCGTATCCGATTCCATCCACTGTCCTATCCAATAAAGGCATAAAAGGCCAAAAATAAATCTTTAAAAAAAAAAAAATCCGTTAAGAACTTTTCCAGTTACATTGCTAACAGACAGACGGACACATAATCAGATATGATTATCCGACATGTCTGCCCTGATGAAGTTAGAGAGCATTTTTTGGCAATCCCTTCGAAGCATCTCCTAAATCGGTTCCTAAATCTAACCAATGGAATCATGAGATGCCAAGTTGATGCTGTTAAAAGCAAGTTTTCCCGGAGGACACCAAGAAATACCAACGAAACACCCAACAAAATTGCAAGAGGAGGGAGTCCAGCCATCTCGCCTTGAGCCTCTTCTCATAAAAAGTCGATTAACTTCACGAAATTTTCCAAAAATGAAAACGGCGATTTACAACTTAACTAGTAATTAAGAGAATAAAAACTGCAAAACACAGGACTGAAGTTGGTGCCGCGATTGTGGACCTTTTCAGACTCAGTTCAAAGCAAGTTTTACCAGTGAACACCAAGAAATATCAACAAAACACCCAACGAAAGTACGACAGATGGGAGTCCAGCCATCTCTCCTAAAGCCTCTTCCCATAAAAAGTGTACCTTCCTCGCTAAAGAACAACAAAATGTACATATATAATATAAAGACAAATCATCCTTGTGTTTCATCTATGCTTCTTCTTCTTTCTTAATCAGACAATCAGATATGATTATCCAACATGACGATGGCACCAGATGAAAAGCTAGGGAGCATTTCTTGGTAATCCCTTCGAACTCTGAAGCAGTGGATGCATTTCCTTCGTTACGGTTCCTAAATCAAACCAACAGAATCAGTAACATATGCGATGCCACAAAGCTGCCACAGTTCAGAGCAAGTTTAACCCAAGCACACCAAGAAATACCAACAAAAGCACGACAGAAGGGAGTCCAGCCGTCTTTTCTTGAGACTTTTTCTGTAAAAAGTCGATGAACTTCACTAAATTTACCAAAAACAACAGGAGTGCCAAAGATTTCCAACTTAACGAGCAATTAAGAGAATAAAAACAGCAAACGCAACACAGGACTCAAGTTGGAGCCGTGGATGCCGTCCTTTTCTGACTTCATACACATGCAGGTGACCTTCCCCGCCAAAAAACAACATGTACATAAATAATAATAAACAGAAATATAACCCATGTGTTTCATCTGTTTCTTCTTCTTTCTTAATCAGTTGATTATCTTTTTTAATTCACTTGCAGTTTTGAAAAACTCTCCTGAACTGCACTTCTAAAACCGCCTCTGAAGTTCATTATCTAATATCATCGTTGGAAACGCACGAAAACATTAGAGGACACATCCAAAGACGCTCCACAACGGCACCACCCCCGCCTTCCTCTTCCCATCCAACCGCCCCATCCGCCCCCCTGCCGCCTCCCCTCCCCTCCTCCGCCGTCTCCCCAGGAGGCTACAGAGGCCCTGCGCATCCCCGATAAGACCTTCTCAGAGGGAGGAAGAAGGGGGGAGGAGAGTGGGGTAGGACGGGCGGTGGCGGCGGCGGTGGAGGGCTTCAGGGTCACCACAATGGCACGCTCCTGATAGCGCTATCAGCTTATGCTAATCACCAGCTAAGTGTTTCAGGGCGAGAGGGAGCGGCGGGGCGCTATCCTAAAACATGCGCCTCCTACTTAACCTGCGCCGTATCGTGATGAGCCCCGGCGCCTTCAAACAGCCGCCGCTCTTTATTCAACCGGTGACGAGGAAGAACCGGGGTCCAAATTGATTAATCGTGTCACAAATTGATGTTAAGCGCCGTCGCAAGATACGGCTCTCTCTTGGTTTTTTTTTTGACCAACTTGGCTTTTTGGAGGGTATTGTTCTGCCAATAATGGCGAGGATGGGAGGGGTGTCGCTTTTGGATGTCTGACTCGACGGCGTGAATACAGAGCAGGCGTGTAATGTAATGTAAGGCGCCATTGTTAGCCGGGTTTTACTGTACATGACAGGTGAAAGATAAAGACGTGCGCGGGCCAAGCTCGAGCCCAACCTATATTTCAAGATGAAAAACTTGGCTGATAAACGCGCCTCAGGAACAGAAGATTTAGATAAAAGTCCCGTCTGAAAGTAATGGGGAGGCTTCAGTGTCTGAGTGAAGCATTTACCGCCGCCCAAAGAGAAGGATGAGACCTTTTGCTCAATCACTTCGGCGCATTCATCTCGAACCAAACTCTCCGCCGCCTTTTCAGCCTTTTTCCGATTATTTATTCACCTCGTCCTCCGTCTTCCTGAAAACTTTATTCCGACGGAACTTCATAATTCTATCTGACAGGTTCGGACCAGAGGAGGGGAGACAGTTCAGAAAAAATCACGTCAGAGCTGCTTTATTTTATATTACACATGTATACGTCCTGTCCTTTAAATACTAATGATAGTATAACATCAGACCCGGTCATATAAATGCATTTTCATTCACCCAAGCTCTGCTAATTTCTCTATTTTTATAACTTTCAACTTGGAGTTTCTTAGTTGCTACAGAGATGTGATTATGTGATGCAACATAGAACTTCATAGTGCAAGTAGAAAAGTAGTGTTTGCGACTTCAGTAAGTTCAGTATGCGCTTCTAAGACAAAATGCAAAACTCGTATTCGTATTTTTACGAACCAAAGGAAGCCTCAGCTGAGTGAAGTCGTACCTCGTCTTCAACTAATCGATTGAAAAAAATCTGCAAGATGAACCTCAACTCAAACGACATGTGACAGGTTAGCATTTTCCCATGACTTGTGTGGTTTCTACATAACATACTTTTGAACTTGAAAACATCCAATCAATGCTTTTTTAAAAATTTAACATATAAACCGAGATTCCTAACGTATTCAGACACCTAAAGTTATTCACTACTTCAAACTAAAGGACAAAATACGATATAAGTTTAGGAATATTCTCCTTCAACAAGGGAAATATCTCTAGATGAACTAAATGCTCCACAGTGCATTGACTCTACTCTACCTGGTAGACTTAACAGCCTAAACGAATGATAACTCAACATATAAAGCCAGTGTTTGCAGTACATTAGATCATTTTAACCTGGGTACTTCAACCTTCAATGGTAAAAACTTGGAGGCGACCATCTTGCACCTGCACATCTTCACAAATACAACTTTATCAACTGGTGGTGCAGCACAAGAACTACTGAGGAATAAAGCCGCTTGCAAAGTTTACGCTCGACTTTATGGGACAAAATTCAGCCGCACTTCTCCAACTTGGTGTCAGTTAGTTTGGAGCCAGTTCCAGGTAAGTGTTGGGTTGGTGCTAAATAAGTTAGGACCTGGTTGGGTGAGTTCAAAGTGGTGAAAACGCCAAAAATAATGGATTAATCCTGGAAGACTGTTGATGAAAAGTCTTTCTCCTCATGAAAGTAACACCAGAGATTGATCGACCAATGAGAGTTCAGTCAGATGACAACGTTTTAACCAACTAATCGACTACAGGCCGACGTATTTTATCACTCAGAGGGTTTAAACAACATGTTTTATAGCTGTTCCCAGTATTTGTATGGCAACAGAGAGCAAAGAAAACTAGTTATTAGGGTCATTGGTAACAAATAACTCAACAACTAACTAATACCATCTTGAAAATTCAATTAAAAATGAAAAAAGATATGTGATACATGAATTTACATCATTAATCAATATTAACAAACACTCATTTCCATCCATCATGCTCCTGCATATATTACGTCAACAGCTCGGCAAGACATGCACCATCCGAATTTTTGGAGTTTTTGTTCTAACTTGAGTAGGTTTACATGAATATTTCCAGTAGGGATACATTTTTCTGATTATTTCAGCGCCACATGAATGCAACAGTGATTATACATCAATTCAAAGGTAAATTAATGTTTTTGTCAAGTTTTTGAAGTGGACATACTTTTTTACTGTTAAAAATATGTCAAATAGGCAAGATTTTTACGTAAAGATACATATAAAAACTCACATTACACTGATATTACTTAAAATTAACAACATATTATTGCAATCTGAAATTGAATTACTAGTTTTATATCAGTATTTATCCAATTTGCAATAAAATTATGCAATAAAACCCAACTAACTGTGGCATTTTTCTGCAGTATTTGTATTACAACACTATTTAGCCATATTTATAGGTAATTCCATTGTTTCTACACATGTAAATATCCTTCATTAAACATCAAAAAGCCCCCAAAAAATACAGATTATGAAAAATTAAGGCAAGAAAAATGGATTTCAATTATAGAAAATTACAGTCTTCTATTCATTTACACTAGTTTTCGGTGTCCCATCTGCTGGAACTTTACCGTTTTGTTTTTTACGTCTATACGTACGTCTTTCTATACGTCTGTCCTTTCAAGTTCAACTCTTTCTCGTCTAGATTTTGCCATCGGAACAGTAGGAGGACACAGTTTACAGATGTGTGTGCGAGTAATTATCCTGAAGTCGTAAAAGTCGTTGGGACAAAAACAGGATTGTGAAAAGTGAGGTGGACACGACCCCCCGCGTCCTCGGCGAAAATTACGCCCTTCGCCGTCTCCCGACTACCAGCTTCCCTGTAAACTCTAAAAAAAGAAACGAAGCCTCGTCGTATCTCCTCCTCCCTCCCATGTCCATCTGTGTTTTCTCCTCCTTCCCTCAGTCTCTACTCCTGTTTAGATAGAGGAGCTTTGGGGAACCCGGGGGACAGGAGGTGAGGTCCACAGATAGAGGACCCCATTGTGGTCCAACGGGAAATGCATTGTGGCTGGATTTGTCCAGTTTTATGTAAAAGCAATACTCTTTTCACCTGAACTAATACAAGCTGTGGCGTAAGCCCCTTACTGCCATGTGCTGCATTTTTCCCCTAATCTCTCTGGATTCAGCAGCATCCCCACATACCTCAGGGCACTCACTGATAAAGCCTTAACTCTATACTACTCTCTCTCTCTGTTCAGGCCCGGCCTCGTCTGCAGTCTCTCGCCCGGTGGCTTTTTTTTCCCCTCCTCTTCCTCCTGCCCCCTTCCTCCTCTTTTCTCTTTCCCAGGACACCGATGAAGCAGCCTAGCAAAAAATTAAAGTGATCAAGAGATTTAGAGGAACGAGGAGAAAATCACTTTGTGAATTCCATCTAAGAGAGGAGATGAGAAATGTTGGGAGAAGACCGAGTAAAGAGAGAGAGAGAGAGAGGCGGAGGAAAGGGAGGCAGCAGGATTTCAGAACTTGGAGAGAATCAACTTGTGCATCATCTACTATAACGGCGATACACCGACCATGTTCAGCTATAAGCAGCTGATTGATTTCAAACATAAATTAACCAGATGTGATTCTTCTTTTTATGTCTTCCTACGAAATAAACCCAAAACCTTAACAAAACCACACATTTTTAATGCAATAAAACCAAAGAATTATGTAGTTTTTCGCCATTTTTGTAGTTAAGGTTATAAGAAAAAGGGTGCAAACTGCAGTTTCAAATTGGTTTTGCACGATACAAGGGAAAATCTGCAATATGATCAATAATGCGATGGTTAAACTTCCGGATGCTGTCAGCCCATTAAGTGGCCATTATTACTGCAGGTTGTTCCCATACATTAAGGCCATTTGGGACCTTCCTCCACCTTCTTGTAGGTTGTTGTCACCCCATTTAATGGACCTCAGTTGTCGCCTCGTGTAATGGAGCTCCGTTATCACCTCATTTAGCAGCGGTGGAAGCGAGATTTTGCACTTGCAAAGAGAAACAGAAGTCCAGAACTGGAGGCTGGAGGAGTTGATGGAAGTTTAAGTCGCTTTCACCCAGCAGACTTCAGTTCAAGCACCGTCACAGAACGTTACTCAAGTTCTGAGTGTAATTTTTGCTTCCCGTTTTCCGGTAGGTGTTTGGTTAACTTTAGGCACCAAACCTACTTGGTTGGGTTTAGAAAAGGATAGAGCTTGAGCAAAAATACACCCTGTTGCCACGTTTGCCACAACAGATTATACAAGCACTTTTTCACAAAAACACAACAGATTGCCAGTTAGATAGGTGTTGTTTCTGTTTATCTATAATCAGAATGGATGATAATACTCCTACCAAGACTAGTAGAAGCTGGAAGAGGTCCCTACTGACCTATATACACTGATCAACCACAACATCATTACCACTGACAGGTGAAGTGAACAACATTGATCATATTGGTACTATGTGGTGTTCTGATGGAAAACCTTGGATTTTAACATCCATGTTGATCAGACTTCGACACCCAAATAAACATTGTCTCAGGACAAACACACTCCCTCATGCAAATGGAAAACCCAAATGTCACTGGAGGAAAATGCACCCCACCACATGGAAACAACATCAACCAATCAGGAACATGTTGAGGAACATGACAATGGCCCAACATGTTGATTTGACCTCCAAACTTCCTACACCCCATTGTGATCAAGCATCAACAGGATGCAGTGGAACAAGTTTGACTGACAGAGGCCCCACTGCACAAGCCAGAGTAGCCAAAGGATCCAGTGCCAACGTCCTGGTTCCAGACCCCATAGGACACCCTGATGATATATATGGACAGCATTTTGAGAAGAGTGGAAAGTGTAGACTCAACAGTGATGTATGCTGATGACGCTGCAGTGGTTTTAGAATTTATAGAGGCGCTCCAGACTCTAGAACTGGCAAGAGCACAAATGAAAGTCAGCGCTGATAAATGTGAATTACTAGAAGTCTCGAGGGCGCAAAAGGAAGATAACATAACTCTAAATGGAACCGAAATCAAGAGAGTTGAAGATTTAACATACGTAGGAGCGCAGATAAATGCTGATGGTCGGATTGATCTTGAACCGAATGCAGGATTACAGAAGTTTGCGAAAAATGTCTGATTTCTCCGTCCCCTCCACAGATCAAGACCAATCCAAGATCCAAGAGAGAACTGAGATTAATTTATGGAGTCACCAGGCGAAATCACAGCAGATCTGACGGTTTGATCATTTTAATTATTGAAAGGTGAAGACTTTGGTGGTTTGGTCATGTCAAGCGAATGGAAAAACACAGAATCCTGAGAAAAGCCCTGGACTGGACACCAAATGGTAGAACCAGTGGGAAGACCCAGAAAGAGATGGTTGGATAACATCAAGCAGTCCTTGGCGTTAAGAGAATCCTCTTAAAGTCTTAAACTGTACGATGATCGCAAGAGATGGTAGTGGACAGGCCGGCCTCGGGAGCTGGTGAGAAGGTGAGAATTATAAATCGACATGGAGACAGGATGGATCAGGATCGAACAGTAAGTGACACCTTGCACTTTTCTTCACCGGAGCTTCCTGATTTTTTTCTCTCTAAAGTCAGAAAATCCCTTTAAACAGTGAGATTTTTCCGTTTCAGGAACATAATTGTTCATACAGATGCTGATCATTAAACCAAAATGTGCCAACTGGTAGCAGAGTAACAGTGAAAACACATTTAATTGAACTATAACAGGCTTTAGTTTGATAAATCATCACATGGACAGAATTTTCATTGACAAAGCTACAGTAATCCCTCTCCATATCGCGGTTCACTTTTTGCGGTCTCACTGTATCGTGGATCTTAAATTGTGTATAAAATACGTAGCGTACAGCAGATGAGTCGCCACACGTATGGAAAACGCCACACGTATGGAAAACGCAGCGACAGCCGCTTCCTCTTGAGCTAGTCGGTCTCTGATTGATTGACGGTGATGGAAGCCAGCCAGAACCTTTGGTCCCACACGGTGAGTGTTTACTGGAAATGACCGTCAGAGAACCGGTGACAGTCTGTAGGATTACCGTAACATCATCATCATCAGTTTCCCGGTAGGTAGGCAGCCGGACGTCCTCGGTGTCGGTGTGTTTAAAATACGGCAGAGTGTTTCCCAAGTGGATCGCTGCGTCGCTAGTTCCATTATCGGACACGGCTGTAGAAGCTCCTCTAGATGGAAGGTTTAAGAGTGTAGGAAGGGTTTATAAGAGTGTGGGAAAGGTTAGTAACAGTGTGGGGAGGGTTTATAAAGCCTTAAAATACATATAAATAATAATAAAATAAATATAAGGTCCCTCCTTGGTGGATTTCGTCTCTCGTGGAGAGGTCTGGAACCAAACCCCCACGTCAGACGAAGGATTACTGTATTGTATTTGGGTAAACTTTTAACCTCAAACACACAGCAGCATCTCTAACAAACTGTTAAGTGCACTCATGTTAGTTTGTGCATATCAGAAACATAGTTTAAAATAAGAAACTAAACTACATCCAAACGCGCTTTCTGCACAGAATATCTAAGATTCGGTTATGGTTGCTTGGTTTTCAGTGCACCCACCTGGCATTTATATTGCAATGATGATGAAAGCCCAACTCAGCCCTGGTAGCAACTGCTCTCTACATCTAACTAACATCAGCTCAAGGTGTGAAAACGAAGAAAAAGGAGAATCTGCATTTTTATTAAAAGCATAATCTCGCTCTTAAGCCGCTCTAATATCACAGACACGTTCTCCTCCAGATGCCTTCAGATCTCAAAGTTCTGCTGAGGTGTTTCCATCAGGCATGTTGAGCCGTGCACAGGTAGGAAGGCTCCTTTTCTCTCGTCAGCCATGATTTGTCAAAGCAATTTGGGTTCCTGCAGAAGCTACTGTAGGTCCTCCTCTTAAGCAACCGAGAGGCACGCAGCGCTGACAGCATCTTTATTTAAATAAAGATGCTGTCAGGAGAGATTAACTGTTCACGGGCCCACACAGGGATCTCCGTGCCAGAAACTACAGATATTATAACCACTGACTAGTGCTTCAGCATCATCTTACATCCTCAGAGGTCGATCTTCCTCCCTCTCCTGCTCTTGAGCATGACTTTTAAGAAATGCAACTTTCTCTTCTTCTCCTTCTACTGTTTTTATTTTTTCTATCGTCTCCTAATCTACCTCAGGCTTGTAGGCTGTCTTGGCGTTTCTTGATCTGGAAGTGTTTTGTCAGGGAGGGCCGGGATTGGACAGTCAGCCGCTGAAGGGACGCACAACTGTGAATTTCTCCGTCTCTGAAGTTAAGCACAAGAATGCAGTATCTCCCGTCTCCTTCACCTCGTCCTTGCTTTGGTCCCTTCTCTTCCTCGTCGCCTCCCGCCCGGCTTTATCTTGTCCTTGTGCTCGTCCTCCCGCCTCACACTCCTCCTCCTGGTAAAGAATCAAGTGTCCTTTGAAGCGATGTTGTTTTCTTTCTTTTGCCGCTCCACGGCGGCCCACAGGTGTGTGCAGGAGACTCACGAGCAGAATTTATTCAAGCAGATGAATAATGTCTGTTTGTATGATTTGCTTTCAGTCACTGGAACTCTGAGAACCTGCCAATCCGGTCTGCTTTCACCGCTTTTTGCTTGAACATCTTCTTCATTGAGCCCTTCAAATTCAGTCGGCATGGTAATGTTTTCATCCAAATATGTAGGGGGGTCATGATATATCCAGTAACTATCTGATTTACACTCCAATATAAGAACAATGTATACCAATCAGCATAACATTATGACCACCTGAATAATATTGTCTTGGTCCAAAATGCTCTGAACCATTGGTCATGGACAAGAGGACTTCTCAGGGTGTCCTATGGGGTCTGGAACCACGACGTTGGCACTGGATCCTTTGGGTAACATCATGACCACTGACAGGGGAAGTCAATAACATTGATCATATTGGTACTATGTGGTGTTCTGATGGAAAACCTTGATCAGACTTAGACACCCAAATAAACATCGTCCCACAACAAACACACTCCCTCATGCTGATGGAAATCCCAAATGTCACTGCAGGAAAATGCACCCCACCACATGGAAACAACATCAACCAATCAGGAACATGTTGAGGAACATGACAATGGTCCAACATGTTGATTTGACCTCCA
Source organism: Dascyllus trimaculatus (assembly GCA_024666655.1). Taxonomy (NCBI): domain Eukaryota; kingdom Metazoa; phylum Chordata; class Actinopteri; family Pomacentridae; genus Dascyllus; species Dascyllus trimaculatus. Next base: position 5,078,401 of record CM045465.1, on the reverse strand, counting down.
AACTTCCTACAGCCCATTCTGATCAAGCATCAACAGGATGCAGTGGAACCAGTTGGATTGACAGAGGCCCCACTGCACAAGCCAGAGTACCCAAAGGATCCACTGGTTCCAGACCCCATAGGACCCCCTGAGAGGTCCTCTGGTCCATGCCCAATGGTTCAGAGTATATTTGACCACAAAAGGGGACCAACACAATATTAGGCAGGTGGTCATAATGTTATGCTGATCGATGTATTTGGGCCTAACTGTACTTAAAGCTAAGAAAATGTGATTGGTGCAGTTACTTTCCTTAGAAAAAGCTTGAAAAGCTGCTTTTGTGTGTGTTTCTGCAATTACATGTGCGGCCGTGGTTATAAGAGACACAGAAAACACTGTTTCATAGCAATACTAGTGGTAAAAAATTCAAAAAAGATGGCTTTAACTGAGCAGCTCTCACTTGAATTGGGTTTTTATTGTACTGGAACACTCCAGAACATGGTAGAAATTACCAGGACTATTAGGAATGATATAGGAATATAGGAAAGGCATTTTCTTAAACACTTGCAACAGCTTTAAGGCGTATTTTCAGTAAAACATTAATAAAACACAGAAATAGCTAAAATTCATTGTGAAAATCTTATTACTGTCTTTTGTCGATGAAAATTTGGTATTGGTATGAATGATTTTGGGCTAAACTGTGCTTAAGGCCTAACAAACGTGATCTTTTACGAACAAAAAACATTTGGAAAGTTGCTTTTTAAAATATTTTGAACTCGAGATACAAACAAAACACCGTTTCGTGGCACTACTGGTGGTAAAAACTCCAAATAATGACGTTAATTTAACTGATTTTCGTCTCCACACTGATCTCCGAGCATGTAAATGCACCACAGATGCTGCTGGGTGTAGGTGATTTTCTTAGCCGTGTTGAAACATCTTTGTGGCTGTAATAGAAACGTCCAAAAATGTTTCCAGGTGAAGCAGGAGGAGGCTGTGGGTGGGCGTATCGCCGCTCTCCATCAGCAAAAATTTCTATCAGCAGATAAAAACAAGGAGGAACAACACCTCGGACAAGATACGCCGCCGCTAATCTCCAACACTTATCAACGTTTTCCAGCTAATATCTCCTCCTCTTGGGTTTTTTTTTTTTTTTTACCTCCACCACCGAGTCCCACCCACCTTCCTCCCTCGGAACACACACACACTTCCTCCCCGCCGCCATTGTGAGGCCGCCGTGGCAATGTGCTGCCGTGTGATACAGCGAGAGGGCAATTCAGCTGCTCATAAAGACCCCGGCTATAATCTCCTCCCAAAGACAGGTCCGCCGCCGCCGCCGCCGCCACCTAGCACCGTCCACGCACCTCCACCTCGCCATCCACGCTAACACGACTTAAAGCTGCACCCCGGAATGACACGCACCATTATAAATAGTCTAATCTATATGGTAATAGTGTTGTATTCTACAAGCAGAGAATGGGGATAAGATAACATTGTGACTTCGGGGTTTGTACTGCCTTCTATGGTAATTGTTATCAAAGGTTATTTGGGATGACATCGGCGGCTCCCTGTGATTGGCTGGGCCCTGTTATTTACGATATGAATTATGATAACCGTGATGTCTCTCTGTTCCCGCCGCTCGCCCGGTGCCTCGCCAGCCGCCAGATACAATAAATTGCTATCGTTAATCACGGCGCTTTGTTCTGCCATGATTACCCCTCCGCCGCAATAAGAGTTTTATTTAAAGGAGAATATGGATTTGTCATCCTTCTGGCGGCAAAATGAAACTGACAATATTTTATGTCCTGACATTTAATTTGTAAAAAGCGGACGCGAGGCTGCATTTGCATTTTATGACACTCTCTCTCTCTCTCTCCCTCTCTCTCTTTCTTCCCTCCTCCTCCTCCTCCTCCTCCTCTTCGATGTCTTCCTTCTCCTTTTATACATAGAGTGGAGGTGACATTTGCGGATCAGGTTGGGGCTGGAACGAGAGCAGAGGAAAAGGAGAAGGGAAGGAGGAAAAAGAAAAAGAGGCGAGGCGATGAATGCTTTTGAACGCCGGCCAGAGTTTTTTTTTTTTTCTTCTTTTTTCTTATTCGCATGCTGTTATTTTGCTCGAGCACATCATCCTGGCCGACGAAACCCACTAAAAATAGTTCGGTTGTCGCTGATTTACATAACACCGGAGCCCACGAGGGCTGCTCCTTATCGCGGCGGTATCAATACATCCCTGGAGATGATTATCTGTTTATTGAAAACTGCGTAAGATGTGGAAGACTGGGTTTGGTTTGAAGGGAAATTCAACATGTTAAGGCAGAAAAATAAGAAGAAAGAGCCGATTTTCAAGCACAAATTAAAGCATTCCCAGTGACAGACGACAAAACAAGTTTATCCTGCTTTTAAAAGACAGTTCTAGGCGTGGTTCGTATTTTTAAAAAAGTCCGAAATATATAGAAATAAATAGAAATCAACCCAAAACAAGACATTCCCTTTACTGAAATGTCTTTATTATATTAGCGTGTCATGTCTGGACTGTCAACTGGCAACACAAAACATTGTTTCGTGGCACTGTGAGTGGAAAATGTTCCACAAGGTGCATTTAATTTAGAGTTTTCCGTGTACTGGAACACTCCAGAAATCACCAGGACCATTAGGAATTATATCGAAGCTGCATTTTCTCAAACACCGGCAACAACTTTAGGGCATTTTAGACATTTTGCACAGAGCAATTTCAGTAAAACATGCATAAAACATAGAAATAGTTCAAATTAATTTGGGCTTAACTGCGCTTAACGCCTAACAAACGTGATTTTTTACGAATAAAATCATTTGGAAAGTTGCTTTCTTTTAATATTTTCAGCTTCACTGACCAAACCACCATCATCGCTCAATGCAAAAGCAGCATAAATGATCTCACCTGTGCAGATACAGGTGCAGCAGTGGTCACGAGACACAAACAAAACACTGTTTCGTAGCAACACTGGTGGTAAAGATTCCAAAAGATGGCTTTAATTTAGCAAAACCCTCACTTGTACTGAGTTTACTCTGGAACGTGGCAGAGACTCTTATTCTTCTAGTTACATTAGAAAATATCACCTATAAAAGCACAAATGTAGAGTTCTAGATATTAAACCATTGGTTCATTTCATACACTTTCAAACAAAGTGGGCTAGTGGTGGTAAAACGGGTTAAAACCTGGACTGCCGATGCAAAGGTTGGTGGTTCAAACCCCAACTATGGCCACTGCTGAGCTGACTGCTCCCATTACCTAATCTAATGGGATGGGTTAAATGCATGAGCTGAATTTGATGAATAAAGGTTAAATTATTATTATTAAGGCAGAAATATTCCACTGTTTTCAGATTTCGTGGTCACTCGTGTTGTAATTTTGATGAACTAGCTCACTATGGTCAAACCTTTAAACCCTTTAGGTGCCTGTTTCTCAAACTTACATGCAAAAAATCCACAAATTTAGTGAGTAAAAGGCCAAACTTTGGGCTCTGTAGATCGGAGACACTGTCAGAACTTTGTAGTACAGTAACTCACCTCGTGCTTTCCACCAGGCCAGAGTGAGATCTAAAAAACCCAGCACTTCTGCCTCAAAACTGTACATTAGAGCGCAAAAAAAACACCTTAAAAAAAGCTGTTCTCAGCTGCAACTGGATCAAATTTGAAATTTGAAAAACTTGGCACCAGTTGCATTTTTATGACAGCAACAGCCGAAGTTATAGTGCAAGACCCTCCAGAGTGGAAGGGTTTTTAGACGTCGAGATCAGTTAATCAAGCTGTATTTATATTGCACCCTTTCAAGTGCTTTATGAGCGACTGGTAAAACAGCATTTGCTTTAATGCACGCTGAAACAACTGAAAAGCAAGAGGCGGTTAGGTAATGATAAGAACAGATACTACACTAAACAGAATCCAACTTGGCAAAAACATGAGAGGTCAAAATATTAAGTAACCCTCGGTTTTATGTGTGAAGAAAAATGATAATACGTCTTTTTACGTGTAAATCAGCGTTGCCAGGTCTCAGCAATAACCAGTAAAAAGCTGTAATAACTGATATAAGTCTAAAGAAGTCGCGTGGCCTGCAACAAAACACTTCCAGGACAGACAGATGTGCAACAGCTGCTGCATGCAAAGGAAACTGCAGCAGTAGCAGAGCAGCAATACGGAGAATTAAGTAAATATTAGGTGCTAAAACGAGAAAATCGTGCACGAAACTAAAAAAACGGAGCAAAAATATTAGAATCTTTCAATATGATGTTGCAAAAGAGTCATGAGCAGCACATCACTGGGTCATTTCCTTCTCGTGAAAACAGGAAGCGCGGCATCGTCACTGTAGCAGCCACGAGTGTTTGAAACAACACGGCGCAAATGTTAATGAAGACGCGTCTAACAAACAGATCCCGCACCGCCACCGGGATCCATATTTAACCGCGGTGAAGTCGAGCCATTTCCTTTTCCGTTCGCCTCCCCGCTGCCACCGAGGAATGTCGATAATGCTGGCCCCGGGCCCCCAACACACACTCGATAACACACACTCTGACACACACTGAAACACAAACAGCCGACGCCCATGTTGCTTCCAAAACAACACGTAAACAACGACGGGGAATAAACAAGAAAATAAAAGCCCCCCCGGAGAAGACTTTGAGACTCGACTTTGACCCCGCGTCGCCTCGGCTTCTTTATTTCTTTCCCTCTCGGCTCCACCTTCCCCTCACTTCGCTGACCTTCCAGTCTGGAGGGGGACGTTCGGAGACAGCGAGCCCACTGGAACCTTGGGCTGAGTTATGCAGGAGTGAGCTTTGAATAATTGTCCCGCAATATGAGTGTCTCTGATTAATTGCCTGAGATAAGGTCTGCTTTTCCTCCCCTCTCCTCCCATCTGTGCCGCCGCCTCCTCCAGCTCCGGCTCCCAGGCCTGCCTGATGCCTGCCTGAGCTCCCATAATCAGCAGCGGACTACTGAGAGAGAGAAACTATTTAACTGACCCTGTCATCTCGGAGCACGATGATGGCTGTCCTAATTACTCAACAATAACAAAGGCCCTCATTTAGCTCTGACGGCTGCCTGCAATCAGCAGTTCTATGAATAACTTAACAAATAGGAATGAGGGGGGGAGAAGAAGAAGGAAAAAAACGTATTTACAGGCACATTAATTCAAGGCCGAAAGACAATACGTGTCACCTCCAGCTAACTCGGGATTCAGGTGACAACCAGTGAGTGGAAAGTCTTGCACATGTATGTGAGTTTGGGATGTAGAAGTCAGATATCTGCTCTGTGTTTTCACGCCGGAGCTGCTGATGGATCAGATTGTATATAAAAGGTGTGAAATAGTTAATTTTTGGCTCATTTGCTGCAAGATTTGAAAGTTTCCCATCAGCCGAAACATGTGTCCTTGAATTTAATCAGTTATTAATGACTTTAGAATACAAACATGCAGCCAAAAGTTAGTTTCATAAGTGACTGAAGTTGTTTTATTATTATTATTATAAGGTGGAAAAGCTTTTAAAACACACCTCACCTTGTTTAAAAGTGATGGACTAAAGAATCAGGACTTTTTACTGTAATAAAAGTAGTAATATTGCAGTTTAAATGACCTCGTTGTTGCATTTATACTATTCAGAACAGCGATATTGTGAGGAAAATGCACCTAAAACATCCAAAAAGATTACATATGATCACATTAGAAGTCACATGTGCTCTGTTAAAATAAAATAAAATGAAATGAAACAAAAACATATTTAAAAAAAACTGTAAGTCTGCCAGAAAGAAATAATTAAAATACAGGCAAAAAAAAGTGAAAATAAGAGCAAATATTTGTAAAATAATCTCTTAAAAATATATATATATTTAAAATTAAAATAATAATAATAATAATAATAATAATAATAATAATAATAAACTATGGCCACACATTGTTATAGAACAAACTGCAATTTATAAAAGTTTATAAATTTATGAATTTAATTAATTAATTTAATTTACAAAAATAATAAATTTATTTAGAAAAAATACATAGTTTTGTTATAGTACCAGTGAGTTAACATGTAAATTATTTCACAAAACAGGAAAATAATAAAATAATAACAGAGCATAAAGTGGCATTAATGTTATGACTGATGCATTGAAAGCAGTGTTTTAGTGTTGGAGTGTCTGAATGTGGAGAAATACTTTATACCGTCTGGTAGTTTATGTATTAATGCCCTCCTGTGCTGCTGCAGTTTGTACTTTAGCATCAAATATTACCTATTTATTAAACTTTAAAGTGTCCTGATGTTAACTTTTTGACAATGGCTTATTTTTTTAATAGATTTTTTTGTACTTTTTATGTCTTTTAATGCATCGTTTTGCACACATTGCACACAAAAATGTCGTATTGCTGTCTTGCAATGACGACAAAGTTTCCGTTTCTACTTTTTTTCTGCATCGATGCATCAGATTTCCTGCGCTGATCACATACTGCGCGTATGAAATCTTAATCTTTTCAGTAACTTTAGCTGCTGAATGCGTGCAGCTCTTTAGTCAATACAGCGTCGTTTCTTCCCTGAATAAAAAATGAATATTGGTGATCAAAGCCAGTATCCAGTAGGGATGGAGAATACAAACTAATTTTAATAGATTCTTTAGAAAAACTCAGATTTCCTTGCAGCTAAAAGTCCTATGCATCAAAAAAAAGGTCCATGCGAGCATCAAAGTATTGATTACAGGAGCATCGATTTGCTTATCTGAATTCCCGGTGCAGACGTGTACAAGCAGGCATGTAGGCCTTCATATCAGACATGACACGAACCTGACAAGATCGGATTTTTTTTCTTAATAAAAAGGGAAAATATTATCCTCGCACACTGGCGCGAGCTCAGAACGTGCGCTTCGTTGTGCGCGTCTCAGAAGCCGAGTGAAACCGTCCCGCTGCCCAAAGCATCAGCCTCTGTAGCGGCAGATATCACCTGGACTTTGTTGAACGCGCCATTTACATATCAAACGGCCTCCCCCGGCCCGTCGCCGCTTCCAACAGAGCCGGGGAAAGAAGGGCGGGAAAAAATATATAGAAACTAAACAAGGGAGGCGAGAAAGGAGTTATAATGGAGGCGGGTGAACTGTGTGGAGCTCCGTTTGCTGATAAACACACCGGGCCTTTATAGCGCCACAATAAAACGGCACACAAACAGGCCAAGTTGTATAAAGTTTGACTGGAATTTCAGAGGGTTTAGGGGGGGAGAAAAGATAGAGGGGAGGAAAGAGGGGGAGGAGGAGGATGGTGGGGTGGGGGGGGAGCGTACACTTGACACTCAGCTAATGGTAAATCCTCAGCTTTATACTGTAATTTACTGCAGAGCCTTCGGGCCAAACTGCCTTTGAAGTGCTCCGAAATGTCAAATCAATTATTACTTAAATGAAAAAAAAAGAATTCAATTTACGCGTTTCATGATAATCGGTAACATTTCATGATAGAAGAGGGAAAAAAGCAAAGCAATTTGAGGGCGATTCGAGGCCCCGGCTCCATTTCTCTGTCTTTTTTATTCGTCCTACTCAGATATGCTGATTGGAATATAAAGTTGTTGATGATGGCGTCTTTTTCTTTCGTCTTCTCCTTCCTCGTGTCATCGCGATCGCGCGGGAAGGAAAATCAATTTGGCGGCATAATACTCTTCATCAATTGGAGCTGGGCGATAATGATGTTCTACACCTGAGAGTGTGTGCGTCTGTGTGTGTGTGTGTGTGTGTGTGTGCGCTAAGTGGAACAATGCGCCTCCTTCATGATTCATTACGTCCTAATGTCGCTACGTGAATAAAGACAGCGGCGGCCCTCGCTCACGCTAATGGCTCTGAAAATAGGCCGAAGCAGCGAGCATGCCGCCGCCGCCGCCGCCGCCCTCGCCGGCTCTTTGTGGGCCGACAGGTAAAGCAGGCGAGCCGTGAAGTGTTGAGCTTTTCTTACGTCTGTATCAGAACATCTTTGACACCAAACGAGCAGCACTACACAAAACGTAGAATAATCACGGCTTAGGACGCATGCAGGGAGCCTACGGGTTAGCTTTATAGGTGAAAAAAAGTTACGCTGTTGTATTATCACAGGGCGAAAAGGCTTTTTAAATACACGACAGCATGTTTAAGAGTGACCGAAGAAGGAGTTCAGGTCTATATTACGATTTAAATCCCCCAGTTGCAAGTAAACCTCTTTAACTCTTGCATTAGTATTTCTACGGGGGGAAAGATAACAGCGATATCATGAGCAAAATGCACCGGAAGTATCCAAAAACATTAGTCGCTGTGCAGAATTTACGATCACGTAAGTGGTATCAACACTGTAAAAAAGTCAAATCAGTGAAAGGAAGAGGAAAAGACGAACGTTCTCAATGCAACATTCAGAAAACGTTTTTGGAATGTCTTTATCCTTACTTTAAGAAGAACATTCTGGGAACCACAACTGTCTCTCAATGTTTATAAAACAAAACATTTCTAGCCAGGATTTTGCGAAAATTCACTTGTATGCCGATGATGGAGCTTTTTACTGATGAAACAAGCAGTGACTGTAGGAGGGAAAAGCTGAGCAAACGTGATCAAAGCAACATTCAAAAAGTTCCAGTCGTTAATAGAGACCTTGTTTTTATTGGTATTGCTATTTATAATGATTTGCTGCAATATTCTGAGGAAGTTTTGGGGGCATTGTTGAGGTGACACAATATAGAACATTTTTCCGTCAAATATTCTCCCAGTGTCACATGACAACAAAGGAAGAACGTTCTCAATGCAACATTCAGAAAACGTTTATGGAATGTCTTTATCCTTACTTTAAGAAGAACATTATGGGAACTAAAAAACAAAAAAAACTTACTGCTGAAAAAAATCACCACAACTGTCTCTCAGTGTTTTTAAAACAAAAAAATTCTAGCCAGGATTTTGGGAAAATTCACTTGTATGCTGATGATGGAGCTTTTTACTGATGAAACAAACAGTGACTGTAGGAGGGAAAAGCTGTGCAAACGTGATCAAAGCAACATTCAAAGAGTGTTTTCCAGTCATTAAAGGGTTTTTTTATTGGTATTGCTATTTATAATGATTTGTTGCAATATTCTGAGGATGTTTCGGGTACATTGTTGAGGTGACACAATATAGAACTCTTTCCTGTCAAATATTTAGCTAATGTCACATGACAACAAAGGAAGAATGTTCTCAGTGCAGCATTTTTAGAATGTCTTTACTTTAAGAAGAACGTTCTAGGGAACTAAAAACACAAACAACTGAAAACATCAACACAGCTTTCTCAGAACGTTGTTAAAACAAAAAAAAATTCTATCTGGGACAACGTTCATGTATTTGAATATGTACATGCACTTGTATGCAGACGATGGAGCTTTTTCATAATCTAAAATATCCAGAAAAAGGTGTGACAAATAAAACAGCGACTGTAGGAGGGACTTTATTTATAATGTTTAGCTGCAATATTCTGAGGATGTTTTGGGGACGTTGCTCACCAACAGATTCAAAAGGCTAAAGAGGAAAAACTCACTCTTTAAACTCGCCTCCTCTGAGTTTACAGGATTCATGTAGTGAGGGGTACTTTGGACAGTCTAGGTTTTTCAAGGCCAAAACTTTTCTTAATACTTTTATTTTCAGGTTACCAGCAGGTGTTTTGTATCTGAATGTAGCTAATTTCTTTAAAGAAAATGTGGACTTGGCTACTACTACTACTACTCTGGAGCAAATAAATGAAGGTGCATACTGTCATAGTAAAGTGACAGTACAGGCGACATTAGCTGGAATAAACAGAGCAGTAGAAGCTGAAAATGGATAAAACAGGCTGTAATGAAGAAGGCAAAACTAAATTTAGTTTATTTACAAGAGAAGAATAGAGAAAAGTCTTCAGGGATTGATTTAAACCTGGAATTATTCTTTGATGTGAGCCAGTTTTGGACATGTTTGCTGCTGTCCGGAGACGAATAGACCGGATGAAATGGAAACACAAACACGAAGTTCAACAAACAAAAGGCTAAAGATGAATAATGCATCACTTCAGAATCATGCAACGCTACCGAGCTGATGTCTAATATTTTAACAACAGCTTCCCATCAGGCACTACCAGGAAGCCGACCACCAGACGGTCTCGGTGACTCCTGTCCTGAGTCAGCTGCAGCCTGGATGAAGGAGGGTGGAGGAGCCCGACCGGAGAGTTGGCGAGGAGGGAGAACAGGGAGGAAAGAGGGCAGACGGACACACTGCCAAGCGCCCACATCTCTGTCTCTGTCTCTGTTCGCTGCCTTTGTGCACCGTGTGGAATAACATACCTTTAACTCCCCTCCTCCACCACCTTCCTTCCCTCCCTCTCTGTAAAGCGATCAGGGCCTCCGATAGCGACGGCGATTACAAAACCGCAGGAGCAGCCTCCCCACCAAAACAAAGTGTTTTTCAGCTCCTGTTTTTTCAGGGCCTGGCGCCACCCGGAGTACCGTAAACAATAAACACGCCGGGCCTCGGCCGGTGCTTCCCGGCGGCGGCACATCATCGCAGGTACAGTGTGTCATTGTGAGCGGCTGGCGGTGCATTCAGGGGCAGAGCGTGCAGGGCTGAGTGACGGGCACAAGTCAGCGCACTTCCTGTGAACTTGTCATCGGGGTGAAGAGGCCACGTCTGGAAAGTTTTCCGCCGCTTATCGACCTCACCTGTCCTCCGTCGACCCAAAATAAACACCTCTGCAAGCATGCATGTGCTACGTTTTGTCCTCTCCTTTGCTATCTTTACATCTCCCGTGGCCGGCTCGCAGCCCCGAGCTTGCGTCGAGGCGGTTCTGTTAAACGGTGGACTCGCAGCAAATTGACTATTACTTCAAAGTGGGCTGTGATTATGTCCCTGAGTGATTAGGGGGGCTGTTAAGAGGGAGCCACTTGAGCATTGCCAGTGAACCCGTGAAGGAATGCCGGCTCGGTGCCGACCGGCGGGGGGAAAGCGCCGCCAGAGATGCACAAAATCCCAGAAAGGCAACGCTGGGGGAGGCAGGAGAAGACAGGAGAAGAAGTCAGACAGCACTTACATGAAGATTTAGACACATGAGAACTTTAAGGAATATAAAACTCCACCTAGAAATGAAATGAAATGATGCACACTTTCCACAGGGTGCACTCGGGGCGGCGAAATCATTAGCTAAGCACATCAGGGGACAAGACCTCCAAACACTTCCATTACACTCCAATTGTTACCAGATTTCCAACTTTTTCAGCACCAAACTGTTCTTGTTTGCCCTCTTTCCCCTTCATCTCCACATCAAACGGACAACAGAGACAAGCAGAAAAGAAAAGGAGGAGGAGGAGGAGGGATGAAAGACGAAGGCAGAGCGACTCCGGCAGCGGAGAGACCCGGGGAGCGAAGCCCCGAACGCCCGTTTTAATGGGAATAATAAGCTTCTATCTCAGGCAATTAAGTCTGCATTCGATACTTATCTCAGAGCAGAGGTCCACTGTGCCATCTAAAGAAAATGTTTGCGTTTGAAAAACTCCATCACATAAACAAGATAAGCGGGAGAACACGTATGCGTGCCGCCTATCGCGTCCAACCTCGGCTTTGTTCTTGGAGGGATAAGTGACTCTGAAGCAGGTTTTCTGGACGGCTAATGTCCTTGATCCCTGCGTTATGGATACACCACATGCTGCCGCGGAAACAAAAAGCACTATGGGAACGTCGAAGCAATCACCGCACAATATAGCAGCCTATATGTGAAGGCACTGATAACCTCCCATCTGACTACATGCAGAATAAACTCCAGAAAAGCTGCAACGTGGTGATTCAGAGTCACAACTTCTGGGTTATAACTCAGCTAATTTACATCAAAATGTTTTGTAGGAATATATAAAATAACTGTTTCCAACCTCTTTACTGTTTGTAAAAAGTCTCACAGGTCAAACTACCCCCCATAAGGTAATCCAAGGCTCCTATTCCCACCATTTAATTAAATACGAGGCTGCAAGATTTTCGAAACGATTCCAAACTTGCAGAGCTAAAAGTTCAACCTTTCACACAACAGTGTTGCATCAACTTAATATTATGTGTAATTTCAACTCAAATTTCTGCATTCGTAACTAGAAACTACATTTAAGTTGAGTTTACTTAATTAAATCAACTTGATAACCTCATTTTTCTTCACATTGAGGTAATCAGAACCTGTTTAATTGTCTTTATAGAATGTATAATAACATTACAAATGACTTCTTCTAATATGCAGATATACAAATATGAGGCTGAAAATATGTACAGTTATATCAGTATAAATAGGTAGTGCAGACTGTGTACAGGAATATAAATAAGTACTGTGCAATTCTCATCTCCAACCTACAACACCAGAGCGATTACATTTTTAAAACTTGCCGTCTGAATAATAGAGAAAAACTAGTTGAAACAACTCAATATTTCTGAGTAATCAACTTAAAAATGCTGCCAATCCTAAAATAAGCAGTAATAACATGGTTTGTTGCGGGAAAAAGTACGATTTCAAGTCGCCTCTTTCAAGAACGAAACACTGGAGATCCTAAAATTTTTGCCAACTTAAAAGCTTGAGCTCATAATTAAGGACGTTTAGTCCACATGTCACATAAACAGCTTTTAAATAATGTATTTTTGTATGAGTAATCCTTTCTACCATTTATTAAGCAAGCGGTAATTAACAATATCTTGGTTTGTTGGGAAAAAAGTAAGATTTTAGGTCCAAGCCTCTCCCTGCTTCATGCTGAGCAACTTAATTTTTCAAGTTTTGCCAACGGGCCGCCGTTCGGCCCACTGAGTTAAGGCGATATGAGCTCTGGCTCTCATGAGTTCGAGTCCAGCTCAGGACCGTTTGCTGCATGTCGCTCTCCTCTGTCTACACCCCTGGTTTCATTCTGTCTTTATCGATAAAAAGGAAAAAAAAAACTCCAAAAAAATTAAAATAAAAAGCTTGACTACATGATAAATGGTAAATAAATACATACCACACAAAAATCTGGGTAAATCATCTCAAAAAACGACTTGGAACAGCTTATTATTTATTATTATTTATTAGTAATCAACTTAAAAACTTGTGTTGATGCTACCAATCCTAAAACAAGCAGGATGACATGAATCTTGAGGGAAAAGTAAGATTTCAAGTCTCCTCTCCTGAGTATTTAACAATGGAGAAACTATATTTTTGAAAATTTTGCCAACTTCAAAACTTTTGAGGTCATAATTGTGGACGTTCAGCACATATCACACATAAATTCCTTTTAAATAATGTTGAAATACGAGTTTGAACAACTTCTTTTTATGTGTAATCAACTTAAAAAGCTACTGATCCTAAAACAAGCAGTAGTTAAGGAAAAAGTAAGATTTCAAGTCTCCTCTCTGAAGTATTAAACACCGGAGAAACTTGGGTTCATGATTAAGGACATTCAGTACATAACACACATAAAATACTTTTCAATAATGTATTTTTATATGAGTAACCTTCTCGCTACCATTAATTAAGCAACCAGTAATTCACAATATGTTGAGCAACAAGTAGGATTCCTGCTGAACACTGAGGAACTTCATTTTTCAAGTTTGCCGACTTAAAAACTTGAGTACATAATAATGCCAAATCAATACACTAAGATCTGTTTTAATAATGGGTATTATTTATTAGTAATCAACAAAATCCTCTTGACTGAAGAGGAAAAGCTCATTCTTCTAACTTGGTTTAGTCGGCTGGACGAACACGATATCATTCAAAGTTATCCCGACTCAAAAAGACTGAGTTCAACCGTGATATTTTAGTGGCTTTCTCAGGTTAAATTAAAGCAAACGCCACGTAAAACTACTGAGAATGATTGGAGGAAACACTGAAACTGCTTTATTCTTCTCGTTTATTTTGTGATTCAACCCTTGTGTTCGTAACGGTTCATTTAAACGCTGCTGAAACAGGGTCATGTGTCATCTGAACGTCTGGAAATCTACTGCTGACCTTGTTCTAACCCACTTATGGAGACATCTTTTACTGCAAATCACCAAATCAGCTCTGAATAAAGATAATTACTGACCACCTTAACACCATAATTATTACCTAGTCATGGTAGAAGTATGACCTTAAACATGTAGAGAAGCTTCCTACCAGCCCAGAACTAATATATACTGTTATACGTCTTTACAGAACAGTACTAAACGTCAGGTATTATCTAGTACTTGCTAAATATGCAGTAGTATGTATGCAGTGTCAGACAAAAGCTGCTCACAGATAATGGTTTTCATTATCAGTGCAGACACCACGACAAGAACACGCGTGTATTTTCATTCCTGTCGGTCCTCCTCTGTGCGTCAGCGTCTATCAGAAGGTCACATCTGGAGCTCTGTGTTCCACCAGGTCATGAACTTTACCTGAACAGTCACGGGTTCCTCCACCGATCCTGAAATGCAACATTTCACGCATTCAGATCTGCAGCTAAAAGAAACACGACGTTGGCACCGAGTCGGAGCGACACGCTCCGGTTGAACACGTAGTCGGACATGTTGTACAACGTCACGCTATTATCAGCTCAGAGAAGGGACGGCTGTCTCTATCGATGAAACTAATTTCATCTATTTATCACTGAATGATCGATAAAACTATGTAATGAACTCATCTTTCCTTCTTAACTTAATGTAAATCTGTGAATTTAAAGTTAAGTCAGCCTAAAGTATTTACAGGTAGAACTGCTGATTTAATCCTATTATTGCACATATTTGATCTAAATACTGTCTTTTAGTCTTTCTGCATGTATAATGTAGGATTATGTCTGTGTCTGTGCACCAATAGCAGCTTTGTTGAGGCTACAGAATGACAGTATAGGCATTGATCAATGAATCTACATGTTAAAAAGTGCATGTACTTTTTTAAAAACATTTTTAAAGGCTTTTTATGATTTTAATCTTGAAGCACAACATTTTTATTTGCAAATTATTATATTTTTTTCATTCAAAAAGACTTCTGTGCAGACAGAACATTTCTGTTTAATGGAATTATTATTTTACATAAGTATATACATGAATTATTTTACATATATAATTACATGTCATATATGTCGTTTACATAGGTTATATATATTTAAGTTATAAGTTAAGTAATTGTTTTACTTTAAAAAATAAACAAACAAAACTAATTTTAACATTGTTTTGGTAAATGACTTTAATCTTATATATTTCTATATGCATATATACATATGTATATTTACATATATACATATATATGTATATATATGTATGTATATGCATATAGAAATATATATGTATATTTTTATTTTATTCTTATTTTTGTACTTCAGTGATTTTTGTATTATTAAATGATATTTAAATTTTAGTTTTTTTTATTTAATTTTCTTTGAACTTTTTAATTTTTAACTTAGAAATTCAATATATATATATAAGGTCTATATATATAAATTTCTGTACATAATTATGTAAAATCCATAGTTTCATCAAACAGAAATAATTTGTCTGAACAGAAGTCTTTTTATAAAACAAGAAACAATAATTAATTTCCAAACAGGAATGTTGCGCTCCAAGATTAAAGTCATTTACCTTAAAAAACGTATTTAAAAAAAGTAAATCTACTTTTTTAATGTAAATTGTAATACTGGCCGATATGTCATTCTGCAGGCACAACAAAACTGCTACTGGTGCATATATACACACATAATCCTACATTATATGTGCAGAAAGACTAAAAGATAGTAATAAGATCAAATATAAGCAATAATATGAATAAATCAGCAGCTGACTGAACTTTAAATTCACAGATTAGAGTTTATTCAACTAAAATCCTGTTTAATGTTTTCCAGTGGACTCGATATGTGGAGAAAAACTAAGATAAAGGGTATGCAGTAAAAATAAGAATAAATATTTAAAGTGTGGCTGAATCTGATGCCAGCGGTGTTTAAAAGCGTCTCTGTGATCGACTGTAAGTAACAGAAGCTGCTGGTGTCGGCTGTTACGTTCGTCTCTCGTGTCTCCGAGGCGTAGCGAGGCCTGAACCGGACCGGACCCGGCGTTTTATATCTTATTCTTCCTTCAGGTCACAACTCGGAGACCAAACCAACACGCTGAGGCCCCTCCCCGGTGCCGAGAGCCCAACGCCACCGTGGGGTCGCGGCCCCAGCCGGAGTGTCTCGGAGGTCAGGGGGTCGGGTCAGTCGGAGGGGAATGTTATCCAAAGCATCAGAGTTTATTTGTTTAATTTTCCGTGTCTGCCTCTGATCAAGATGACGGCGGATTACGAGCAGGAGAGGAGAGAAGGCGCGGCCGGGGGAGAAGAGCGAGGGGAGAGAGAGAGGGCCTACTGCTTCAAATTAGGCTGGAAAAATAATCCGGCGTTACCTCAGCTAAACATCGCACTTTAAACTTATTGTCCAAAGTCAAATAAGCTCGGCAGACCACAAAAACACTCCGGGGCCGGGCGGGCTGCGATTCACATGAAGGTCACCGCAAGTGTCAGGAATATTTTTCCCCTTGTTAAAACCACTCTTCTATTTTCTCTGTCATTCAAACGCTCAGACTCAGAAAGGACCAGACAAGTGTCCGATTCATGACCACCGACGTCTGAAAGGAAAGCCTGCAGACGGACGAGCCGCTGAGGCTTTCACAGAGTACCAGACTTCTTTTATGTCTTTACGAGCGCGCAGCGTCTTCACAAAGCATTTTATTTTACTTAATACGGCTAAAAAGACGAGATCAGTGGAGTTTCTCATGAGAAAAAATATAAAAGCTGACACTTTATTGCACAAAATACAAGGATAAGATAAATATTCTTCACTTAACGCAGTAATATCACAATAAAACTCCAGTGAAAGTAAAAAATACGTTCAAAATCTCACATCAAGACAGGTTTCAGTAGAAAAACTGGCAGTAAAAATGCTTGTTGTGCAGAATCACCTGGTGTTCGTCGTAGGATTACACCCACTGATGCGTTCACGTGCAGACGGAGCCACATTCGGTCACGGTCGTGTTAATTTTAACCACTTTAAACGGCTTAGCGATTCATAATCTGCAGAAATTCAGACTTTTTAATCAATAATTAAGTTTTAAAACCTCATGATAGTTCTGAGGGATATGATCAAGCAACTGATATTTAATTCCTTGGATCTGGTGTTTTTATGCCTTAACTTATAGTCAAAATGTGTTCATTCAGTTATTCATTCAATCAGTTATTAATCTAAACATGTTGTTTGAATCATATAAGAATGAGGCACAACTTACTTACGGTGATTCTTTCTTTTTCAATGTTTGACCATGAAATTACACTGTTTTTACTGTTTAAATCAGCTAAAATACTGTTATTATAAAGATATTTGCTCTTTTTAAAAAAAAAAAAAAAACCTCAAAAATAAATGATTTTATAGGAAGTAATTTATTCTTTTACAATGTGTGACATAGAATTAGGAAAAAAAATATTTTTACTAAATTTAATCAGCAAAAAAACCCATTACTTTCCTGATATTTGTTGTCATTTAAACAAAAAAAATATGTATAATAAGAATTTTAAAATGGCAAAAAAAAATATTATTGGCTATTTTACAGATTTAAAAAAATGTCATTTAAAAAATGGCAAAAAAAAAGAGAGTTAAAAGAAAAAGAAAATTTAAAAAAATAAATAAACAGGCCAAAACTAAGCACAATGTCCACCTCAAAAATAAATGTTCATCATTTTACAATGTGTGACATAACATTTGAAAAAAATATCTTTACTGTATTTTAGTAGCCAAAAAAATCACTATTTTGCGGATATTTGCCTCCATTTTTAAGAAAAATACACATAACAAAAAATGTTAAAAAGATAAATAACGTTTAACGGCTATTTTACAGATTTTTTCCTGTTTTGTTAGACAGATAATATCTAGTAAAATAAAAAAAACAAGCCAAAAGTGTTTTATTACAAGTAAACTGTTCTCTTACACAGTGCGACCATAAAATTATGATTTTACTGTATTTAAATCGTCAAAAATATCAGTATTTTACAGATGGTTGCTGTTATTTTTATACTAAGGACTGAAAAATGGTAAATATTTTCCTATTTTGTTAAATTACACATAATATCTAGTAAAATCACAGAAAAGCAAGCATAATTTTACATGTAGAAACTGTAAAAAATGAAAACCAAATCAAATCATTTGTTCTCTCACAATGTGTTGATGTGATCTTTTCTGAACTCAATTCTACAAAAGTATTGTTTTACATGCATTTGTTATTTTCACAGGTGTTACAGTTTTTATTATTATGACTACGAATTCAGTTTTTTACAGTGCAACGTCGCTTCGGCTAGACGCCTGAACTTCTCCGACCCTCCACCTCCGCACAGGGACGATAAAAACTTCCTGGTGGCCCGAGCCCTCATGTGCTGCGAGAACAAAAACCTTCCCGAACGACTTTTCGCCCCCTCGACGCTGGAGGCGAAGCAACAATGCGCTTAATTTGCTGCGTGAATACCTGCGTACCTGCAGACGATGCATGAGTGTATGTGTGTGTGTGTGTGTGTGAGTCCCTGTTTCTTTTTGTGTGTGTGTGTGTGCGTATCGAGATACAGCGAGAGCCCAAACAGTGCGGCGCCAGCAGTCTGCCCTTCCCTTGAGAACGTAACGGCTGAGTGCAATTGGAAAAGAGAGACCGATGGGAGGGGAGGAGGGGGGGGGGAGGTGCTTCATGTGTGCACCGTGGAAGGCGGCAGGTAAAGTTTACAGGTGAGCCGGTGATGCTGCTTTGTCCTCAGCTGGGTGTCGCCGTGACTCAGCCTGACTAACATCCCCAAAGTTACTCACCGGGTAACGCGCAGAGTTTAATGAAATCCCCCCAAGAAGACGGACTTCCTGTCAGACGGAAACAAAAAAATCTTTGATCTCCTACGAGCAGAGTGTCCAGCACCTCCACACAAACCCCCTCCATCTCCCCCTTCCTCCCCCCCGTGATAATCCTACTGTGCGACGCGGAAAAACGCTGCAGAAATTCTCATTTTAATCTGTGGAGGAGTGGAAATGGATGTACGGGGGGAATATGAAAATAGGGTGAACTCCAAAGCCCCTGTGCTTACTCCGTCAGAAATACATTTTCTGCTGCGCTCCGCACAATCCTAATGCCAAAACATTTCACCCACGGTCCCGCCGGCCGCCGCCTCCTCCTCCTCCTCCTCCCAGGTTCCACTCCGGCTCGTCCATTTTCGGCCTTTTTATGTGCACGTTTTAAAAACAGAGGAACCATAACTGGCTGGGTTCAACGCGACGGAGCCAAAAATCACTGAAACTCAATCTGGTTACGGAGCGCTCTTTGTTTTCACTCACTTTCTATGCACTAACTAGTTGGACAAATAGAAAAATCTCGCAGGGAAAATATTTTCGCGCGATCGTGTATACGTTACATGGAAGGCCCCAGAAGACGGATGACCTCTCCGGCTGTCTCCACGGGGGGGATTGAAGTTTCATCCTGTATCGCGGCTATCAGAGGGAATATTTAAGGAGTGTTTTCAAGATTAAAACTGTCAGTTTCATTCTTTCCAGTTTGATGGAGGGATCCAAGTCAAACCTCCTTCAAACACAGAGCCCTAATAAAAACAAAAGCAGCGCTGTTCAGACGGCTCTAATTCCCTTGACAGCCTTCCAGCCAGTCCCACTTAAGGTTATTATGGGCTATAAATACGCTGGTTTCCAGGGCTAGAATGTCAACGCTGTTTGCCCTCGTTAAGACACATAATTACCTCATTTACATCTCGTTTCCTCCCCAAAATCGGAAGCCATTATGCGCCCCCGCGCTCTCCTCCCTCCTCCCCCGGATGATGACGACGATTAGGCCCATCATCCAATCAGCTCCCGAGCTGGGCGCCACGGAGGCAAAAGGCTCCCAGGAGTCGGGCCGGACCGAGCGCTCCCGGGGCCCGCGAGATGCTCAGTCAGGAAGTGGAAGCAAGAGGAGGTTTAACGGGCGGCGAGTCTCAGCGGAGACGCCGAAGACCGCAGGGACGGAGCTGGAGAGTCGGATGGTAACGCAACGAGAAGCCGTAAGACTAAACGCTGCCGACGTACACTGTAAAACTGAAAAATTTATTTAAAAATGGGAAAATAGGAAAAAAAACTAAGAATTACTCTTTGGTGTTGTCATTATTTCCAGCTTTAAGCCCTTGTGTTTTTGTTGTTGTTCTTTGGTTTTTTACAGACAGCATAATTTTTTTTTCTGTGATTTAACTTGATTTTATCTGTAATTTAACAAAAAAAGGGCAAATCAGTAAAATAATTGTTTAAACAAATAATTACCATTTTTAAAATCTCAGATATACATGAATTTCTTTCAAATAACGGCAAATATCATATAATATCTTAAATATTATGTGACATATATTATAAATATTTTTAATATTTATGTATTATTTTGGGGTTAAAATACTGTAAAAAAGATTGAATTATTTACAGTTTTATCTTTTATTTAGTTGTTTTTATAAATATGATTTGTAGGGGAACAAAACAGAGAAAATTAGTAAATTACCAATAAAAAAATTGATTAAAATTTACAATTTCAACTCAATCCTTAATATAAATACTTTTTTTTTTCAAAAAAGGAGCAAATATCTGTAGCATAAAAATATTTTTGCGTAAAAATACAGTTTAAACAGTATAACTTTACCATTAGACTTTGTAAAAGAATGAATTACTATTGGTAAAAAAAAATACAGATTTTTCATTTTAATATTATTTACAGTTTTAGTAGATATTAGGTGTACAAAAAGGGTAAATTTTTGAATTACCACTTAAATATTTTTTAACTTTTTTTTGGATGAATTACTATTTGTAAAAATAGAGATTTTTGATGTGGGCATTATTCACGAGGCCTGTAAATAACTGCTTTTTCAATAATTTGATTAGATGTTATGTGTAATTTAACAAAACAGGGAAAACTGTAAAATAACAGTAAATAGTTTTTTAAAAAGTACCTGTTTTTTTACAGTGTAAGTCAGTGTCCTTATCAGTCTAGGTTCATGCCAATGACAAGTTTTGATTTGATGCTATATAATTATGTATTAGTCTTTTTCATCAGTTATTTCCATATTTTTGTGTCACGGTCAGTCCCAAACCTAAAAACATGCAGCTGTAAATTCTGAAAATTGAAGTTTGAATTACACTATTAAAGCTTAATGTGACTAAACAGTAAACATAAAAGTGACAGTGCTGCTGCTCTTGCGTGTCGAGTCTGTAATACAAAACGACTTCAGCATACCCGGACTATCTCTTCGTTATCCGGCCTCACTAAGCCTGAAAAACAACAGTCGCCAAGCGGTCATGCGAAACTGGATATTCATTCAACCTGAGTGTAAACTTGGAGCACGTTGAAGCATTGAGGCCTCATTTATGGAGTAGGCAAGTAAGAAAATGAAGGGAGTTGGCGCAGAAACATGAAACTGAAGACTAAATCAACAAAAACAAGAACAGGTGGAGGTTAAATACAGTGAAATAACAAAAAATAAATAAATTGTCGTCAGGATAAAAATGGAGAATACGCAGTTATCGACTTAATAGATGAAAAAGCTGTAATGTTACTGCAGCTGGGCGCCAAAAAACTATGAAAAATGAGTTACCATGACGATGTATGCTGATGTTGTTAGCCCCGAAAATCCAGACTTAAACCTGAAGTTATCCTGCTAACAATTACCCCTTTTCCACCAAGAAGAACCAGGTGCTAGTTCTGGTGCTTAGTTGGTTCAAATCTGGTTCCTCCTAAGAACCTGTTTGCTTTGAGTCAAGTTGGAGCCATTGGGTCACCATAAAACCACTACGCTAGCATCCATTACATAGCAGATAAACAAACGCAGTAAGTTGATGATAATATCTATGTTTATCTCTATAGATGGTCTTAAGGCTGATTGTGATGCGGAGGTCCTCCTGTTGCCTGGACACATCCGTGATCATGCTACTGGTGGGACACAACTGTAGCGGATTTCAGGTCAACAGTTTGTGGTAAACTTCCGTGTGTCCCGGGAGTCATTCCAATACATGTGTGATGGGACCAGGGACGTCCTGGAGAACAAGGACACTAATTAGCGCTTGTGTGTCCCTTTCCACCGTTGATGGTTGGTCACCATAACCCCGCCCCCAGCCCCTGACGTACTCGGTGCTTAGCTCTGGACCAGCAAAGAGTTGGTGCTTGCTGAGCTCCAGTTTCTAGAACCTGGAGTCGGTGCTTAGGTGGAGGAAACACAAAGAAGTGGAGCTAAGTCAGGCTCTGGCTCCGAACTAGACCTGGAACCAGCTCGGTGGAAAAGGGGTAACTGAATGCTGCTTTGTAGTTCAGGCCTCAGGTTTACAGTTTTCTACTTTTACATTTAACAATGTGATTAATTAGTTTATTCAGAACCTAAAAAGTCCTAGATAATGTTCTTTTCTGTTCAGTATTTTAAGTATGGGACGCAGATTTTGGGATTTAATTGAATTAGAACAACCTAACAAAGCACAAAATCCAGCTTTACGTTACACAACATCCCAAAATTTGGATGTTTTTCCATCTTTGCTGCAGCTCAAACATCCCCTCAGCCACCTCAGCCTGCAACAACATGTAGACATTTACAGATATTTAGGTTTAAAGACGAACATCCACGTCACCGTCGGCGTAAAACCACACACATGCGGATGAACTCCGGCCGCTATGACCCGGCGGTAACCCCCCGAACGAGCACGAGGCCTCGTATTTACAAAGACGCCACAGACAAAACAAGACTATGTGGAGCGTGCAGGGAGGAGATACGTGTGTCCGAGGACAAAATAATCTGCAGGAGTGATCGGAGAGGCTTCATTCCTCACGTCGCTGACTCCGTCTGTCCGCACATCAGTCGCCAGCATCAGCGACAAAAACAACATTACACAGGAGCCGAATCTCTGCCGTCTTATCCTTCTCTCAATGCTTCCCTTCCTTCTTGGTTTTGCCTCCTTTTTTCCTTCATTCTCCCTCCTACAAACTATCTTTACCGGCTTACCGTTATATGGTGGGAGTCGGGTATATTGTGTGTGTGTGTGTGTGTGTGTGTGTGTGTGTGTGTGTGTGTGTGTTATAACAGTATTACAGCAGTTGTGTATGAAAACAGCAGATAAGAGCGCGGGATGATGAAATGTGAAGCAACAACACATGACCCAGCTTAAAGATCTCTGATAAAAACAAACACACCATATACTGTATCTGCACACACACACACACACACACACACACACAGCACACACGCAACACACACACACACAGCTACATGAACACACACAAGGTATACATACGTTTTAACAGATAAAACACACGCGAGCTGCGAAGCAAACACATTCACAGCGGACAGAAAAGCAAATGTGGCCCCGCATTTGTGATTTTGCACATGTATCTTGTAGCATGTAGGTGTGTGTGTGTGTTTGTGTGTGTGTGTGTGTGTGTGTGTGTGTGTTTAGTAATGACACATGGAGGCCAGCTCAGCATAGTAAATGAAACGGAGCTGATAAGATCGGTGAGTCGGGCGGCAGAGTGACTTGGGTTTGTGTGGAGGGGTGGAGGCTGGTTAAATCAGGGGGATCATGGGAAGAGACATGAAGGTGCGCACTAATTTCCACTCCTGCCACTAAAATCTAGTGCGGAGAGCAAAAAATATTTCGGTTTCCGGCATATTTCTACTGCGAAAAATGTGCTAATACGCACCGGAGTCCAAATAAGGTCTCACAAACACTACTGCAAGGAGGCTCCATGTTTTCTCTGATATGACAACAGTCAAGCTCCCATTGAAAGTCAACAATACATATCAGCAGCTTCAATCTAAATATATGTTTTGACGCGAAGCTCTTGTATCTCTTGAAAATCACATTCCTATACAACTAAACTGCATTTTCTGCCACATTATTCTTATTTTATACATTTCGAATGGACATACTTTAACCATAATACTTGTTTTATTGCTTTACTGAGGCTACTTTCCAGCCATTTACTCAAAAATTAAGAAGCTTCAAACATATAACGAAAGGGTTGTAGCCTAGTTTCTTCAAACTAACCAAGTAATTTTGGTGCCTAAATTTAACAAAGTCTTTAACATCCACCGAAATGTGCTACTTCCCAATCCCTAACCCATGTAGTTTTTTGCCTAAGCTTTACCAAAAATGAGTATTTTAACCCAAATTATGCCATTTTCTTCAACCTAACCAAGCAGTTTTGGTGCGTCAGCTTAGCCAAGCTTTTAACATGCATTTAACTCAGAACAGTCCAACCAAAGCATTGTGATATTTCGACAAACCTTTTGACATGAAGCTGTTTAAATAACTATATAGCTCTAAAACAAACACAACTATACAGCAGTGGAATATCTTGTTTTCAGCCTTGCTGGATCCATAGTGGAGAACCTAAAGTTTCCGAAGATAATCAGCATGTCGGATTAAGTCTTGGGTAAAATATATACACATACCAGTCTACTGGGGATGGTGACGTCAATACATCAACATGAAATATTTGGACCTGGATTTAATGTCTGCTGATGCCGAGTACCAGTCTGATGCTATTTTCCTTGATGATACACACTAAGTGCATGGAAGTTATGAAAATCAATCCTGTGTGTATACGCTTGACACCTGAATAGCTCTGCAATGCATTAAGAAAAAAAATGCATTTCTGCATCTAAAGTGTTCCTTGATGTTATGTAGGTGGATGTAAAAGTCCGATAATGCATCGGCTGAAAGATAATGTGGAAAGAGTTGGGTACAGAGGATCCACAAGCTCCAAAAGATGTCAGAAAATGTATTGTAGATTAGCTGTAGTACCTGGTTGCTCCTCTTGCGGTTTGTAGCAACCAGAGGAGGTGTCACTCAGACAGTACCGTCTTGGCAAGCAGGATGCATTGTTGGGCGTTTAGCTAGCAAGGGGCACCATGACAATGACTGTAATGAGGGTTAATGCCCTCCGCGCTAAGAATTTGTTTGACAACCGCCACCAAAATCACAAAGAAGAACGCAACAGTGGAGACATCAACCTCCAGAACATTAATGTTAGCAGTGGCTACATGGCTAGCTATACCATACAGGCCGATATAGGCTACACACTGTGGAGGACAAAGATGTGAGCAACAAAACTTGCACTTGAAAGCCACTGTCGTCTCTAGGATAAACAAACCATATGAAACAAACAGGGCAAAACTTCGTGCATGCTAAGACTGCAAGAACCGACCCTTTAGAACCTCCTTCAAAGTTGTTTTCTGGAGGGAACTCTGGGGTGGGTGCTTCTGAGCGACCCTGAAAAACTGTGGGCAGCTCGATGCTAATTAGCTAAACTCCGAGAAGACAAAAGCCAATATGAAATTTGGGGTATGCACCTTTCTTGTCATCTAAACTGTGCTTTTTAACATGCAAAAATTTTGCACATATTGACAAATGACGATGAATTAGCTACGTTCCCCATTAACTGTTGCGTGCACCAAGCTAGCTTGAAAGTTAGCAGCGCCTGATAGCCTTGTTTATAACCAGACGGAATTGTTATTTTAGTATCTCTGGCAGTTAAATTCCATGTAATGTTTGGGTTTTAAAAAAGTAAGGAACACAAATTGAACTAATGATGGTCTTTTCCCTTATGTTCCATGTCGTAAAAGCATCTGACAGACTTTAAGGTACTGACTGCTACTATTCTTCTCTAGATGTTTTAGACCTGCAGTCGACATTATTAATTAAGGCTTATTAGTTCTAATGTATTTTTTCCGTCTATCTTTTGCATTTCAATCATCCAACTCTTCTTGCATGTTGTTAATTTCGACAAACCGTCCACCTTTTCCCTCCAATCCACTTCAAGCTAAACCAGTTTAAGCGTTTCTGCGTTATCAGTGCATTTATCAAAACCGTTTCCATTCTTTTCTCGCGTCACCTCTCGCCGTCTTGTGAGAAATTTCAAATGCCCGGTGAGGAAAACACACACACACACACACACCAATCAGCGGCTGGTCCTCTATCTGATACCGAGTTGATCACGGTGGCACATAGAGGGTCTCCGGTGAATCCACACACATCCACACACACTCAGCCCTTTTGGTCTGATAACAGCAGTTTCGGGGGGAGAAGGGGAAGTTGAAGGACAGATATGTTTTCTTTTTCCGGATGGACAAGTATGGTTTTGGCCACGCTCCGCTACTCCGGGACACCTCAGTGATTGGCATGGAGGCTGGGTCGCCTCTTCCACTGACAGATTATTCATATCACCTAGTTAGGTTTCATGAAGCAATTATATGTCTTCACACTCCGCCAACTTTGGGAATGACAGACTATAGAAACACACACTATACGGTCTCTGATGGTGGGAAATGCCTGTCAATGAAGAAGAGGAAGCTGGTTTTTCTCTCTTTTTTTGATGGGAAGGTTCAAGTTCGCACAACTTCAGGGCATTAAAGTAACTGTACGTCTATTTTAACACCGTTTATCGTGCAACTATCAACAAACAGATTCTATATTTGCTGCTTGGGTAACTGATGTCTACGTGGCGGTTCGTGGGAAAGCCGCAGCAGAGGCGATGCAGTTTGCATCCCGGAATAAACCGCGAAAGATCAATCGGCAGCGGCGGCGATAACTGACTGACAAAGACTGACAAGAGTGAAGAGAAAATCTCAAACTTCAGGAACAGGAATTCCAGCGAAGGAGGTGGTACATTCCTCGTTTGACAGATGATGTCTGAGAAGTGAAGCGCAAAAAACACTGCGACAGATGAGTCACACTTTTATCTGACACGAAGATATTTTTATACTCTAGTACCTTCCCAGTATCTCTCTTAGATTTAAAAGTACTTTCATGGAAAACACATCTTCATAAATTAAAGAAAAGTCTATCAGACCTAAACTACATTCTCAGTGTTGAGGAAAACATGTTTTCTTATTGTATGCTTTTTAAATGGACGTATCTTAATCATAATCATTTTCCATGGCTTTACTGTGGCTACTTTCCAGCCATTTATTCAAATATCAGATGCTGTCGGACAATGAAGATTTTCCAAACATACAATGAAACGGTTGTGTTTCAACTCAAACT
Organism: Dascyllus trimaculatus; assembly: GCA_024666655.1. NCBI lineage: Eukaryota > Metazoa > Chordata > Actinopteri > Pomacentridae > Dascyllus > Dascyllus trimaculatus. The sequence goes on along the minus strand of CM045465.1, from coordinate 5,051,420 downwards.
GTGTGATTTTTTTTTAATCCTTACCAAGTAATTTTAGTGCCTATATTTTACAAAGACTTTTACATGTGCATCAGCAACCAGTTCTGACGCGAGTATCGTAGTATTTATGAACCAAAACTAGGTTTTTAAAGTCATTTATGGGAGTTGTTCGTGACCATGAAACGTCGTAACACAAGACCGTCGTAAACCGAGGACCTCCTGTAGTTTTGGTGCCTAAACCCAACCAAAAAAAGGAGGATTTTAACCAAAACTGTGCTATTTTTTTTTTTTTTAAATCCAACGAAGTAATTTTGATATATTAACCCAAACCGTGCTATTTTCTTAAATCTAACCAAGTAATTTTGGTGCCTAAATATAACCAAGCCTAAACATGCAGTTAACTTGAAGCAGTCTAACCAAAGCATGATATTTTGATAAACCCTAACATGTAATTTTGGTGCCTAAACCCAATCAAAAAATGAGTATTTTAACCCAAACTGCTATTTTTTTAATCCAACTAAGTAATTAGGGTATTTTTACCCAAACTGTGCTATATCCTTAACCTTAACCAAGTAATTTTGGTGCCTAAACCTAACCAAAAAATGACAATTTTAACCCAATATGTGCAATTTCCTTAACCCTAACCAAGTAATTTTGGTGCCCAAATGTAACCAAGTCTTTAACATGCAGTTAACTTGAAAAAATCCACCAATATGTCCAACTTCCCCAAACATAACTATGTAGTTTTGGTTCCTAAACCCAACCAAATAAAGGAGCATTTTAACCTAAATTGTGCTATTTTCCAAAATCTAACCAAGTAATGTTGGTTTCTAAGCTTAGCCAAGCATTGAACATGGAGTTAACTCGAAACAGTCGACCAAAACATGGTATTTTGATGAAACTAAGCATTTGGTGCCAAAGCCCAACCCAAAAATGAGTGTTTTAACTCAGTATGTGCTATTTTCCAAAACCTAACCAAGTAATTTTGGTGCCTAAATTTAGCCAAGCCTTTAACTTGTAATTAATTTGAAAAAAAATCCACCAAAATGTGTTACTTCACCAAACCTAACCGTCTAGTTTTGGTGCCTAAACCCAACCAAAAATTGAACATATTAACCCAAACTGTGCTATTTTGGTGCCTCAACTTAGCCAAACCATTAACATGCAGTTAACTTGAAACAGTCTAACCAAAGTATGACATTGTGATTCATCTAACCATGTAGTTTTGGTGCCTAAACCTAACCAAACAATTTAAAATGAAACTTTTTACCCTTAAAATAATGGACTCATGAGCTCCATGTTCAAGGGTGGAACCTGGAAACCTTTCAGAGACATAAAACATGATTCTTTTCAAAGTAAATGCAGTTTAGTTGCATTATATGTAATATTTTGGAGACATGGTTGTTGCTTTGGTGGTTTCTGGCTCCATTATTGCCTTAATTATGAGTTTTTTTCCAAGCACTCGATTGTACCTGCAAAAAGCCACAGAAGTAGCTGTGGGAAGAATTTTAAGAAGAGCCTGGTCATTCCTGGGAAATGGTCATTAAAGGAAGTAAGTCAACAGTTCTTGCAGAGGATCAGTCGAGCCAGGTGCTTTCCAAAACAAAAAGTGATTGACGGCAGCTAGTTTGGGTTTTAGATAAGATTGTAGATTAGATAAGATTGATAGCAAATACTATATACAGCCAGTTAGCCGGCTTAGCTTAGCATAAAGCCAGGTGAAAACAGGCAGGTTGGCTCTGTCCAAACGCAACTAAAAAAATCTTCCTTCCTGCACTTTTAAAGGCTGCTTCACTCAGTTTGTCGTTTGTTTGTCAGATACAGAACTTACTCTATTATGCTTGAGTTGGATGTTCTGCCTTTTCCTGTGGACTCATTCATAATAAATCATTCTTTACTATTATTCTACTTCCTTCATTTTTATTCATCTGTGTCTGTCCAAAAAAAGAAAGCTATTGCCTTCGCTTCCACGACTTGTTTCTGATATCTGTTTTGGTGTTTTGGTAATTCACAGGTAAGAAGGGCGGCTGTGGCTCAGGTGGGAGGACTGGTTGTCCACTGATTGCAAGGTTGGTGGTTCGATCCCCGGCCCCTCCGCATGCCGAAGTGACACCGAACCCGAAGTTGCTCCCAACGGCAGGCAGGCACCTTGCATGGAAGTTTGTCGCCATTGGTGTGTGAATGTGTGAAACACATTGTAAAGCGCGTACCACTAAGATAGAAAGGCACTATATAAATGCAGACCATTTACCATTTAATATCTAGTATAACTGTAGAAAAACTGTACTCATATATATGTTAACCCGAAGAACACACCCACCAATTATTTTACAATGTTTATTGGTAAAATTACACTATTTTAACTCTACTGAAATCAGCAGAATTCATCATTATTTTGAAGATATTTGCTGTTAATTGGAAGAAAAAAATGTATATTATTTGAAAAATGGTAAATAACTTTTTAACTTAATTTTCTCAATTAAGAAGAACATTTAGTAAAAGCATTTTTAAAGAAAGATCAGTCATTTTTTTTCTCTTACACACTATTTTATTTTATTTTATTTATTTATTTTTTATTTATTTATTTATTTAAACAGGGACAGTGTACAATATACATTAACTCCAGAAAGAAAAGATGCATTGTACCAGGTTATAGCTCTAGTGCTAATTTCCACCTGTAGTCCCTTATTGTATTTAAATCAGCAAAAAATATTGTTATTTTACAGATATTTGCAGTTATTTTTATATATTTATCCTTGCTGGCAGACTTTTTAACCACTTTTTTGTTTTTTATTTTGTTACACAAAGGTTAAATAAATGGATTTCAAAAAATTTAGTCAAACCGATCATTAGATCAAGTGACAAGTAATCCCAGAATTGCTTTAAAGGTATTTTGTCTTGACTTTACACTCATTTGTTTGACATTTGAACTATTTCAAACCTTTCTAAAGCTTGACGCCGACAGGTCACATGCCCTCCATGCAGATTTCCTTCTTGCACATTTCATTTTACTCTCCTGAAGAAGATGCTGCCAAAGTAAGAAAATAAAATTAACCGATGAAATAAGGACCTTCCAAACAGATGAACTGCCACTCCCTGTGAATGCCGTATCAACACTGTCATGCAGCTACAGGTTAAACAGTCATGACCTGTGTTCATGTGCCGACATCAGGAGCGACTGACAGCAGAATCAGGCTTTGATTACTCAACCACTCCGGCAGAAAACCAGTGTACCCTGACAGCCTCTGAAAACAGACGCACAACGCTGCTGAAAGACGTGGCCGCCACGGCAGGGCTGGCACGTACGCAACCAGCGAGAAGAGAAAAAAAAACACACAACTGGATAAAAATAAACCGAACGCACACATTTAGCAGCTCTGCAGCCGGCGAGTGACATCACGGGAAAACCGGCAACACACCTGCATGAAAACTGACATATTGAAAAGTGATGTGGAGCTCCTTCCCGTCTTCGAACACTCACACAGACACACAAATGCACTAAAGTGTGCACAGCCTCGGTTCTCACACCATCAGCTGTGACCTGGTTAGCTTTAAGCCGCTGTTTGAGCCTGGCCCTTAGTTGAGGTTGGCTGCTCAGACAGGGCAATAGTTTGCACTCTCACACACACACAGAAACACACACACACACACACACTCACACACTGGCCACTGTGGCTAATTGAATGGCCAGGGCAGGAGGTCCAGGTCTTTATGCTCGTGGAGAGGAGCCATGAATATCTCTGTTTCATTTGGACTTCACACGCCGAGGCGGTGGGAAAAGGTGACTGAGTGTGGGAATCAACAGCTGCAGGCTTTGAATATTCACCCTCCTACCAGCTCCGTGTTATTTTCCAGAAAATAAGATGGAAAAAGTGGCGTACAATTGATTAGCACAACGCTTCTACGCTACTTCTTTTTGATTTTATTGACTGACCACATCACATACGACTCCAAAAGAAAAATCATTTTAGAAAATTGATGTAGAATGCCCCAAAAAGGTCAAGTGGATTATTTATGAGGTCAGCATGCTAACATGCTAATGTTTATCAAACTCAAAGTATGTTGAACAGCTACTAAGTTAGCATGCTAGCATTGACAAATTAGCAGTGGACATAAATAATTAAGTAAATCTTCACCAGATGTGTTGTAGTTGTTTGTGAGGAGCCATAAATAAACCAAATTTCATTCCAATCTATCCATACTTCTGAAATATTCTGCATTAAATGACAATCAGAGTTTAACCAAAGACGGTAAGATTGTCCTCTGAGGAACTTGGACATTTTCACAGCAATCCAACCAACAGTTGTTGAGATATTTCCGTCCGAACCATCTGTTGAACCGCCCCTGTAGAACCTTTTTATGGGCCATTTTCAGGTTCCAAAGGTAGGTACTTCCAAGTGACATTACAAAGCTGCTGTGTGGGTCTCAACACTGATTGGTTAACTCGTACAGGACAACAAGGAACATCTTTAAACCTTCTCGATGTCTTTGTTGAGTAGAAATCGTCTCAGCAGTGTCAAATCAACCATATAGGCTGACATACATCCAACAGCTACCATGTTTTTGTTGTTGTGGTGCACTTGGAGTTAATGAAAACAGGAAGGCTGGAAAGGGCCAATAGCAGGGCTGTTCCTGTAAATACTGGCATCATTTCATGTCTGCTTCGAGTTCAGCTGCCATCGCTACCACTAGCATGGCTAGAAATCAGTCACAAACAACCTGTCCTTTTGTTGCAACAACAACATCATCTTCTCTTGAAGGGTGACGTACTGTACCTCCTAAAACATACCTTCATATACAATTAATCTTGGGGGACAGCGATGAAAATGTGTTTATCTATCAGATTTCTTTTCGGCTTGTTGCATCTAACGTACAGATTACGTCTTTATGGCCGTTCAAATCAAAGCCCATGATTAAAACTAGAGTAGGCAACGTTTTCCAGATGCACTTTCCTTATATTTGCTGAACACCTGGATGGATGGATGGATGGATGGATGGATAGATGGATAGATGGAACTAGTAATAATAATGAGTATATTGGTGCATGGGTCCTGTTGGGCCCAAGAGCAATGAATCAATCAAGTGCTCCAACAATAAGTCAAAAATCTGTTATATGAAACAATGACATGATGAACTACCTGCCTGTCTGGGACCACGCAATCCATAAGAGTCTGTGCAGACCTTTTTGTGCAACACAAAACTTCTTACTACGCTATGAGGGCAGTAGTTTTCGTTAACGGCTTTAGCGTGCTTGCACATGATCTACAGTGGATGCATGCAACAGAGTCTTCCGAACGGACTTCCACGAACAAGGATGACAGTATAATAACAAAAACTGCCCGTACACTCTGCGGAGTTTGGACGCATTGCTAAAGCTAGCTAGCAGCTAGCACAAAACTGCAGCCACACCTGCAACATCTTGTGCTGTTAAACATGTCGGACAGTTGAACCCATTTGTGCATCTTTCTGTAGACTTTGTGGTCTCTTATAGCGTCATTAGCGCATGTATTTGCATGTGTGTTTGCCTCTCTTCTGCTTGGTATTCATCTTATTCTACACTATACTGGCTTTGAAGGAGATGTTATGCAGATGTGGTTGTGGATTACACCTCTATCTGTAGTCAGACGGTGCACGTTTATGTGTTTTTGAGGAGGAGCTCTTTAAAAATTCTGCTTGCTCTTGTTGTTTGTTTGATCTTTGCTTACTCTAGCTTTAAAGTTAGGGAAGGATCTTGGTCAAAGGCACAAGATATATTACCAAAAAACAATCTGCACAATTCTGTGTCCTCCAAAACATAAATGGCAAACTGTGGGAGATAGGATTTTAACATATTCAGGATTCACCCCCCAAAAAATGCAAACCTTAAAGCAAGTTTTTTTCACTTATTGTGCTGAAAAATTTGGCATTTTCGAAAAAATTCCAGGCTCCCACCAAGCCGTGACAATATGCAAAGGAAGGGGAATAATGTCCGATTTAATGGGTTTTCATTTCAGGCCTGGAGGCGATCCATAGCTTGAACAGAGAGAGAGAGAGAGGGAGAGGGAAGCAGCATGTATGTTCTGGTTCAGCCCAAGTGTCGGTTCACGTACAGTACACATCTCGGCTTTTCATCATCTTCATGCGCGTTTGCGTGAATTTTCATGCACGTGGGGGTCAACTGTTATCTAGGGGGGTGGAAAAAAGAGGGGGGAAAGGATGGAGAGAAAATGGTGGAGGAGAGTGAAGTGGAGGTGAGAGGACGGCGGTGGATAGACGGAGGTGGAAGAGGGAAATTGAAAGGGTAGAGTCTGGATTATTTGATGCAGTATTCACACGAGTCCAATCAATGAATGAGTCACCGCATAAAGAGCATTAAATATCAGATATCGACCAATAAATCAATACAAACACGATTTGAAGAGCTGATTTGGACGTGTTCAGTTCACTTCTGGTTGAAAACGCCCCGCTGTCCGCCCACGCATGCAGACGGTCGACTACCTCGGAAAAACCACTCGGCTCTGCCTCACACTTTGACGCCGGGTTGCGCAAACTCCTTTCGCTATGACGCCTCGTTTTCTGAAAGCAAAACTACAAATGAAGCTTTGACTAAATAGCTGTGAAAGCTCTGATCAGGGCACGCATGCAGGAGGACTGTACACTGTAAAAAATAGCCTTTTCCAGTTCGTAGCATTACAGATAATTACTAGTAAAAGCCCTCAACGACTATTAGTTTACATGTTAACCACAAAATACTGTGAATAATGTTCAAACTTAATTTATCACATGTATTTTATGACAACTTACTACTGTTGCACTATTAAATCGATTTTATTTAGTTAAATTACCGATTTTTTTCAGTTTTTAACACAAATTCTAATATAATTTTAGCATTTTTCTCTTTTTATATTGCTGCTTTAATTTTTCATTGGATTACAGGAAGTTAATAAATAAATAAAAGTAGCCATACATTGTTATTTGAGGTACATTCAGTAGCGTTTTTAACATTTTTACCTTAATTTGTAATTTTTCTTTTTTTAATTCACTGTTGTTTTACTGTTTTCTCCTATTTTTTTGGACGAATTACACATAATAAATAGTAAAAGCCTTAAAAAAAACTAATGATTCACATTGTTAACCATAAAAACATGCCGAAACTGTAAATAATGTCTACATTTAATTTATGTTTCACAATAGATTTTTAAAGTTTTTACATGTATTTTATGGTAATGTCACTACAATTGCATTATTGAAAGGATTTTTCAAAAACAATATTGTCAATTTACAGATTATTTTCTAATTTTTATACAATTTCTAATATAATTACACTATTTTTCTGTTATTTTTCAGGTGATTATCTTTAATCTATATTGTATTTATTGTTTGTTAAATCACAATAAATAAATATAAGTAAGAAATAAGTGTATATAACAAGAATGTATTTTATGGTGACTTTACTACTATTCATTTATTAAAGAAATATTATTATGTTAAATTATTTTTTTTTATTAATGCAAATTCTAATATAATTACATCTTGAAGCTTCCATTACTTGCCTGTCTTATAACTACTGGTTAATATTGTGCAAATGATATAATGATGTGTACCATTTAATCATTTATTGTTTATTACATTACAATAAATACATTTAAATATTAAATAAGTGTATATAAGAAAAATTAAAGAATAGCTTATAAATAATAGGTGTGATAATGTATTTTATGGTAACTTTAATACCATTACAGTAATAAAGGGGTTTTATTATATTAAATTACAGATTATTTTCTATTTTTATACAAATTCCAAAATAATTATATCATTTTTCTGTCATTTTTCAGGCGATAATCTTGAATCTTTTGTATAAGTGATACAGTCATATGTATATATTTATTGTTTAGCAAAATACAATAAATAAATATAAATAATAAATCAGTGTATTTAACAAAAAATTGATTTTATGGTAACTTCACTACAATTTAATTATTACATGAATTTTACTATGTTAAATTATAAATTATTTTCTGTTTTAAATACAAATTCTAATATAATTACATTATTTTCCTTTTCAGCTGATAATCTTGAAGCTTCCATTATTTGCCTGTCATATAACTACTGGTCAATACTGTATAAGTAATTAAATTATATGTATACATTTATTGTTTATTAAGTTACAGTAAATACATTTAAAGAATCAATATGTGCATATAACAAAAAATTAATAAAAACCTATAAATAATGTATTTCATAGCAACTTTACTGCCATTTTGTTGTTAAAGGGATTTTATTATGTTAAATTCTATTTTTAATACAGTATATTTCTGTTATTTTTCATTATATATGACATTTTAATGATTTTTTTTACATTTATTTTTCATCAGATTCCAAGAAGCCAGTCAGAACAGAAACAGAAGCAGCTCTATGCTGTATTTAAGGTACATACAGTTACTGTTTTTGAACAGTTGGTTTCGTTTACTGCTTCTTCTCTGGCCTCCTGCTGCCAGACTTTCACCGTTTTTCTTGCAAATTTTTCTTTTACAGTGCACACAGAATAAATATTTTCCAATTCCTCCACAAATACTGTGTAATGGCTCTCATACGGGCAGGAAGGAGCTTCAATTAAGGCATAAACACTGATGGGAGAACACACACACACACAGAAACATTTAAACAAACACTCCGACAAAATAAGGGGGAAGTGAGCATCATTAGAGCAGGACTGGACTGGAGCCGGAGGTTTGGGTTGTCTGTCTGTATTAGTCCGACCTTTAAAACACGTCTGATATTGTAGAATGATGCAGTTTGAATTCATCAGCTTACATCCGTATACTGCAGCCTGCTAGACTCTAGAGGGGCTTCATTAGCAGGTTACAGGTAGAATAAGCAGTATTACTGTAGTATTAGTCATGCAATTAGTACCCAATATGATGGAGATGGACTCATTAAATGAATTTAAACTGGCGATTACGTTTGTCTGCTTCGTAAAAGAGATTTTCAACCTAAGTCAGATGTTTTGCAGTTACAAAATCACACATCTACAGTATGTTTTAGTAATAACGGAGGCAGCAGTGGTTCTAAGGGGTCAGTAGCTCTATTGCTTGTTGTTACTATCAAGTAATGTATTGATTATTTGCTTAATTAATCACCTGTTTGGTCTATAAAGTGTCAGAAAATGGTGAAGAATGGGCAAAGATGACGTCCACAAATGCATATATATTCAGTTTACTGTCATACAGGAGGAAAGAAAGCAGAAAATATCCCCATTTAAGAAGCTGGAATCAGAGAATTTAGAGTTTTTAAAATGGAAATAAGAAAATTATTGGTATTACTGGTGGCTACAGCGGTTCTTAGAGTATCAGACACACTGCTGTTTGTATAAGCGTTAGCATTATGACATTTATAATAGGGGTCGACTGATTTGGTTTAGTGAGGGCTAATATTAATACTGATTATTAATAAACAAGGATATACTGATACAAAACCTTGTTGAAACACGTTTATTTAGGATTTACTGGTGTTTAATTAAAGCAGAACTTATCCACATTTATGATTGGCTGTTGGTTACGACGTTAGCCAATCAGATGGTGCCGTGGGCGGGACTTTAATCAAGACCTCAAAGTGATGACAGGAAGTTAGCTGAGAGTTGAATTTACTTGTTTTTATCAGGAATCAGTTTAAAAATAATAACAAAAATACAAATAATCAGAAAAATGCAATGCCTATAAATGCCTAGTGCTAAATTTGAATTATTGCTATTAATATTAGCATCAAAAACATGGTGCTTGTTTTCGGATTAGCCTTAGTAGCATCAAAATCATTACTAATATCGATGCAAGAGTGAGTGTTAGCATCTGTGTCATGTCTTTTGAAAATATTCTGTATTTTTTTTGCATGTTTTTATTAAAGATGCAACACAGCAGCATGAAACTTTAGCCGAGAGCAGCTTCCTGTCTCATATTTAGCTCGTATTAGCTGCATTTTAGCCGTTAGCTTAAACGTCCTGACGCTTAATTTGCACGGATGCGTGCGGAAGTGTGGCGACACACGAGGAGGCCGCAGTCAGAGGATCTGCAGGGTTGAGAGGGTGAGAAAAAAAAAGGCTTGGGAGAGTTCAAATTGCTCCGTCTTCTCCTCCGTTCGCCTCTTTAACATAGTTTTCCTCCCCGCAAACAAGCAAGCGGCGCGATTAGTGCGTGTTAGCGTGCGCGCACACGAGCGTGGGAGCACGGGAAAATGATTTTCTGTCTAAAAAATGTTTTAAAAACGGAGGTATTTGGAAACATAAGGCGATGCATGTCCCGGTACACTCGCTGCAACACGTAATTTCTCACAGCAACTCTAATATGGTTCATTTTCAGCGATCAAAACACACATGAAAAGAGTGTTAACGCTGTCAACAAGCAAGCATGGGATGTGGAACCGTCGTTTTCATTCTCAATGTGTCAAGGTTGGGGTGTATTCCAGCAGAGAGCAGAGGGGGGGAGGAGGAGAGGAGGAAGAGGGGTGAGGAAGAGAGAGAGAGAGAGAGAGGAGGGGCGAGGGAGGGGGGAGGGAAGGAGTGTCGTTCTCCATCCTCTGCTCTCCAGAGAATCCCATCATGAAACGCCAAAGCACAAAGAGCTCAGAGCCTTCGACTGAAACCGAGGGACCTTTTTCTGGGTTTTTTTTTTCTCCTTCTCTTTTTTTTTCCCCTCCCTCTCATCCGAACAGCATCACTGGGGCAACAGCGCCACCCAGCACGCCCCGACCGGTACTGCACCCTCCTCCTCCTCCTCCTCCTCCTCCTCACACCCTGACCTGCCCGTCTTTACGTTTAATATACATTAAAAAAAAACAAAAACACAACAAAGAGAGAATCCAGTGATCAGAAAAACAATTCGGAGACGGACCCACCAGGCGATGAAAGCTTCAGTTCTGAATCTAACCCTGAATACACCAACCTCACACACACACTCACACACACACACACACAAAATCAAACTAATTACAATTTGTCCTTTCTCTTTTGTCCTTTTCACAGTGCTCCCTTTTAATTCCCACCAAGAACACATGAAAAAAAAAAAGAGAGAGAAGAGAGGAGAGAAGAGGAGGGGAGGCAGCACGAGCGAGGGATTTTCCAAAGTGGCACAGTAAAATAACACACTGGAGTGTCTATCGGCTTCCACTCTCGCCTCATTTAAATAAGCGCCAACACTGATTTTCTTACAAAAATACGGTACTAGTATAATAACAATGAAATAAGACCCTGTGAAAACTCGCAGCCCGCAGCAAGTATTTAAACTATCATTTAAAAAGGGCTGATCTGTAATTCAGAGCGGATATGGTATCAGACGGCGTGCTTGTCATTCCCGGCTATAATCTCCACTACGCTGAGAAACACACTGTCTGCTGGCAGCGCCGGAGAGAGGGAGGAAGACGAGGAGGGAGGGAGGGAGGGAGGAAGGAGGGAGGATTTGACTACATGCTTTTTGCCTCTCCTCGAGGTGCCGTTTGTTTGTCTGCTATCGGCGGCGAAATCTCAGGACGGGAAAAAAACATCACAAGTCGGGGGAGAGGAGTTTTAAAAATGAAATTAGAGGCGACAAAGGAGGGAGGCCCTAATGAGCTGAAGAAAAGTCTGAAAAGTTCACTCTCACCTCTGAAGACGCAACAAACTCTCACCATAAAGTCCATTTAGCTGCTGCTCTGGAGCTTTCAGCTGCATCCCAGTATGTAGTTACTGCACTATAAACAGATTATTTAATTTATGAGACGAAACACTTAGAAAATGAGTTTATCAGGCAGAAAAAACATCAAAAATGTGATAAATTACAGTTTTTAATGTGGTTTTGTTCACTTTTTGGAGGAATAAATGGAATATATTGAAGTTTTAAAGCCTCAATTGGACAAAACTAGCTATTTTTTGGCATCTTGTACAATTTTTTGGTAATTACTGAATAATAAACATACAAACATTAATTCTTTATGTGATAAAACGCTTAAAAAATGAGTTTATCAAGTAGAAACACCATCGAAAATGTGATCATTTGAAGTTTTTAATGTGTTTTTGTGAACTTTTTTGGCAGAATTAGTTGAATATTTGGGGGTTTTAAAGTGTTAATTGTTAGAAATCTAATCTAAAATATGTAGTTACTGAATAATAAACAGATTAATAGTTAATTTATGAGACGAAACACTTAGAAAATGAGTTTATAAGACAGAAAAAACATCAAAAATGTGATAAATTACAGTTTTTAATGTGGTTTTGTTCACTTTTTGGAGGAATAAATGGAATATATTGAGGTTTTAAAGCCTCAACTGGACAAAACTAGCTATTTTTTGGCATCTTGTACAATTTTTTGTAATTAATGAATAATAAACATACAAACAGTAATTGTTTTTCTGATGAAACACTTAGAAAAATAGTTTATCAACTAGAAACACCATCGAAAATGCAGTAATTTACAGTTTTCAGGTATTTTTGTCCACTTTTTGGCTTAATTAGTTGAATATTCTGGGAGGTTTGAAGTTCTAATTGGACAAAACTATCATCTTCTTTGGCATCAGGGATAATTTCTTTGTAATTACCGGATAATAAACACGCAAACATAAACCTTTTATAAGATGAAACACTTAGAAAATTGATTTATCAAGCAGAAAAAAACATCTAAAACGCAATCATTTACAGTTTTTCAAGCGTTTTTCTGAACCTTTTAGCGTAATTAGTTGAATATTTTGGAGTTTTGAAATTCTAACTGGACCATTTTGTTTGTTATTACTGAATAATCAACATAGATATAAAACTATTTGCTTGTTTTAGTGACAAATATAAGATGCATGTGGAAAAGAAGGATGATAACAGAAAGAAATAAAATGGTTCAGCAACAAATCTGATGGTTAGTTATTTGTTTGTGATGAAACACTTAGAAAATGAGTTTATCAAGCAGAAAAAAAACATCTAAAATGTAACTATTTTCTGGCATCATGCACTTTTTTGTAACAATAATAAACATATGAACAATTAATTGCTTGTTCTAGTGTCTTTGAGCGTCTTGAAAAGTGCTCTGTAAGCATTATGTGATATTATTATTATTACTGCACGTTAACCTCTTTGGGTTTTGGACTGTTGGTTCGGCAAAACAGACTATTTAAGATGCTATTCTGAGAAACTGTAAAGAGCTTTTAGCACAATTTATGGGTCTTTTTATCTGGAAAACGCATTAAAAATGAAAGAAAACGGCCATTTTTTAAACTAAACCAATAACCGATCAATCAGAAAGACGACTCAGTGGATTCACTGATGGGAACTTTGGCTCTGGAAAGTTTGGTACTGGGATTAAACCAGCTGTTTGAAGAAACTGACACCGTCTAAAATGTGAGAATCTGATGTATTGATGTGTTTTCATGCATCCTTTTTGGATAACCGATTGGATATCTCTGGGTTTTGAACTAGAATGGGCGTTTTTGCACAACTATTCTGACATTTATGAACAAATTGTCATCAGAAAAAACTAATCAGCAGGTTAATGGACGTCACCCTGAGGACTGGAAGCTTTGATTTTGGGATGTAAACGGGACAAAACAAGCTATTTAAAGACGCCACCTGGTGCTGGGGTACTGGGGTTTTCAGACAGAACTTGACATTTGGATTTTTGAGTCAAAGATATACTTGCTAGAGGTGGACGTAAACAGAATTCTGATCACTGCTTGATGAATTAATCACCTGTAAAACGTGAGAATTTAATCGCTTTTATCTTTTTTTGAGCAATCGATTGAAGATCTTTGTGTTTTGAACGGTCGGTTGGACAAAACAGACTATTCAGGATGCCACTTTGTGCACTGAGGAGCTGTAGTTTGCACAACTTTTGAGTGTCATGCAAAACTTTCTGACATTTTATAGGCTGAAAACCATTTGTTGGGTTAATTTATGTAACTTTCAGCTCTGGAAAACGTGGTTTTGGACTGTTAGTCGGACTAAACGTGCTTCTTTTAGACATTTTTGTCGTTTTATAGATCAAAGATTCATCTGGTAATAGTTCAATCATGAGGAAACACTGACTAGCCGTGGCTCTAAATAGATTTCTGAATGACTAAGAGCCTCCCAGACACACTCGTGAACACACACACACACACACACACACACACAGGGTTTTGGTTAGACGTGTGGTCTGGACAGGAAAGGGCCGGGGCCGCCACACTCAGCGGGACGCGGACCTCGGGCGGTCCACGGCGCACACACACACACTGATGCAAAACACACTGCCAGGGCATCCTCACCCACCTATCCTGTTGCAGTAGGGGGTCGGAACTGGCCAAACACACACACACACACAACACACACTGACTCATACACCCACAGACACACACTCTTAGCGGGCGGAAACTGGCAGTGACATGCTGTCCGGCAGCTCAGGCTGGGGGCTCCTGAGCCCATCTATCATACAGCCAGAAACACAGTAACCCAAGACATGAGTGGCAGAGGATCACACACACTCACACACACACACACACACAATGAAAAAGACACATGTAAGTATGCGCACAAACCAAACAGACAAAGCTGACGACAGTTCAGCTTCACGCTACGCCGGACGTCTATGAGAAGAACCTCAGCGTGGATCTGATGAGTCGACACCTTCAGGTTTTGCTGTCAGTCATCGGCGTCATCGCGGCTTTGAGTCTTTGTGTCCTGCGATCCGAGTGATTAGGATTTAAAAAACCTTAAGATATGATTACATTCTGCGTGTTTAAATGAGTTAGAACCGACAGAATTAGTTGGTTTAGACTCGATTTGATTAGATTCAGAGCACAAATGCTAAGAAATGCAGCTTAGCGTCGAACCAGAGGTGAAAGAGGAGCAGTAAAGTGGTAAATACAGTGTTAACAGTGTAAACAGTGCATGTAGGTGTGTAAGATATATGAGTATCTAATATGTATAAGTAATAAATATATATAGTATATGCAGTATGGGTGTATACTGTATGAACAGAATGATATGAACACGATAAGTCTGTAAATAAAATAAGATATAGGTAATATAAATGACAATATAAAGATAGATTTATTGTAAATATAAAGATATGAAGCTATATACAGTATAAACACAGTACCAACAGTGTAGCGTGTACACTGTAAAAAAAAAGTAATGTTTTTAAGAGTTTTTAATGGTATTTTTTGACAATTTGCGAAGAATAACTTATTAAATCAGTGAAAAAAGTAATAATTTACATGCCAACTGTGAGAAATCAAAAACTGTAAACAACATCCACATCAAAAATCTGCACATGTTGTTATTTTACAGATATTTGCAATAAACAAAAGATATAAATTTAGGGTTGAAAAACAGTAAACACGTATTTAAAGTTGTTATATTACAGATAATATCGACTATAAAAAAAGACTGTAAGTGTACATATTGTTCACATTTGAAATCTGATGGTAAATTACGCTTTGAATCAGCAAAATAAATCAATATTATTTTACAAATATTTGCTGTTATTTAAAAGAAAAATTCTGTAAATTAAGGATTGAAGGATGGTTCTAATAATTATTATTATTCAACGTGTTATTTTACAAATCTAATTTTTTTACAGTTTCTTTTTGACAGTTTGCTGCAATTTTACAGATTTTCCTTGTTTTCCTCATTTATAGATAACAACTTGTGAAATCTCTGAAAAAAAAGTCATAATTTATATGCGAAATGTGAAAAATCAAAACTGTAAAAAACATCCAGGTAAAAAAATGACTGTAAAACTACTTTTTAAATTTATTTAATTTTACAGATATTTACAGAAAACAATATGTAAAAAGTACATGCTGTATAATATGTCAGAAAATAAAATAAAGTATTTACATGTCAACTACAAAAAAAGCTGCAGCTGTACAGATTGTCCATATCCGAAATCTGATCAGCAAAAAAATCTATATTATTTTGAAAATCGTTGTTGTTATTTGAAAGAAAAAATATGTAAATTAAGGATTTAAGGATAGCAATAATAATTATTATTATTCAAAGTGTTGTTTTATGAATACCCCTGTTTTGTTGACTCTTAAATAATTAAATAACTAATAAGTAAAACTACAGGAAAAGCACTGATTTACACGTCAACTAAAACCAAAACTGCACTTTGGTCTTTTGCAATGTATGTGGATAAAATTAAACTGTTCTGCTGCGTTTAAATCATCTCAAACAAAATATGACTTTACAGCCGTTTGCTGTTAATTTCAAAGGTTTTATATGTTTTTCTAGCATATTTTTTCTGGCACCCTTTCATTGTTTTTTACAGATTTTTTTTTTTTAAAGTATGACTAATTAAATGGATAAAAAAGACACTTTGTCAAACCAATTATTAGATCCATTGAAAAGTAATATTAATTATTTTTACTGATATTCCCTGTTTTTCTTGTGAAATCACAGGAAAAAATTAATAATTTTCATGCTAACTGTAAAAAATCAGATTTAACTGTAAATCAGCAACAAAATATTGTTATTTAATAGATATTTGCAGAAAGAAATATGTAAATTAAGGATTGATTAGTTAAATTACATTTAGTCAAATCAATTAACAGATCATTTGATGAGTAATCTTGGGTGTGAATCTCAGGAATTTTTACTGTTTGATGTTTTACCTGTTCCTGATCCTACAGATTGTTTTTTTTTTACAGTGTAGTGAACTTAATGTGTACAGTCACTTTATTGTTTTTAAAGCAACACTGCCAAACATCCTCAGGATCCAGAGATATTTAAAGAGTAAATCTGAAGGATGAAATATTCAGTTTGACTGACGGTCCAGAGATTAAAAGCACCTGGAACCCAAACAGCGACAAATAAAAGCCACTTCATGAGGATTTAACCTGTAAAGGTCCCACTTTGATCTAGAACCACCTCCAGCCTCAACAGGCCTCTGACTATTTGCATCCCAGACGGGCGGCTTCACCATCAAACCTTCAGCGGTGAGCGAGAGCCAAGCTTCATTTGTAAAACAGGCCTGTGAATGATGCCGACTTCCCCCGTCTAAATCTCTTCCTCCCCCCCCCCCAGCAGGCCTCACCCCCTCCTGGAAGCCCTCGGATTGATGGCAGGACGCCTCTCATTTGGAACCAGGGAGAAAAGTGGCCAGTTTAAGGGGCCGCTACTGTATTTTAAAACCGGTGTTAAGGAGACTGATGAGCACCGGAGGCGGCCACGAGGACCAACTCCCTCCCTCCAATCCAAACCACTGGGGAGATGTTGGTGGAGGAGGGGGGGAATAAATCTGCGTGGCGGCGGGAATCGATCGTTCCTCCTCCTCCTTTCCCGCGCTATCTCTGAGAGAGGCAGAGCGGTTTAAACGATCCTGACCTTGTCCGACATAAATAGTCAGAAAAGTCCACAGAGCAGATAGCTTTGTGTAAGGCTGGGGGGGGGGAGGAAGAGAAAAAGAGGGAGGGGAACGCATTGAGATAAGACGGAGGGAGGGAGGGAGGGGAGGTGAATGAGATAATGCCCCAGCGTTACTACATCAGACGTTGCCGTGGGAAACAGCCTCACTTCCTGACTTCATCGCATCTCCACCAGATCAGAAAAGAGACGAGCGGAGGAGTGAGGAAGCCTCGTCCTCTCTGAGCTCTCATCCCTCCTCCTGCGACTACCTGAGAGGAGTCAATTGGCTCCTCCTGGAGGAGAAGAAGGAGTGTTTTAAAGTAAGAAAGGAGCCCCCTTTGTGCGGCGCCTTCTTTTGAGTGTAATGCTGCTGTACCTGACAGTGGCACTGCCCCGGGTAAAGGCAGAAATCTCTTGCCTCCATTGTCACCTGTTCCTCTAATCATTTTCCGCCCGTCATGCCACAATGGAGGAGGGCGATAACGATAACGAGGTGAAGCTAATACAGAGCGGCGGTGGTGGCGGCGAGGCCCCGGAACACAATGTTCAGATGTCTTCACTCGCGCACACACACCTTTACACGCTCCTTAACGCAGCTACACGCTCGCTTGCTGACACACATTTTCTTTTTTTTTCACATTCAGCCGCTCGCTTGTTTGACTCGTTTCATTATGCTGTCAAATCACCCTCGTGTTAACTCGGCTACACACTCCCTCGTGAAACAAAACAATAACTGAAGAAAAGGAGCGCGTGGAGTTGTTTCCGCGCTTTTGTCCGAGGGACTCTAACGGCGGCCTTTAACCCGCCCACAGGTTCGAAAGGCATGGTGCCTTTAAAACACAGAGAGGATCGTCAGATTTTCAATTTTCCGACGGTCTTTGAACTACTCATCCGAGACACGTGGTTCCATCAGGAAAAATAACCAAATCTACACTTACTCAGTCGCTAAAATGCTTGTTAAATTGTCCATGTCGATGCTTTTCGACCACTTTTAACCACTTTAGCACACGTGAAAACACAAAAAACAGAAGTGCATTAGCAAAACATGGCTGCTTAGCAAATCGCTAACTGACGCGCACAATTCGCTACCTGCAAGCTCCAGTAATTATCTCGTTTCTGCATTTGTACTCAAACACATGTATTAATACTTCCACGTCACTACTTTTATGCACCTTTTTACTACTTTTGCACACATGAAAACACAAAAAACACACGCACATTAGCAGAACAGAGCTGCTTACCGAGTCTGCTCTATAACCCCTCATACATTCTGCACATTCCGACAAATGATTCCTTCATTAGCAAATTACTAGATGAAGCAGTTTCACAGAATCTGTAACATGCAAACTCCAGTTGAAATTCTGCATTAGCGCTCACACACACATGTTAAAACGTCTATGCCACTACTTTTCGTCCTGTTTTTACGACTTTTGCAAACGTGAAAACACAAAAAACAAACGCATTATCAAAACATGGCTACATACTGAGGCTTTCAGAGTCGACTGAATGACTCCAAACATTAACGTTCACCCTTGACCTTGCAAAAAGCAGGAAGTGTCTGATCTATAACCCCTCATACATTCTGTATTCACACAAGTTGTTTCTAGCAGACTAGCTGTATTTACACTCCTGCAAACTCCAGTATAAATGTAATTCCTGCCTTAGCGCTCTTATACATTCAATAAAACTCATATGCAGCGACTTTTGCACATCTTTTTACCACTTTTGCTCGCTTAAAAATACGAGTGAATTAGCAAAACATGGCCGCATGCTGATGAATGTCTGCACTAAAACCCCTTTATACATTCTACACATTCACACTACTGATTCATTTGTTAGCTAACTGCTAACTGAAGCACAGTTTCCCACGATAAGTATCATGCAAACTTCTGATTAATGTCAGTTTTGCTTTAATGCTCAAATACATTTATTAATACTTCTTTGTAACTGTACTCCCTTTGCTTGCATCTGCACATTAGCATACTGCATCTGCACTATAATGTCTCATACATTCTGCACGTTCACACTATGATAGATTCCTTTGCTAGCAAATTGCTAACTGAAGCACACAATTAGCTACCTGCAAACTCCAGTATATATGTCATTTCTGCATTTGTACTCATACACATGTATTAAAACTTCTATGTCACCAATTTCATTCACCTTTTTACTACTTTGAAATGTAGAAACACAAGCATATTAGTAAAAACACGGCAGTCGGAGCCCCTCTGAGGACCCCTTTAGCTGCCCGAAGTGCCTGAGTGAGACTTACTCATTGCATTCATAAGTCAAACTACTAAAACATTACAGCTGCAGATGCAAGGAGATATATCAGATTGCATATACACAAAGAAATAGTAACTCAATATATAAGATATTGCATATGCATTAGAATGCACATTCAAAATAGCATTTGTGTTATTTTGGGAAACGAATAAATCAAGAAGAGCACCAAATTCTGAAAACAACCCCAAGTAATTCTGCCATGCCTGACTCAGCTAAACAAGACAATAACTCAGGCTCTATTCAGTTGAACTGAAGGCAGTGTTTGCTAAGAGCAGAAAGGAGACAGCAAAGGAGAACATGAATAAAATAAATGAAGCATGGCTCAAAAAAAATAAGCAGAGGGGCGAGTTGTTGGAGGACACATTCAGCATGGTGAAACAACTTTCAGGGGCTGATGTGCAGAGTAGAGGGAAGAAGTTTGTAGAGGCTGTAAAAATGTAAATAAAAAGATTCTACATAATGATCCCAGTATGTTTCAATTTTTGTAAAAGAAAAAACAAAAGTTGAATTTCTGTTTTTATTAATTTTTGCCATTATAGCTGCGTTATACTGCACAAGATGCATTTCTGAGTTCTGTTGACTTCTAGTCATGGTTGTTCTGTTTCCATAGAGGTGCAGGACTTTATATTACAGTGAAAAATGAGCCCACAGTGAGTAAAAATGCAATTGAAGAAAAGATTCTGCTTGGAGTTCAGAGAAGCTAGTTAGTTTAAACCCCTGACTGTTAGCATGCCTCCTCTCCACACTCAACATCTGCTGCTATTTCACTCTTACTTTTGCAGTTTTAAGACAAGATAAGTCTTTATTAATCCCACACTAGGGAGATTTGCATTGTTCCAGCAGCAAAGGTGGCGCAAACATTTTGGAAATATAGCACAAAAAATTAAAAAATAACCTAAATAAAAAGCACTGATTATAGAAATAACAGTATTGCACATGTCAGTGGTGTTACACAGATTCTTTCATGGACGGAAATATTGACATAAGTATTACTATTGCATAAATTACGATCTCATTATCTCTAAAGAGACAGAAGAAAAAATCAAGCCGGAAACAAAGGTTAGAGAAACTTATTGCAAAAAAATTACCTAAATAAATGGTAAATAAATTGCCAAAACCTTTGCAAGCAATCTGAGCAAACCCACCTCTGATTCAGTGTTGACCCTCCACAGTTGTGTGCATTGTTTTCATGCACAAAAAGAGACTTTAACTAACTACAATCACCATTTTCATGTGACTAAACTGAGCTAAAACCTGTCTGATTGCATCACTGCTCATGTCTATTACCCTGCTGGGTTTTATTCTGGAAAAGTCACCTTCTTCTAAATTCTCACGGGTCACTCAGGGTTGTGGTTTCCAGCCTTTTACTGAAGCAGCAACAGCCACTATAACACATGCACAAGGACGCTTTCTCAAAGTTTAGTCATGTTGGTGCTGCACCGTACAACAGCTAAGCAGGCTGATTACTCTACCACAGTGTGTAGGAACAGTACCTTGTTGTGGGCGTGGATGCGGGTGATGACCGTCCATCAGCTGCTTTATCCAGCAGAGAGTCATGGAGGGCTGCAGCTGGAGGTTTATCCTGGACAGGTCAGCAGTCCATCGCAGGGCTAACAGGTAAGAAACAATAAGCATTTCGTTGGACTGTGCAGCTTTAAAACTGATAAAAGTCATGTTGATGCCATGGTTGCACTGGTCTGTAATAGACGTAAAAGTGTGGACAAGTTAATTAATAGAAACGGGGCCTTGATACCCAAGTTGGCATCGACTCCCCTGTCAATCAAACACTTGACATGACTCGTCTCAGATCAGATTCTTGTTAAATTATTATTCATTAGACAATAAGAAAAGCAACTGGCCGACCTCACGTAGGTCCCCTTACATTTTTTTAAAGGCACAGTATGTCATTTCTGCCACTAGGGGTCTCTCAATCCAAACAGTGACAAAACACATAGATCGATGATGTCGTGAAGTAGTGTGGCATCATGGGAGTTGTTGTCTTTGCCACTAATCAGCGGCGACTCAGGCAGAAATTAATGCTCACACATGAGATAATGTATTATAATTACTTATATTCACATTATGTCATTTTATTCTAATGAAATAGCTGCATGTATCTTAAGCTAACATAAGGCTAATTGCTAACTAGTACGTTTGTTTTACTTCTAGACATTCCATCATGGATTTAACTAAAATGAAAACCTACGGAAGGCTGAAATAAGGTTTTATTACATTTTAATTTTATACATTTTTAATTACTAGCAGTATTTCCTCTAGCACATTCTTTTAACTAGCTCTGCTTTAACATATTAATTGCTAGTCATGTTGGTCCTGACATTTTTGGATCTATAATTAAGCTATAATATTTTTTTGCATTTGTTTTGTAACATTTTTGATCAGTTAAAGCTGTTTTTTTTATCTGATTTGAAACTTAAAAACGTGTATCTGGACAATTATATGTATTTTTCCTTTATAAAGTTATGATTTTAACATTTCTTTTATTTGAGCTGATTTATTATAGTCTCTTTTTTTAAAATTTCATTGCTTGTGCAGTTAAAGATCCATATCTAAGTTGTGGCATGCACAACATCAGTACAAATTAGCATTTGAGGTGTCATTCCCTTCCTTTTTCCTCGCATTTCCCGTCCCTCTATACCATCACCGCCTAATAAAGGTAGAAATGCACTAAAAAAATTTATTGCAAACCTACCATTTGATGATCCGGCTTCCCATGCTGCTACTGTAGTAGTCTTGTGTGGTCAGACCATTCTCCATGGCTCTGGAGCTCACTTCATTATCAATCTGCAGCTACAGTCCCCTGCAAAATAGTGCTAAGGAAATTGATTTCATAGAACATTTACATGCTGTTGTTAAAAAGGCTAATTCACTAAACGCAGACCTGCCTTAGTGCACAATCTAAATCTTCAGATGTAGACAGCTGCTCGGAAGTTGTTGTTGTTGTCTCCTGTAGCAAAGGGGATTTATAAAACATCAACATGCAGATAAAGGAAGGAATGAAAACTTATACCTGATGTCAACATCTGGTGAGTCAGAATACCATCGTAACAAACATTATGTGGTGATTAAATCATGGGGAGGCCCAGGAATGCGATCTGTAGTCAAAGCAATCTTTAAGAAATCCTTCTGATCCATCCCAGCTTCTTATTCTTCTTCTTCCTGCACATTATAATGTATCATCCAGTGTTTACCTCGCTTCCCAGCTGCTGCAGGTAAAGTGGCCATGCACAGTTACACCGAATAACATTATGGATGTCTCTGGGTTTGGACACTGTGGAAGGCATTTGAGAAAATACAAGTGCATACACCTTTCAGGAATAACATTATGACCACCTGCCTAATATTGTGTTGGTCCCCCTTATGTTGTCAAAGATGCTCTGAACCATTGGGCATGGACAAGAGGACCTCTCAGGGTGCCCTATGGGGTCTGGAACCAGTGGATCCTTTGGGTGCTCTGGCTTGTGCAGTGGGGCCTCTGTCAATCCAACCTGTTCCACTGCATCCTGTTGATGCTTGATCAGAATGGGGTGTAGGAAGTTTGGAGGTCAGATCAACATGTTGGGCCACTGTCATGTTCCTCAACGTGTTCCTGATTGGTTGATGTTGTTTCCATGTGGTGGGGTGCATTTTCATCCAGTGACATTTGGGATTTCCATTTGCATGAGGGAGTGTGTTTGTTGTGTGACGATGTTTATTTGGGTGTTTAAGTCTCATCAAAGTTTTCCATCAGAACACCACATAGTACCAATATGATCAATGTTATTCACTTCACCTGTCAGTGGTCATGATGTTGTGTCTGATCGGTGTGTATAACATTGGTCTAGGGGTTTTGACTCATTAGGTCTGTGCATTGAACATATATAATTTACAATATGTAAAAATGTCAAGATGTCACCCACATAAGTTAAAGTTGCACAAAACTATGAACTTTCTCAGTCAGTTCAGACGTGAAAGACTTGTGTCCTGACTCTTGATTTCCCTTCAAACAGCTCTGACACCATGTAGAACTTCTTAATATGCTAAATATACTGTCTTGATTGCAGCCACTAAGACAGAAAATGAGTCTTTAAACTGGATTCACAAACCTGCTTGGACTTTTCCCACAAACATCACTAAACACAAAAGGAAAACCAGACAGTTGGCTCGCCTCTTTTTACAATCTGCCCATCGCGCGGGAAAATTCTCAAATTTACCAAACAGAACTCAAAATTTCCATCCACCTCCACCTACTCACCCCTTTTTCTCCCCCACATCCATGTGATGCTGGTTTGCCGGGCCTCGCCAGCGATAGAGAGAGGGAGGGAGGGAGTCGGAGGGGGGAGGATGAGAAGGCTGCTGCTCTCTGACTGCGTTTATCAGAGTCTGGCATCGCTGTAATTTCAGTGTTCAGATGCAATCGCTCCCTACTCCCCTCAGGAGTAAACAATAACAAGCCCAAATACAATAGACAAACAAGGTCTGCAGGACATGTATGCACACGCACACACACACACACACACACACACACACATCAGGATGCACGCACAGTGGCACACAACGCACCAACAATAATAAATGCAAACCAAGAACCTTCTGTTTTCTGTCTATATTTGGCAGCGACTGTTGCCAGGGACCCAACTTCAGTCTGCATCAACACGAGAAACCACGAGATCAGCGGCCTCACATCAGGGATTAAACCTGAATAAAGTGTTAAAGTCAATTTAGCAGAACTAAACCTATTGTCATATACTGTTAACCAGGAAAAGAAAGCCTTGTGCACACTCAGAGGGGCCACTTTGGAGTTTTAACTACATGGTTGTTGCTTTTAAGACCATAAAATCTCACATTTCTTATCAGACAGCACAACCTGGTGGACACTTGGTGAACTGCAGGCGTGTTAAGAGCAGAAATGGGAGGATGGGGGGGAAAATAATTGGTAAAAAGTATTGATACGGATCAGAAAATACATGTAAAGTCTTTGTATTTGCACAAGAAGGTCAAAAGTTGATTAATTTGCTATTATTTCGACAGATACTATAATATAACTCATGATTTCTGTGTGACTAACCCCAAAGAAAGGGCTAAAAATGAGATTTTTGCTGCTGTTTGTACTAAATAATCACGTTCACTTATGTCTGGAGAACATAATTTGTAGACCTGGACTCCTCTTAAGCATTACAATGCTTCACTTCTAATGGTATTTTGTGTCACATTTCAGTTTTAGCGAAACAAATTGCAATTAATTGTTATTATTATTAATTATTCAGCTGTATTCCTCATGGATGTTTTGGTCTTTGAAAGCAGGCCCTTGTTCTAATTCTCTAAATGAACACCAGTGAAGCAAATCATTGGCAAAAATTTAATTACTGACTGACTGAAGCAAAATCTGGACTATTGGAAATATAAAATAATTCTGCAGCTGAACTCGTAAATCTGACAAACAAATTGAAAAAGCTTGATAACTTTACAGTAAATGTAGATGCTGCAGCACCAAATGTGGTCCATATGAAGCCTCAGTGAAGGAAACCAACACCTCAAACACCCGACTTTGTGGCAACACCGGTGAAGAAACTGTACTGAAGGTGGACAGGTCACCTCATGGCCGATAACCAAGGTGCAAGTTGAAAATCAGGTCGTTTCCTTACCGTACCGACACATCCGTATGGTGTTCTCTGTACGCTGGAACAAACATGATGAGCAAAGAGAGCAGTGAACACCACGGCTGAGCATTTCCACCTTCAAAGATATAGATTCTTCTGTCGTTTGGCTGAATTCCTGCAACATTACAGCTTGGCATTGTGGAGAATAGTGCAGTTTTACAGTGTTTGAACAGAGCCGGTGTGCTGGAGCTGCAGCAAATGGGGAGGACTTCATCAAGCTGCACATTGTAGAGGAAGAGGTTTAATCAGTAACTGCAAATGGACTTGGAAAACTAAATTTTCACTTCAGTTTTTAGGATCAGCCTCGAGATTTTAAAAAGCTTTATTGCCATTAGTGGTAGTTTAATACCTTCTACAGCCTTTATACCAACTGTATAGACTGTGGCAGTAGTGGGTCGCTGTAAAACCCCAATGCGGCCATTGTTGGGCCCTTGAGCAAGGCCCTTCCTGCTCCAGAGGCACCATATTAAGGCTGACCCTGCGCTCTGGGACATGCAAAAACAACATTTCACAATACTGTAAAAATGTATTCATGACAAATAAAGGTTTCGATCACTTTTCTCTTTAAAAATTTTGCATCAACGCTGATGAAGAAACTGTATTTAAGGTGGACTTGTCGCATCACGGCCAATAATAAGGTTGCAGGTACAGCAAATGTAAAAAACAAGCGAAAAATAAACACAATTCTTTGTATTTATCTCGAAAATGGGGCAAAATCTATTGATGTCTTCCTCGTGAACCAAAAAAATTATCAAAACAAGGAACGTATCAAACAGTTTAAGTCTTTATTTTTATTTGTTTTTGTTGTCCGTTAAGATTCTCGGTCATCCAGGTCATGGTTATCCTCGTCGTTTCAATCCTAGCATCTGGACTTGCTGGAGTTTTTCTTTCGATTTTTTTTCCCCCCCGAATCTTTTGAGAAACCCAAGCAAGTCCAGATGCTACGATGGAAATTGCGAGGATTTGTTTTTGTTGTTTTGTTGCGGTTTGACAGCCTTTAACATTGCTAACTCATACCGTCTACACTGTTTGTTGGCGTTATTATTGGTATTTACGACTACACCTTTAAACATGTGTAGTAAAATCCAATGAAACACCTGAAAACCAATACTTTAAGCATCACTAGATCGAGCACTTTCTTTGAAGGATTAACTGGAATGTGTTTCTGCTATTTAATCCATCCTTTGTCTATTAATACAACTGAGAAATAACTATATAGTACAATGCAAATGGCAACCAAATTTCTACTTAAATTAATGAATTTGACGAGGAAAACATCCACATTCACCAGAATTTATTGTGAGGAGCCACAGATAGATACAGGGACTGATGGAAGGGTGACTGTTCTGTGTAAGAGGTTTATTTTCTCCATATATTTTACAAATAGAAGCACAAATGTTCATCAGACTCTCGACAGCAACGTGTCCGAAGTACTCTGAAGGGTTATAAGCGATGGGAACGAAGATCTCACCAGTTTATCTGCAAAGAAAGACGAATAAAAAAAAAAAAGAAAGAGGTAAGAACAGCGAAGAAGAAACACCTTCAGACCTGAGGGGGGACTCTGTTTAAGCTACTCCGTAAAGCTAAAGGGCATCTAGTCTATTATATCAAAGAATTTATGGCGCTTCTACAGCCAATCCTCATCAAAGCCGGCCCAGAGGGACCCTAACGCTACAGCCTGCTGCACAAGTGTTACCTCCTCCGTAAAGACAAGCCTCAGTTCCTGAGTTCAGCGGAGGGTTGAGGAGGAGCAGATTAGGTCAGAGAGGAGAATTAGTCATGACAGAATGTGACAGCTTTTGGAAAATTTTAAAGACACGCATAGCTAAGAGGGAATCTTTGGGGAGGAGAGAGGAAAGAAAAAAAGGGTCTCAGAGGTCAGAAAAGTTAGCGGAGTGAAGGAGGATCATAATGAGTCACGGAGGAACGCTGTCGAATGGATGGAGGGAGATAGAAAAAGAATAAGAGACGAGGAGAGGATGACGCAGAGAATTTAAAATATACTTACAGAGCAGCAGCTCCGGAGATGATCTCAATGAGCTCCTTGGTGATGACAGCCTGTCTGGTCCGGTTGAAGGTGAGGGTCAGCTTGTCAATCATCTCAGCTGAAGGTTAAAAGAAACCAGTCGGTTATAAATGCAAATCCTTATCGTGGAAGGTTCCCGCAATTTCCTATTAAACTAGAATCATTTTATAACGATTTATAACATAATAGTTTTTGAAAGTACAGTAAAAAATGTGCAAATATAAAAAAGAAATCTAGTAGAGAAGTCCTATGTACAAGTGTCTTGATGGAAACAGTGATTCAGCACCTCTGGATATTACATGTTGAACATACATGTAGTGCAAAAAGTGCATACAAGGTGCAGCTGTATGTTAACATGTAGGTTCAGTGTATAAATACAAGGTGCAAAGAGGTGTAGAGGTTTCTAAAATCCAGATTAACAGCGAGTAGATTGAATTAGATGGAACTGCAGGTAACCAGTTTGTTATCTCTGCCAAGGAGGTTATGTTTTTGCCGGCGTTTATCTATTTGTTTGTTTCTGTTAGCAACTTTACGCAAAAAAGTTATGAACAGATTTTGATGACATTTTCAGTAAAGGTGGATAATGGGACAAAGAACAGATGATTAGGTTTTGGTGGTGATCCGGATCACCGCCTGGATCCAGGGATTTGTTGCAGGATTCTTTAGCATTGGGAGATAGGGCAGTGTGCATGGATATGTGCATGTAACTCCACAACAAATGTCCAGGCTGCTTGGTTAAAAATACAGGATAAGTTCCTGCTAATTTCTACAACATCTCAAAGTTTGATCTGGATCTGGGAAAAATTCCAGATACTAGGATCCAGAACAGGAAAAACTAGAGGGCCTGTGGAATGGTCATCACTGTAAGGTAACAGATGAAGATCCAGACATGCAGCCAACACCAACATGTAGCTGAGACTCTGCTGAATCAGGAGGATCCAACAGATCTGTTGTAGAATCAACAGCTATGGAGCTGGATCCAGAAGAAACCACCATTACCCAGAAAGAGATTCTGGTGAATAACTATTGAACTAATGATGAGATCAATGTGGATCCAGATGCTAAGGGTTTGTTTTCTGGGTCAAGGAGGGAAACAATCCTGGGACGATTATTTCTGGGTGTAAATCCCAACATGGGGTGAAATGAGCTGCTTGGAGGAGGTCTGAGCTCTATGAGGGCTTTTCTAGTTTTCTACATGATGCAATTTGTTGTTACACTATTTGTTGAACAATTTGTCAACAGATCAGTTGGTAAAAAACAAACAAACAAACTGGTTTTCACAGTTTTTCTCTTGACTTTTGTTTTAAACTGAAAACATCGGACCGTTTTAACAAAACAGACAACCTGAAGACGTCGTCACTGGCTGACAAATACGAGAGATTTTCCACAGTTTGGACAGTTTGTAACTCAACTGTTTATCCAGAAAATAATCCAAAGATGGATCAAGAATGTGTTCGGTTGCAACTATTGCTTCCATTGTTGTTTAGGTATGTAAAATGCACTCCAAGATGCAGTCTTGCTTTGTTTTGTCAGTGTGAAAGGTAGATATAATTCAGTTTACAATAAAAAAAACAAACCTGAAAAGCCAAAAGTAAACCATTTTAAAAATCAGAAACCAAAGAATATTCGCCTTTTTTTTGCTTAATAGGTGACTTTGCACAACAAAATCCCTCCCAGAATTGCTAAACGTGAATATTTGATCAACTAGTTTTCTTCCAAATACTGTTATTGAGGTTTGTGAGAGAGATTTAGGTTCCTGTGACTTGTCTCAAATCAGATCGTTTCCATAACCCCAATTTTAGAGCCCACTTTTCTCATGGAAAACATCACATGAGAACCTCTGAGTAAAGTTCCAGAGACACTAGAACCCTTGAGATGATTGAGAAACATAAATTCCAGAGTCTTACAGGCGTTCTTGCTGGCGCTGTCCATGGCGGTCATCCTGGCGCTCTGCTCAGAGGTGGAGGACTCCCTCAGGGCCAGGTAGATGATGTTGACCAGAGCAAACTCCTGGTAGTTCCTCAGCACATCAGCATCGATGTCATCATAGACTCCCATGGTCTCTGTTGAAGGGAAAGACAAGTGATCAGCATCTCTGTTTGAGTCTCTGTGTTGAACTGCTCTAAAATAAGCAGAAATACCTGCGTTAGCAACTGTGTCTGTGGAGAACAGAGGCTTCTGGTCCGTCTTGTAGGAGATGACGGACCTGCACGAGGAGGAAGGTTGATTTTTCTGGTTATAGCATCTTTAAACTTGAGCACACACGTCATTCTCATCTGCACTTTTAATCCAAATGAAGAAAAAACCTGAATCTATTGAAGATGACGGCGCCCTGGTCGAACTCGTATCCAGAGTTGAGCAGCTCGGTGGCGATGATGGAGGCGTCGCCGAAGGTGGGCGGCTTACGGCCGATTTCCTTGCAGTTCAGCATGATGTGCTTTCCATGAGTTCTGGTGGGCAACAGTTAGCATTAGCGTTCGAGCAAAACAATCAATCTGCACATGTTAAATCGGATCTATAGTCTATATTTCGAAGGATCACAATGAAAATCCAACAATTCCCATTAGATTACTTTGCAGAGAATTAGCTTACTAGCTTTAAGCAGTGCAAAAAGTACATACAAGGCTCAGTTATATGTAAACATGAGCACACATGTAGATTTAACGTGCAAAAGGAGTAGATACCTATAGATTCTTTAAATGCAACAGTAAATAAATTAACTGAGAGTAGATTGAATTGCTGGTTGTGCAGTTTGTTATTAATCAGTTGTCAAACAATTAGTATTAATACCTTCTCAAACATGATGTTTCACTGATATTTTCTCACTTTTATAATCTGAAACTAAATAAATATCATTTAACCATGCAGAGAATTAGCTTACAGAAAAACAAATGAAAACTTGGAATATTATGGAAACTCTGCGTGTCTAAATTTAACCTTATAAATCTCCAAAAATCAAACACTAATCTATTACTGTCCAACTGCATGCTGAGCTTCCCTGTTAGCTTTTACAGTATCGGAGCCAACAAAGTAAACAAATCTTTACTTTAATAAAAACATCAACATAATAAAATGACTGACTGCCTCTTTAGCAGCACTGAGGACACAAAAAACAACACTTCATCCACCTGATTAAACTATACAGCTTAAAAGTGCTCAGTAAAAACAAACACTGGACCCCAGTCACGTCGTTCATCGGTGTTGTGAGGAGGAGGAGGACTCGTACCTGTGCAGCAGACCTCTCAGCTTGTCTCCCACATTGACCACCATCACCTCCTTGCCGGCGCCGGCCAGGGAGGCGATCTCGTTCTTGATGGTCTTGGCCACACCGGAGTGGATGGCGCCGCAGAGACCACGGTCGGAGGTCACGCCAATAATCAGGTGCTTTCCGGCCTTTTCCTCGGGAGCTTTGATTTCGGCCTTCTCGTACAGAGCTGGAGGAAGAGGGGCAACATTAGCCAGATGTCACCTTAATGCTAACGTGAAGGGAAGGCGGACTCACCCAGAGCACCGTTGCCATAGACACGTGCCGGCTTCAGCTGCCTCTCAGCGCGGGCGTACTTAGCAGCGGCCACCATCTTCATGGACTTTGTGATTTTCTGGATGTTCTTGATGGACTTCAACCGGATGGTGACTAGAAGAAGAAGAAATCATCACTCACAGTATTAGAGTTGAGCAGAAACATCTGAAATGACATTATTTAAGGTTATATTTGAACATTGTGGGCTGCAAGTACATAAATATTGCCTTCTGGTAATATAAAATTATTTTAATCATCAATGAGTGTAAAAATACCTGGAAAAATAAACACCTTGATTTATATTGTGGCATTTAATTCACTGAATTAGCCCAAAAGTACAGCTGCAGCAGGTAATTAATGAGTTGTGATGTGTTAAATTAATCTTCTACTATTATGAATAATATTTTAAGGGGGGAAAAAAGTCAAAATTATAGGACTCCAGCGTCTTAAATTTGAATATTTTCTGGTTTCTCTACTCCTCTGTGACAGTAAACTGAATATCATCGTCATCTTGGGCGCTGGGTAACACCAAATTATATTAACGATTTACAAATAAAACAACTTATTAGTTTAATCAAGAACATAATCAAACTAACAATAACTTTTATATGTGGTTATCTGATCTGTGAACTGTTTATTAAATGAATTTCCATTAAATTTTGCACCTGCAAATCACAGTATCTACAACACTTCTTCTGAGCCTCCAGCCAATTCATTACTATTCTAACATTTCCTTTTTTAAAATCAATTTGTCCTCCAGTTGCCGGCATAATCACCTTTCACCAAACCTCTGTCGCTATGATCAACCGGACACCTTTTACTCAGATGTTTAAAGTGTGTCAGGGTTTTTTTTCCTTGCTCAGAATGTGCCTTTGAGGGGTCACTATGCAAGGCAACAAGCATGATCGGTCTGTGTTACTATTTTTGACAAATCTTTGCATCTCCCTTTTATTTCTGACCAACTGACACAAAAATGTCTATTATGCTCGAGTAAATGAAATCCCAACAAACAAAACTAATGTAAAAATATACCAATTTGTTTAATTCTCAGTTCTTATTAATTTGTTGCTGCAGATTTTAATGTGGTACAGGCTAAAACCTCTTTGGAGCATGCAAAAATATCATTCTATGCATAAAAACCTTGTGTTTTGTAGCTCAATTTGCATTGCCAACAAGTGAATTCCTGCAGAAACTTGCAGAGCTGACTGTGACATTGACATTTTAGGCAGATATTATTCAGATTTTAAGTCTGGGATGTCATCAGTGTGTGATTACAGTCTGTTATATGCTGTTGTGCAGTTATTCTTACTTAACAAGTCAGTAGTATACAATAGTACTTACTGTCCTTCAAGGTTGCCATGTTCCTGACCTGCCCACTGTGAACAGAAATAGTGCATGTTAGCTTCAGCTGCAGGCTTTACAAACATAAAACAACAGCATTATCAGCGTTTAAATAAAATACTGGCTTCTAGCTGCTGTTAGTATGAACTTATGTCAACTGAAACCTGCACAACGTTGACTTTTCTGCATGCTAACGCTGCAAGTAAGCTAGCAAAGAAGAAGTTTGACAGCTAACATTAGCTAACTATGTCACTGTTACGAGAAAGTGTTAAACAATGTAATCAGATAATCTGCAGAGACGCTGATTTAGATAGTTTTTACTCTATTCTCGCCTTTTCGAACAATGTCATTAGGTTTCAGCCGGTAGATGTCAGTTAGCATTAGCTGCTAGCCGGCGGTCCATTCAGAACGCAGCACACCGCTGTCATTCATTAGCCGCGGCCTGCACGTTAGCTCGTCCTTGCTGTCAGAAGCTGCAAATGCCGCAGCCTATAAGTTACAAACTCATTCCTGTCACATACCTACAGACACAACACACATTTTAAACACAGGAGAATACAGCTGTGAGAGCATTTTAAACGCTTTGACTTTACCATTGTGGGGAGAACACCAACGCGCTGCTCCTGGCAAACATGGTTACTCCTATGAAGGTCAGACACGCAGGACTGCGCAGGCGCAAGTTAAAGGCAAAATGGACGAAAGATGCCTTCATGGACTTCGTTAGAATCAGAATCCGTTTTACTGCCAGGTTGGCTTTCCCATCCGAAGAGTTTGACTTGTTGTTTTGGTGTGCAACAGTAAACACCAGCACGATGAAAATAGTAAAAAAAAAAAAGGATAAACGTGTTTCTTTAAAGATACTGTAAAATACCTGCACTATTTATAATGTTATTTAAATGGAAGAACTTTACAAATTGTGCAAAAATGTGCAATTTTCTTGTTCGGGAATGTGCAAAATACAACAATATATACTGTAAACAGCTATAAATGTGCAAAAGGATAATAACAATAAGTTCCCACATACTAACCTTTAATATTTCTCCCAAAGCTAAACTGTTCTTGAAGGCAAGGTTGAACGATTTTCGATAATTATCTAGAATAACTGCAGTTTTTCTAACATTGCTTAATACTACTAGAATTTTTGGCATATAATTCTTTCAAGTTTCAACTCAATATTTATCGTGTTGCAGATATAAAACATGTGATGTTTCATTACCACGTGAGACACTATCACAACATGAACTACTCTATATTCTAATGTAAGGCTGAGGACTTAAGGTTATCTATACATTTCTTTAAATATGCTTTTGTTACATTTTTAAATAGCTTAGATGTAGACACAAAATATTAGCAGGAATATTTTGCCTCAATTTAATAGATTTGTTTTGTCCCCAGTGATGCGAAAGAAGTTCTGCAGTTATTTTATTCACAATTTTACACCCAGTGTGTCAATTTTAAGTTCTTTCTGCAAAGTCTTGTTCAATCTTTTTCTCAATTATTTTATGTTTGTGCTCATTTAAGTAACTTTTGGCCTCAAATCTCCTTATAAATCAGAAAAACTCAAACAGTATTTTCCATGTGACAGAAAATCATCTAATTTATTGTTTGCTTAAATTTTCTCCATTCAATTTTCCAAAATGTGCATTGCTTTACATCGTACAGGTGGATTTCTGCACACTGACACTTCATTTTTTTCATTCCCAACACTCCATGTACTGTTTTTTTGTAATGTAACCTGTTCTGTTGCTAATAAAGTTTGTGTGAATCTACTTTGCGAAGCTTTGACCAGTTCCTGAACGCAGCACCGTTTATCGCGAGATTTAAAGCATTTTCGCGAGATTATGACGCTGCACACGCGGAAACTGTTTACCTCGTTAGCGGTTGCTCGCCTTTTAGCCGCTAAGCGACAACAAAATCAACTGTTGTCGCGCGGCTTTTAGCTTCAAATCGACTGTTTTCTGTTATAACAGTCGGTTAAAATGGGGAAAGCGGATTTTCTTTCCCCCAAAGCCATAAGCAACCGGATAAAATCCAAAGGGCTGCAGAAGTTGAGGTGGTATTGTCAGATGTGTCAAAAACAGTGTCGAGACGAGGTGAGATGAGGCTTGAATCTGTCTTATTTAGTGTGTTTGTTGTCGCTGCTGGTGCTTTAAATTAACGTTTGTTTGCTGTTTGTTGTCAGAATGGCTTCAAGTGTCACTGCATGTCCGAGTCCCACCAGAGGCAGCTGCTGTTGGCCTCAGAAAATCCCACCAAGTTCATGGACTACTTCTCAGAGTCAGTTTGTTTATGCATGTTATTAAAATAAAAACACATGTTCGTGGTTTACTTTAACTAACAGGGTTCGTTCTTGTTTCCTTTCTCCCAGTGAGTTCAAAAGCGACTTCCTGGAGCTGCTCAGAAGACGATTTGGTGAGAATGGATTCCTCCATGTTTGTTTATTAGGGCTGATATAACGTCTCAATAAGAGGATTTAAAGCTCCGAAGCTAATTTTAGGAAGATTTTTTAATACAGCACCAAATGACAATTAGATCAGAAAAAACTAAGCTGTTTCTACCCACAGCAAAAAAAAAAAATGGTTGCGACTAAGTGAATATTAGTGGAGATATGAATTTTTGAAAATTATTTTTTGCTTTGATTATAAATTATAGATTTTTATTATTTAAATTTCTGTAAAATTTTATATTAAAAAATCAGCATAAGCTATAAACATGATTACAGCTTTTTCTTGATGTTTCTGGATATTTTTTTTTGAAAATCAGACAAATCCTGTGAGAAATAAGCAACTGGTGAGGCTTTTGAACTCAAAGATATTTAATATATTTATATTTATATTTCATTAAATATATTGAATTCCTAAAAAGCCATCCTTCTAGTTTGGCTCTATGAGTGTCCTACTGTACTTAGGGTTTTTATTTATTCTTTAAAGTTTTAATTTTTTATTTATGTATTTTATTTTATTATTTTAACTAATATTACTATTTTTTAAGATATATTTTTTGGCCTTTTTGCCTTTATTGGAGAGGACAGGATTGATTTGTTTTGATTTGATTTGTTTCTGAAAAGTGCTGTATAAATAAATTTGATTGATTAAAGAGGCTTTAAAAGAATCACTGAGGTGATCAAGTTTAACACAGAGGGCTGATTTTTTAAAATTTAAAAGGTGTTTGTAGTAGAGCTGTGGGGTTTTACACGGTTCTGTGGTTTGGGAAGGAGTTTTTACCTGATTTAGTTCAGTAAAATCCATGAGCTCAACTGGGTGAGTTGACGTGGAATGACCCCAATATCAATCATTGGTCATCGATTAGACTGATAATGCATGTGCAGTAGAAATGAAAATCCAACAATACAAACTCCACTTCATTGAAATGTCTGTTTATGTTTGTTTCACGTATGTTTAAATCAAAGACAACATCCCAGCATGCATCCTTCACTAAAGAAGCGTTAACCGATTCTCTTTTCTCCTCCACAGGGACCAAACGAGTTCACAACAACATCGTCTACAACGAGTACATCAGTGACCGGGAGCACGTCCACATGAACTCCACCCAGTGGGAGACTCTCACCGACTTCACCAAGTGGCTCGGCAGAGAAGGTGAGCTGCTGGGAAACACTTCAGACGTCAGAACGCATGAAAACAGCAGAAATGTAGTCGATGGAAATGGAAACGGACCAGAGGGGAAAATTAGTATCACAAATAATATTATAGAGTCTTAATCTTGATATTAAGTCAGTAATATATATAAGTATGTTTCTAACCTTAATATTTCAATTAGTCACGTAAATGTGTATAATAAATAATAGTAAAGGGTCTGAACCTCCATATTATAGCTACACCCTAATTTAACCCTAATATTTAACTTGCACTGATAGAATTTAGTTTATTCTGGTAAATTTGTATTCTGTATACATCATATTGTAGGTTCATAACATTAATATTTAACACGGTCAGGTAAGTTTGTATTCTATATAACATTGTAGGGCCATAAGTTTTATATTCAAATTATTAGACAGGTAAATCTGTAGAATAAGGAAGTCAAGTGAATTTGTGTTATAAATAATACTGTAAGATTTTAATCTTAACATTCAAACTTAAATTTCTGTCATTAGTCTTTGGACAAGATCCCAATTTACCACAAAATTCAAAGCCAATTTCTAAAACTTATCTCGCATATTGTTTGCCAAAAAGAACTACAGCCTCAAATAATCTTAGTACGTAATTGTAAGTGATGAAAACCTCACCGCTTGTAAAATATTGTATTAAAATAAAGCATTATAATGCTGTCAGCTGTGTTAATTTGATTGTATTTTGAATAAAACATGAACCAAGCTTTATTATAATATAAACATGTTGAAATATTGCATGATAACAAATTAATAAAGTATAGTGTGACTGCAGGTGTCTGTTAGGAACATAACTCCAGAAAAAGCCTCTAGTTACCCCGTTTTGACTTATTCGAGGTTCCTCCAGAAACCTCTTCCCTGAATTTAGCTGTTAAAGGTTCCTCCAAGTCTGGTTCCTTAAATATTCCCAGAGTTCCTTGAGAGTTTGATATAAATATCACTTGGCTTTATGCAGAATGAATGTCAGACTAAGCATTTGTAGATCAACTGTGCAGCAACTAGAACCAAATATTTTCACATGAAGGAGATAATATCAGCACTGAAGCGTTTAATGTCGCCACCAGGTTTGTGCAAAGTGGACGAGACCCCTAAGGGCTGGTACGTCCAGTACATCGACCGCGACCCGGAGACCATCCGCCGGCAGGAGGAGCAGGCCAGGAAGAAGAAGCAGGAGCTGGACGACGAGGAGAGGAGCGCCCGGTTCATCGAGGAGCAGGTCCAGAAAGGCCGCGAGGGCAAGGAGACGGATGTGAGTAACAGCGGGACAGGCTTCAGCCTCAAACTGCTCTCTGTCACCAAAATACTCCTGAGCACGTCTCACTTTGATGCTCTGTTTTGTTTTGCAGGAAACTCCGGTTTACACGGAGCTCAAACGTGAAAGCGAAGAAGAAAAAGGTTCGTGTTGTTTCTGACGTGATCAGTAGATTTGCGTGAAACTTTTGCCTTCCACTCACCTCTACGTGTTTCTCTCTGACAGTTGCTTTCAACCTGGGAGCCTCTTCCTGTGTTGCTGGTCCCTCCAAGTCCAGGTACAGAGTCTCAGAGCAGGTTGCGTCACCATTAAACCCAAACCTTCTGTGTCTAACTGAGTTTTTGTGTCTGTTTGTAGTTCGGTTCTTGGTGCCAGCGCTCTCAAAGCAGCGTCGTCCTCGGTGAAAAGAAAAGACCCGTCGTCCGACTCCAGAGGGGAGAAGAAGAAGAAGTCTGCTCTGGAGGAGATCATCGAGGTGGGGATGGAAGATGTGTTTGTGTTTAGTTCGAAGTTACTGCTGCCGCTGGGTTTTCTGATCAGACTGTTTTTGTCGCTCAGATGGAGGAGAAGAAGAAGAAGAAGCAGCAGTCGGTCCAGACGGATTACTGGCTGCAGCCCAACATCATAGTCAAAGTCGTCACCAAGAAACTGGGAGAGAAATACCACAAGAAGAAGGCTGTTGTCATGGTAATGAGGCCTCGTATTTACTTTGGGTTTCTAACTACAGAAGACAGAACATAGAGAGCACATTAATATTTATTTATTCTTAGATATTATCATTGCACTTGTTATGTTTTGTCATTTTGTTTTTCCTGAGCAACATCTGGTACAAGAATCTCCTTCAGAATTCATAAAGTTTGATCTCATTTTGTTATTATACCCCTTCTTCCACCAAGAAGAACCAGGTCTAGTTCTGGTGCTTAGTTGGTTCTAATCTGGTTCCTCCTAAGAACCTGTTTGCTTTGAGCCACGTTGGAGTCACACCATTGGGTCACCATAAAACCACTACGCTAGCATCCATTACATAGCAGTTAAACAAACGCAGTAAGTTGATGATAATATCTATGTTTATCTCTATAGATGGTCTTAAGGCTGATTGTGAGGCGGAGGTCCTCCTGTTGCCTGGACACATCCGTGATCACGCTACTGGTGGGACACAACTGTAGCGGATTTCAGGTCAACAGTTTGTGCTAAACTTCCAGGAGTCATTCCAATACATGTGTGATGGGACCAGGGACGTCCTGGAGAACAAGGACACTAATTAGCGCTTGTGTGTCCCTTTCCACCGTTGATGGTTGGTCACCATAACCCCGCCCCCAGCCCCTGACGGACTCGGTGCTTAGCTCTGGACCAGCAAAGAGTTGGTGCTTGCTGGGCTCCAGTTTTTGGCACCTTGAGTCGATGCTTAGGTGGTGGAAACACAAAGAAGTGGTGCTAAGTCAGGCTCTGGCTCCGAACTAGACCTGGAACCAGCTCGGTGGAAAAGGGGTGTTATTCTGGTTTTAAAGGATCTTAAGTTGCTCCCTGTTCATTTCAAGCTGTGGCTTTTAGCTTTCAAATCTCCTACAGGACCAGCTTGTCGGTTAGATCCTCCTCTACATCCGTTAGATCCCCTGGAGTGGAACTAAAACATAACTGGATTGCTCCGATTAACCTGTAACAACCTTCCAGAGGAGATCAGAGAATCAAATTCACTAGAAAGCTTCAAACCAAACCTTAAAATGTGTCTTTTTAGATCCACACTTATTTAATTTTGAGGTAGTTTCAGGTAAGTTATTGGTACCAGACCCATTTATTTCCTTTACTATGGACGTTTGTATTTATTGGAATGTGTTTTATCATGATTTGTAATTGTTCTTGCATTTTATTGATGTAAACTCCATTTTGCTGTAGGAGGTCCGAGACAAATACGGCGCTGTGGTGAAAATGGTGGACTCTGGCGACAAACTGAAACTGGACCAGAACCACTTGGAGACGGTGATCCCTGCACCAGGTAAACCAGCAAAACCCCTTCAACCCACAAAAGCTCTCTACGCTTGATTAAACGTATTAAACGTGTTGTCAAACGCGCTGCAGGTAAACGGGTTCTGATCCTGAACGGTCCGTACAGAGACACGGAGGCTCTGCTGGAGGGAATCGACGAGAAGAACTTCAGCGCTACGCTCACACTTGACTCTGTAAGTGGTATTTTTTTTACACTTTTGGCTGCTTCATGGTCTAAAACAGGCGAACATCATGTGTTAGTCATTGTTTTATTGCCTGTGTCTGTATACAGTAATACATACCATGACTACAGACTTAACTATGATGTTCATTTATTATTATTATTGATTTATTTATTAAAGCAGCACTTCTAATTGTAAAGACATTCCATTAACGAAGCCATAAAAGGCAAATCCTCACGTTTAAGAGTCGAGAATTAGAAAGTATTTGTGCAGAAAAAATAGCTTCAACAATTAATAAT
Organism: Dascyllus trimaculatus; assembly: GCA_024666655.1. Taxonomy (NCBI): domain Eukaryota; kingdom Metazoa; phylum Chordata; class Actinopteri; family Pomacentridae; genus Dascyllus; species Dascyllus trimaculatus. Next base: position 5,011,956 of record CM045465.1, on the reverse strand, counting down.
CAACTTATTGTTTCCGCACGAATATCTAAACACGTTAAACTGATCTTTCTTAACAGTTTTGCTTTCGTTCCTGATGATTAAACTACATGTGTTCACCTCAAAAGCCAAAATAAGTAACGCAAACAAAAAAGACAAAATGAAGACTGTTTTCTATTTTGTTCACTTTGTTCTATGAGCAGTGGTTTAATAATTTAGCCAACAGTTCCTAGCAGAAAATTAGTAAACAATGAAGTAAATGACTGGTCTAAAGTAAAAAAAATGTTGATATTTATTTAGTTGAAGAATAATCAAATTCATTGTGCAGAAACTGACTTGCTTTCTCCGTAACAAGGCATTAATGTATTTTATTTGTATGTACACTAGGGTGTAACGGTACACAAAAATCACGTTTCGGTACGTACCTCGGTACGGAAGTCACGGTTCCGTTCGGTACAGAACCCTCTGAAGTTGACGGACACGCCGGCATGTCACAATGACATGACTGATTTAAGATGACATAGCAGCAGGTCTCCGTTTCAACTTGTGTCCAAAGTGTGGATTTCTAACTATCTACCAGTCTTTGAATCGTGTTGATCGGCCAAGTAAAACCAGAGTTATGACCGATAATAAACACCATACTTTCTCCACGTTTGGAGCTCCTTACGGCTTTGGTCTGGTCCACTTGTTTTAGTCCTTTTTCATACTTTACCAGGAAACCCAAGTGATCCCAGACGGATGGTTTTAACCACGGCGGAGCGTCTTCCAGCTGTTAGCATTAGCCATCCCATTGGCTAGCCATACGTCACAGAAGCAGGAGAATAAATGGTCCGTCACATCCTGTGTTCCCCTGGAAACTCCTACTTGTTTTTAGTTCCGCAATACTGTGCAACTGTGAGACGGAGAAGGTCCAACACAACTGTGGGCACTACGAGGTTCACAATTAAAACTATTCTGGTCATTCTTAATAGTCTTGTGATTCTTGTAGCGCGGTACACCTCTGTACCAAAGTGAAAATGCCTTTAATGAACAGTTCGGTTCAGTGTATTGTTACACCCCTAATGTATACCGCTTTATATGTGTGCTATTTAATGTCCTGTATAAGTAAAATTTCACTTCCTTCCTCTCTCAGGGTCAACAGAAAGGGAAGAGAGTGGACGTCGCCTACGAGGATTTCTCCAAACTGGCCTGAACAAACAGACTTCCAGGTTAAAACCTCAGGTAGCTTTCTTTTTTTGCTGAGGGACTCTACTGTGTCAGAGTTTATTCCCCAAGACCCACCTGTACATACACATTACCCACAATGCACCTGCTTGAGGAATCAGAGACTTACGGCAATGTGTTTGGTTTCCTTTTATTTTGTATTCAAGTCGATCTTTTCATTGCAGATGTCAGTTTTGTCCAAATAAATTTGATAAAAGGAACTTTTGTGGAAAATAGTTTCTACAGGAAAATGATTAATAAATGTAGTTTACACTCGTGACAACAAAAAAAAGTTACGTGTTCTTTCCCCCCTTTTCAATCTGCCTCCCTTTTATTTTAAGTGGTTGTAGTTTTGTGTCTAACATTGCTGGCCCAGGAGAGTAAGCAGCAGCTGCTCAGGGCATCTGGAGGAAGCTGTTTAGGTCCGGGACGATGTAGTCGGTGTAGTGGCCGTCGATGAGGCCCTTCCCACTGTTATGAATGAACCAGCAGTAGACGTTGGAGCCGCGTTTTGTATCACGTCTGTAGTCCTTCTGCCAGCCCCTGACACACAAACACAGGAAGTTAAGGCTTTAACATGAAGTTTATTTGCCTACAGTGTGGCTGTCCAGTCAGGAACTAAAGCTGACGTACACTTGGAAGGATCGAGTACATCAGGGCAGTCTTGAATTTATAATGACTTCTATAAATCTTTGTCACAAACCAACAATCATGCATTTTGGTTCTTCCAGAGATTTATAGCAGGTCTTAACTCTGCTGGGTCAAAAATATTCATACTGATACCTGGTTATATTTCCTTTCGCCATGTTTACCTCAGCTAGGTTCTTCTGGTTTCCGTCCACAGACTTCTGGTTTATCTTTGACTCTTCTTGACAAAACTGGTGCAGTTCAGCTAAATGTGTTGTCCTTCTGACAGTCCACAGGTTGTTATGTGGTTTAAGTCAGGACTTTAAGAAGGCCAGTCTAAAACCTTCATTCTAGCCTGACTGAACCGTTTCTTTACCACTTCTGATGCATGTTTGGGCTCAATGTCTTGTTGAAACACCGAACAATGTCCACGATCCAACCTTCTGGCTGATGATTTTAGGTTTTCTGAAGAACATAGAGGTTATCCTCCTTCTTCATTACTCCATTTACTTTGTGTGAAGCACCAAAACAACCCCTAGCATGATGCTGCCACCTCCATGCTTGATGTTAGTTCTTCTCTCCTCAGTCTTTGTTCCATCTGACCACAGAACTTTCCTCCAGAAGGCCTTTTCTTCGTCCATGTGATCAGTGGAGCTTTAAGGTTCTGCTTCTAGAGGAAGAACTTCAGTCTTCATGGAGCCTCTCAGCTCATGTTGATGTCCAACCCTGTGGACACTGACAGCTGTGTTCCAGCAGCTTCTGGTTCATCCAGACCTGCTTTCTGCTGGTTCCTGGTTGACTCTTGACCATCCTGACCAGGTGTCTCTCAGCAGCAGGTGGTAGTTTGTGTTTTGTTCCTGATCGTGGCAGCAACACACCTGGACCATGAACTTTATACTTACAGTTGTTTGCACCAATGATTTTGGGATCTGAAGCTGCTTTGAAATGACTCCAAGTGACTTTCCGGCTTGTTGAAGTCAATGATTTGCTTTTTCAGAACTCTGCTGAGCTCCTCAGACTTTTCCACTGTAGTGTTTGTGGTTGAGTCTAATGAGTGGATCAAATGAGCCCTATTGTAAATGACCTCAGAGGAGTCAGCAGCTGTAGTCAATCGTAATCACTCATAAGAAGTTAAGACTTTCTACATGACCAAAACTGGTCATTCGAGTTGCTGTAAGTATATTTTTGACCCAGCAGATTTGTTATTGGAGTCAATGGAAACTTAAGATTGATGATTTACATGGTCTTAACAAGTTTATGGAAAATGCTGTATATACATGTATACAGTTAAAACTTACCTGGTGACGAGCAGCCTGTTGCCCTTCACCTCCATGGTGGCTTCATTCTTCAGAGGGTCGGGCCCTTCATGGATGTCGTACACGCTCACCTCAGGAAAAGGCTCTCTGGAAAACTGCCCTGTGAGATCACGATTTCAGCTTCATTCATTGGGTAAACCATTGTACAATATCTGGGGTTTATCCGTCTTAATCTACATGTGTATTGATTTTGAGTCTGTTTTAGAGGCTTTCCTACTACTGCAAGAATAAATTACTCTTTGGAGCACTAAATTCAAGTTAAACCCACAAGTAAAAAACATGCTATTCAGCTGGGTTGATGCAATTTAATGACAAGAACTTTTAACTGGAAGATCATCAGCATTCATTACAACTTAAAGTGAACTTTTAGACTTGAATGTAGAGTTATTTGGAAAAAAAAAATGAAATTTTTGGGTTATGTTGAACTGAAGGGGCAGAAAAGCCCCTTAAAATGCATTTTAGCCTTTAGCGTTTCAGGTGTTTTAGACAACTAGTTCTCTAGAGTTCAATTAAAAGTGGAATTTTAATTAGAGCGCCGTAAAAGGACAACTTTACTTTGCGTTTGATGGCGTAAAATCGGTTAATGCGCATCACATTTGGGGCAGCTCTTGAGAGCTAATTACTCCTATAAACTCTACTCCTAGATGAGAGGTGGAACGTCTTCAATGAACTCAAGCAAGTTACTGACCCATGAATGTGTGAGGAAATGAGTTTAAGAGATCTTTCAGAAGGTTTTCAGTGTCTTTAGGAAGATTTTAGAAGTCTTTCAGAAGGTTCTTGAGGTCTTTAAGGAGGTTGTTGATGACTTCAATTAATTATTCAAGACTTTCAAGGAGATATTTGAGGTCTTCAGGGAGATTTTTGAGATATTTAAGGACATATTTTAGGTCTTTAAGGAGATTTTTGAGGGTTTTATTGAGGATTTATTTTTTAAGGCCTTTAAGGAGGTCTTTCAAGAGGTTTTCAAGATCTTTTTAGGAGGTTCTTGATGACTTCAATTAATTATTCAAGACTTTCAAGGAGATATTTGAGGTCTTCAGGGAAGTTTTTGAGATATTTAAGGACATATTTTAGGTCTTTAAGGAGATTTTTGAGGGTTTTATTGAGGATTTATTTTTTTAAGGCCTTTAAGGAGGTCTTTCAAGAGGTTTTCAAGATCTTTCAGGAGGTTCTTGATGACTTCAATTAATTATTCAAGACTTTCAAGGAGATATTTGAGGTCTTCAGGGAAGTTTTTGAGATATTTAAGGACATATTTTAGGTCTTTAAGGAGATTTTTGAGGGTTTTATTGAGGATTTATTTTTTTAAGGCCTTTAAGGAGGTCTTTCAAGAGGTTTTCAAGATCTTTCAGGAGGTTCTTGATGACTTCAATTAATTATTCAAGACTTTCAAGGAGATATTTGAGGTCTTCAGGGAAGTTTTTGAGATATTTAAGGACATATTTTAGGTCTTTAAGGAGATTTTTGAGGGTTTTATTGAGGATTTATTTTTTAAGGCCTTTAAGGAGGTCTTTCAAGAGGTTTTCAAGATCTTTTTAGGAGGTTCTTGATGACTTCAATTAATTATTCAGGACTTGCAAGGAGATATTTGAGGTCTTCAGGGAGGTTTTTGAGATATTTAAGGACATATTTTAGGTCTTTAAGGTGGACTGCTTCATGGACTGACTTAAGTTGTGGTTTTCCTTTGTCTTAAATGTGTTTTGTTTGCAACTCTTGGAGTGATCATTCTACTTATCAGACATTAAAGTCTAAATAGATTGACAAGCTTGCAATCCTCAGCTCAGTACAGCTTTCAGTCCTATTCTCCAAAGTCTAGATTTTGGACAGAGACAGCCTCCTCTGAGGAACCACTTGGCAGATTCATCCAGCGTCATAGTTAAATCCTTCAGGTAGACGTACCTATGAGTCCGTGGACCAGAGGGGAATACTGGTTGTTGTTGGGGATGTAGACGCCCAGGAAGTCGACGTTAACGGGATTTTTCTTCCACACGCGGTGAAGCAGCACCATCACCTGGATGTTATCATTTATTGTGATGGTGACCTGAGAGTTCTTCACAATGGAAATCCTCACCCTGAAACAGAAACATGCTGCATTAAACCAAACTGACGTTGGGACAGAGAGGCAGACGTCGGAGCTAAAGGCGCTTCGGCTACCCGTCCTGTGTGATGTCGGCCGTGGCACCCCAGGTGAAGGAGTGGTTGTTCCTGCCGTCGGTCACGGCGATGCTGTCGGTGCCGACCGTCACGCTGATTCCCTCTGGCTGGTAGTAGATGGAGATAATGCCAAAGTAGGTGTTCGCTTTGCTTTTGTGCTTAGAGCTGATCAACTGTCCGTTAACCACAACACCTTTAGGACAGGAGAGATGGTTAGAAAGGAGGGTTAGCACACGAAACTTAATGTCAAACTGTATCTGACAGTTCAGTGAGCATCAGGCTGAAAGTTTGGCATCTTTTTTCACTTAATATATACACATAATATTATTTGTTAAGGGAATAGTTTGAAATGTGCCTTTTAACGTTTTTGGCAAGAGTTAGACGAGAAGATCGATACCTCAGTCACATATGTGTTGGGTTAATGTGAAGCTACAGCCAGGAGATGCTTAGCTTAGCCTAGCTTAGCATAGCTTAGCTTAGCATGTCAAATGTGTCTATACAGCAAGTTTTAAAACAACCTGAGTTGACCAAAGTGCTGTATACGTTATAAGACGTGCAGCAAAAGCAGTATGTGCAAGAAAAGACAAAACACTGGATAAAAATACTAAAAAAAAAAGACGAACATGATAACAACTTGTGATACTAAATGTAAACACCGCTAAGAGCGAAGATACGGACTGAGAAGTTTTAAAACCTGTGTATGACTTCATGAACAAATAAAAGAAATCAATTCTGCAGTTTCGGACGGATGGAATTCAGTTAAAATGTCTGGATCCAAAGGGAAAAATGAACCTACCAGCACCTTTAAAACTCTACTATGTGTGTATTCTGCAGTAAAACAAAGCAAGATTACAAGTTGTGGGTTTGCGACTTGACTATTTATCAACAAGCTCAACAATGAACTTCACAATGATGACTCCAGGAAGTCACTATGATGCTGATCTTCTTATCTTTCCAAGTTTCCTGCTGAACTTTTGGTTTAAATGTGCTGAACTGTTGGGGGTTTCGGAGGACGGTGGGGATTTATTTCCTTTGTTTGTGGTGTGCTGCACACTCAGCAAAGCCCTTTATGGCTAATTCATGACTTATGATTTCACTTTAAGTAAATAAAACGGTAGATAATGGTACTAATACATCATGCAACGCCTTTAAAGCTAGGGTAGGCAGTATTTTTTGGGCATTACTCTGCAAAATCGCAATTGAAGTGGTCTGATCTGCTCCTCCTGGCTCTGTTTTCAGAATAGTGAATCAAACCCACGACGAGAGCCGGTCATATGCCTTTATACCAAGAGCACAAGAGATAGTATAAATAAAGTCCTACATTTACAGTAAGATGTGGTTTTGAGGTGGATTAACTGGAGCATTGGTTCTGAACTGGTGGTCGGGACTTAAAAGTGGGTCGCAAAGCCATTTTTAGAGGGTCACAGAAGCAAAAAGTAGTGTTAGAGAGTCTTTTATTTTAAAGGATGTGTTTCTTATGACTCAGCTTGCTTTCAATAGCAGGATATTTAGTGGTGGTGACACCAGTAGTTGCCCAATATTAACCTCTAGATTTGGTTCTGTCAGCTTATTGGAGAAATTTATGCTAAAACGTCCCAAAAATGAACCAAAATGTGCTCAGAATCTGTCAAAATGGGCCAAAATATGCCCCAAAACTTGGAAAAAGTGTCAGAAAATACCAAAAATTAGCAAAAAATAAGCCAAAATTTTCCCAAGTTTTATCAAAATGCGTTGAGACTACACCCAAATAAACCTTAATTTGTTAACAGGAACAGCAAACTTCAACAATTTGGGTCGCGACATAGTGGGTCCTGAGGCTGGACCAGATGAGAACCACTGAACTGGAGGACTCCCCCATGAAGCCACTTTTCTGACCGTTTTCATGCATTCGAGTTTGCTTACTCCAGCTTTAACACGAAGCAGTGAAGAACCAAGTACCTGTTCCGCTGTCGGACACCAGGTTGAGAATGTGACCAGGCTTGGAGTCGATGTTGAAGCAGACGTACGTGTCGCTTCCGGGCAGGTGGACGATGAAGTGAGGGTCATTATCGACTGGAAGAGGAAACACCGGAGCTGGTTACACGCCGAGTTCACATGTTAACACTGCAGCTGGGATCAGAAAAAGCATAAACCTGTTACCTAAGTTGACCTGCTGAGGCAGAGTATAGTCTTCCGGACCCTTGTTGGCTTGACTCGGTGGTGCCGGGGTGGTCATCTGGACCCAGGGTGGAGGCTGGTAGACGACCCGCACCGGAGCCAGACCGCTGGACGCCGAACCTCCACCTAATCCTCCACCTGCATCCAGTAGAGACAGTTAAACACAAGAGCTGTCAATGTGTTCTGCTCGACCATCTCTGACTGGCTTGAAACTTATTTATCATAAACCCTGGATATTTTAAATGTCTGTGAAATATTAGCTTCAAACACCAAGTACACATTTTGAAATTTGAACGACAATATCTCAGAATCTATTAAAGATAAAAGCCTGACATTTTCTCTGTTGTTTCTTATTATGTCAGTGAATCAGAATCTGCAATACTGGACAGGTGGATGAAAAACTCTCTGGTTATGGTTGAGCTGAAATATGAAAAAAAAACATTGAATATGTCATGAAAACTCTCATCTTTGAGCACATTAATAACAAAAATACAGTCAACTAGTGATGTTTTCTGAACCACATGTAGCTGCAGGTCACAACAACGCAAAACAAAACATATTTTTAATGTGCAATACGTGATCAAATAGATCAAAGTGGATCAAATCGTCTCTGATTATAGTCATGGAAAGTCTCATCTTTGAGCAAACATAAGCGAAAATGTTGATAATCTTTATAAATGTCCTTGTGTTGCTTTTTCGTCGGGCACCTGAGCAGCAGCCTTGCTTGGGGTCCTTCGGGGAGTCGGCCAGCAGCCTCTCCTTGGCGTCCTCGCTCTCCACCAGCAGGGCGGTGAGCGGAGTGACGAACTGATGCTCCACGGCCAGAGCCATGATCCTCTGGGTGATCTTCCTCTTTTTGACAGCTGTTGGAGCCAGAGACCTGGAGGGAAGCCACACTGCAGCGGTCACTCACCGACTAAACCACAACGTTTTCCGAGAGAGGTTCGACTATCGGGTGTGATTTCACCATTTATTTCTAAGTATGGATGTGGTTTCTTCAGTGTATTCTGAATTCAGCCTCCCACCTCTCACTGATCAGCTGTTTGATGGTCAGATAAGCCCACATCTGTCTGGCGAACCCGGTGAAGGAGTGCTGCTGCTTGGCCAGCTCGGCGTCCAGCTCCGTAGTGTCGGCATCCGTCTCTAAGGTGATGTCCAGACGGGCCTGCAGGGAAAAACGGGGCAGAAGAGCTGCAAAAAATACGCTTTATCTTCATATTTTTTGCCCTCCTCTGGGAAGACAGAGATGTGACACGACTTCAAGATCAAGGAAAACATGAACAATGGTGTGAAAATAGTCCTTATGAGTGGGTTTCAGTCTGGTTTCTCTAGTTCTATTTTCAATTTGAAGCTAATTTTGCTTCGTGCTTTGTTGAAAAGAGCAACAGGGACATATTTTGGGATGTTTTCAGACTGATATATACACTGCACTAATCTGATATTAGCAACGGCTTCCAAGCTTTAGCCTTTAAACTGAAGTTAAGGGATTCCTCTTCTTAGTTTACACATATCTAGGAGCTGTGGCTGATTTTTCTCTCGAAACATCAAACACTGCTTCATTTGAATATCTGTTTGTGACCTTGAGAGGTAAAACTAGCAAATATTAAATGCATTAAAACCCCTCTGGACTCCAAAACCTGCTGGCCGGCTTGTTATCTGTAAAAAGAAATCACCAAAATGACAGCGTGGTCCTTGAGCTAATCAAGTGAGACGTGCAGTTCAATCACAACCAGATCTAAGCATGTATTTGCAAAAAAATTCAACTATATCACCTCGTTCTACATGTCTCATTTAAAATTACGCCAAATCAGCGAGCAAATTCTGTAGAAAGTAAAAAATTCTGAGCGAAACCGAAAAGCTACGAGGGACTCAAGTGTGACCCACAGTCAGTGTTTGAAAAATCAAGAGCTGAAGGCTTCATTTACACATGAGAACATTAAAAATCCAAGCAGTAAAATGTCCATCATGTGTAGAGTCATTGTTTTTTCAGTATTGGTAGCAGCTGTGTGGACTGGGGGAAATGTTGTACATGTTGGTTAATAAGAAATTCTATTTTTGTTTTTTCATTTTTAAAGGTTTATGGCATTTTAACTGTATCACACTGCACAAAAGAGACACCTGAGTTCTCTCTTCTTCTAGTCTTAGTTGTGCTGCTTCCAAAGAGGTGCAGGACTTTATATTGCAGTGAAAAATGAGCCCACAGTGAGTAAAAATACCAAGAAACCCTTTGGAGTTGAGGGGGTTACAGATAGGGAACTGCCAAACCAGATGTTCAGACATTAAAGTAGCTGAAGTGATGCCGACGTGTTTTTCACTCACGGCTGCTGCAGTGGTGATGCTGGTCAGCGTGTTGCTGTCAGAGGGCAGGACCCTCCCGGCGACCACCAGCTCCGAGCCGCTGAAGTACTTGTCGAAGCGGTTCTGGGTGACTTCGCTCACCGAGTCCTCCGGGAACTGGATGGTGATTCTCCTCAGCAGGGGAGAGGAGACCTGGCTGTAGAACGTCTGCAGAGACAGAGAGAGACGGAGAGCTGAGGAGGTTCTGTACGACGGTTAGGAGCAACGAGAGGAATTATAAATACATCTGATTCAATTACAAGATCATTGCTGGATTTATAAAACCAATAACTGAGCTGTTATTTGCCAAATAACAACAGTCAAACTGGGTTTATCACAAGAAAATGATCCTCCAGACTGTTGGAACATCCCACAAAACATCTCAGACTTAACACATAAAGACACAGACAGTAGATCTGTCTGAAGGAGCTTCTTCTGCTTTCATAAAGTTTCATCCTTGTTGCTTGGTGGAGGTGGAACGAGGACAGTTCCGTACCCGTAGCTGCTCTGCGGCGTCGTGGTTGGCGTAGATCCTCTGAGCCATGCCCCTGTTGTCGTTGGCGATGCGCTCCAGGAAGTCGTAGTCGACGTCGAAGCCGATGCCCAGCGAGAAGAGAGAGAACTCCTCCCTCATCACTCGCTTCACGTTCTTCTGGATGGTGCCGAGCTTGATCTCTCCTGCAGGGAAGAAACCACGGTCAGGTCAGACGTTCAGAGTCTCCTTCAGTAGCATCTTGAAGGCTGAAGAGTTGGTTTCATCTTCAAGGACCTTACTGGTACCATTTCTGACATCTGATCAGGTAAAGAGACTACAGACCTCCACCAAAGATAAATGAAATGATGAGAAATAACAGCGAAAAGTTCCATCTTTGAGCTCATATTAAAAAAAAAGTTAATGATGCAGAAGTCAGCTGGTGATATTTACTGAACCAGATGTAGCTGCACGTCACAATAATACAAAAAAAACATGCAAGCTTTTATATCTGACTGACGAAGGAAGATCTGGAAGAACACACTGGTAGGTAGCCTTCTGGAGTTTCAAAATGTATATATATATATGGGATGTTGACGATGGGTAGAAGGCTGCCACTGGTTGCACATTTCAAGTGGTTTTCTTCTCTCCTATCATCGACATGGTAACCTTTTAAAAACCCTCTTCATTCAACAACCACCTCTGGTCTAGCAACCTACCACATCAAAATAAAGTTTTAATTTGGTGAATTAGCCATTTTTTTTATGATGGTTCTTCCTCCCTACGAGTAAATTTTCCACCAAAACAACTCCCCCGACGTGCCATCGCTGCATCCTTGGCACAGCTCCAGCCACAATTTTAATTAGTTGAAAGAATTACCGACAAGCCAGAGCGTTTTTCTCCTATAACAGAAAGATCATTCAGAGTCCTGTAGAAGTTTTTGTTTGTTATTCATGTCAGGGATCATCTACAAAACTACTAATCTCAATTAGATGAGGAACTGCCAGCAACTTGCTTCAGATCTGTAAAATACAAGATCATCAATCCATCATCTATACACTGCTTTATCCTCTGTAGGGTCGCGGAGGGCAGGAGTCTATCCCAAATGACTTGGGCGAAGGCAGGAGACACCATGGACAGGTCACCAGCCTATCACAGGGCTACACATAGAGACAGACAAGCACACTCTCATTAACACCTACAGACAATTTAGAATCATCAATTAACCTCAGCATGTTTTTGGACTGTGGGAGGAAGCCTGGTGGAAACCCATGCTGCACAGGGAGAACATGCAAACTCCACACAGAAAGATCCCAGGCTTCCTAACCGGGAAGTGAACCGGGGATCTTCTAGCTGTGAGGCGAAGCTGCTAACCAATGAGCCACTGTGCAGCCCAATGCACAATCAAACCCTGCTTTTTTCTTCCAGCCCACCCTCTAATAAAGCCACCTGCGTATCATGTACACTTAATATTACTAGATATGGAAAAATACATTAAAAATCCATGCAGTCGCTGCAGAACAGTCAGCAGAAACAGAAAGTAGACTTCATGTGTCGTCCTTTGATGGACATTTTTAAACCAACTTTAACTCATCGTTTTCTATTTCTATGTACAGATAGGCGCCTGAGGTGGAAAGTGAGATCTTTTTATTTGGAGTTGAGTGGGTTTTTTCTTGCTTACCAACGGTTGGGTCTCCGTCAGACACCAGGATGATCATGGAGACGGAGCGAGGGTCGATGAGGCCCTGGTTGGACGCCTTCACCAGCATCTGGACTGCTCTCATCAGCGCCTCGTTGATGTTGGTGCCTGGAATCGGTCATTAACAGACAATTTTTAGGTTTATCAGGTCATCATAGCAGCTACAGTTGGTTAGAGGACCATACTCTGTCATACCTCCGTTGGGTTTGATGTTCTGGATGTATTTCTTGGCGTCTGCAACCTGAATAGAAGATCCGGGAACCAGCTCCTCGCTCCAGCAGCGCACGTTGTGGTTGAAGTCGATGATGCTGAAGTTGTCGTCGATGGTCAGGTCGTCCAGAATCGCCTGCATGGCCTCGACTGTCTGGGAGAGAAGTTGGGGGTTAAAGGCACCACAAGGAGGCAGCGCTCCGCAAAACCAAGATAAGGGTTGAACAAGGAGCAGACGATCGTTGGAGGGTCCAAAGTGCTGGAAGCTCCGTCCAGCTGTCACTCACTTGCTTCATCTTGACCCCCCACATGGATCCGCTGACGTCGATGACAAACACGATGTTTTTGGGCAGAGGGGAGAGGTTGGACGGGGCGAAGAAATGGACGAAGTGACCGTCTGAAACCTGCAGGGAACAGTTGGAGCTTCAATAACAGTCGCCTCCAAATGGTTTTCTAGATGTTTCCAATAGTTGACAAGCTTTAGTGAGCGATACCTGCAGCTCTCCAGCATTACTGTCTCTGGTCACGTCATATCTGACCGTGAAGACGCCGTCTATAGCGCTTCCTGTGCAGTTGTCACACTTCCTCTGCTGCTGCAAGTTGGGCTTGAAGACGATGTGAGCCTGAAGACGGAGAGAAGTGGAAAGATCCAGCCTCTTTAATGCACCTAGTTAGATTTCCTCCACCAAAGTCCTCGCTGTCATCTGCCTTTCTGTGTTGCTACACCTCAGCACAGCCCTTTTGCATATTTATTAAGCTTGAAATGTCCTGTTGATAACACCTTTAAGAAGTCTTTTTCTCCTTTTTGTAAGGCTTTTTGTTTTGCACACATTTAATCAGCAGATTCCTTCTAAATTCCACTGTATTGTCGTCTTGGGCTCCATTATAATGACGATAAAGCCTCTAATTCTAATTGAACTGATTATGGTCTCCATTTAGTGAAATAACTCAGACTTAAACAACAAAAGAAAGAAATAAGTACTTTGCATGGAGGTGGCATCATCATGTTTCAGCCAGTAATCCTATATTAAAGCTTTCACTATTTACTTCACTATTTTAACTGTTAAACTTCAAAATGAGATTTAAAAAAAAGGTTAAACAAACCATCAAACCTTTACAGCTACCTGACTTTGTGTAAATAAACCGCTGTGGAACATCACTTGAACGTCAAATGTTTTGAAATTGCATCACTTCTATTTAATTTTATTATTTCTAAGTTGACAAGGGGAGTATTTCCTCTCTTGAACGATCAAAAACAAATATTTTAGAAAGACGATATTGAAAATACAGACCCCCCTCCAAAAAAACGGCAATAGAACTGAACACATGTATGATCTTTGAAACAAATACATATTATATAACTATAACTATGAGTTTCAAGTTTCAAAGTTTTTATTGTCATGTGCACAGTAAAGAAACACGTTTCCCTGCACAATGAAATTCTTACTTTGCTGTCCACTCAGATTGCCAGCAACAAGTTTAAAAAAATAGTATATACAAATAAAATAGAGTAAAATAGAAATTAAAAAAAACAATGTAAATATGAACAGTAAAGTGTATTTAGTGCAAAGTAGTGCAAAAAATGTAAACAGAAGCGAACTGCAGTTTCAAGTGTTTGGCTTTTTAAAGTGTCCTTAGTATGTATAGTAATGTTAGTTATTAATTTTACATCAGAACTTAGAAGAAATACAGTTACTGAAGGGTGGTAGAATCAGATTTTGCACACTTCTGTTGTGAGCTGTAGTTCTGCAATATTAATCACATGACTGATTGATGAACTATAAATTACAAAAGCTGGAAAAACTCCTCTACAACGCCCTGATAATGACAAAAAATAGATTTTTATCTCAAATTTTCCATAAATATCGATAAAAATAATAAACTGCAACCAAATTTATTGAAAGCATGCGTTTGAATTCCACATTCCACATGTATTTACACATTTTTTTGACTAAAACATTGATTTTACAGAGCTGTGCGGCCTTGACGTAGTGTTTGCCGTTGTTTAAAGTGTTACCTTGTCTTTGGTGGATGTAACTTTAACCAGCTCTGAGAACTGCGCTCCGAGGGTGTTTGGAGTTTGAACCGTGGAAATTCCCTTCGGCTCGTAGATGTACACATCCACCTGAGGAGAGAGGCGGGGTTAGAGGTGACCGACAGAAGCACAGACAACACGTGGATCTGGGGATTCTCACCTGGAACTGAGGCACCAGCCTGCCGGGCTGCAGGTACAGCGAGTGCTCGTAGAATCCCAGCTTCCTGTGCATCATCTCCTGGTAGTGCAGCTCGAACTCGATGTTGCTGCCTGGAGGGACGTGGACCTCCGTTTTGAATGTCTCCATGTCCTGGGAGTTGGCTCTGTGGAGCAGCAAAATAAGGCGTTTTGATTCAGTTCAAAGCTGAACAGAAGCTCCAGGAGGCTGCTTCGGTACCTGATGATCCCCGCCGCCTTCCCTCTGGCTCTGGCCTGGGCGTACAGGTTCCTGGCGACGGTCTTCTCCTTCACCGAGCCCACGAAGGTTATCCCGTTCACATTCCTGCAGCACAGACAGAAGTTAAAGCTGCTCTGTGCGGCAGACGGACCGCGTGTGGATCCGGACTCACATGGTGAAGTTGGAGATGAAGGCCCGTTTGGGGATCTGGACGTTGAAGCCGATGCTCTGAGCTTTGGAGCCCGAGTTGAGCACCGAGCTCCTGACGGTGGTGTGGGCGAACCGAGACGTGATGCGGCTCTCCACCTTGTAGCTCTTAACGGTGATGTCATCTCCACGGATGGCCTGCGGGGAAAACAAAAGAATCTGAAGAAGAATCTGAGAATCTGGGACACTCTTCTGCCTTTATGGACTCACCTCTGGTAAAATTATTCAACTTTTCTCACCAGAATTCGACCCTTTTCAACCTAATTTGCTCTTTTCCAGCAATAATGACAATTTTAAAGGTGGCTTCACTTTGCTAACACGTCCATATGGTGTTCTTTAACATGCTAGAGGACATAAAACGAGCAAAATAAACCGTTTCCACCATTTCCACCTCTAAACAGGTGGTCTCAAAAACACAGATTCAGATTTTCGGGGTTTCGTATGTCACAAATCTAGAGAACCAATCACGTCAGCTTGCAGAGTGGTACTTCCTGTATCGGCCTCCTACATGCAAGGCTGAATTTCTCCGGCCTGCCATTGTTTTGTGCTTAGTTTTGTAATGTTTTAGGTGAGCTGGTGTGCTCGAGAGAAGCAGAGTTTCATCTGCATCTCGTTTTAAAAGATAAGTTGATTATTTGAATGGAAAAAAACCGTCTAAATATGTAACTTTGATACACAGAGATGAGTTTTTAGGGGTGTAATTGGTGACCGAAGTAGGACTTGATTAAAAAACTATTTTGCCTTTGGTGGTAGTTTAATAAATTGCTTTTTTAATTAAGCTTAGATACTTTGGTCACCTCAAATACTACATTTTGTATCTGCACTGGTCAAGAAATGGTGTTTATTGTGGACTGAAAACATCATAAAGGTGCAAGTAAAGCCAGTATTTTACCTTCTGGTGAATTCCACATTCGCTTTGACACACAGGGATGAGTTTATAGGGCTTCTACTTTGCACCTTAAACAACTTTTACCACAGTTTCGTTTAAATTTACACATCATTAGCATCGTCTTTACACCGTATGACAGCAAAACGTCATCACCGCTTTAGACGTCTTGTGATTAATCTTATAAAACGTGCACCAGGAAGTGGGTTCTTGGGAAGTAATTGAAGGAAAACTCAGACATTTAAGGGAGAAGATCAGTAGAACTCCTATAATAGTCAACAGTTAGCTTAGCTTAGCTTAGCATGACAGATTAGAAACAAGCAGAGAGCAGCTAGTCTGTTCCTGCTAACTCCTCCAAAGCTACATTAACTAGCTCTTTATATCCTGTTAGTTGAATTAGTGCAAAGATCATAGTGTTTATATGAATTATGTGGACAAAAGGGGATCGTAGTGCAAAGAATCTGTAGCTAGGTTTTAGCTTTTTGTCCTTTAAAACATTGTTTATTAGTTTTTCAGTCGTCGAATCCCATCTTCTTTCAGCCTCTTGGAGCTGGTTGGGTAATTCTTCCGTCATCCTGGTGACAGCAATCCTAAATTCTTCACCTGGAAGAAGCTGCTCTTCTCTTGTTTCGGTTCTTGAAGGTGTTTAAACTCTCATTCAACTGAGAAGACTTCTTGGATTAGAGGTGAAACTTCTTCAAGAACCAAAAAAGACAAGTCCAGTTGCCTGAACGCATGAAGCATGGTAGCTTTAGCTGAAAGTTCTCCATTAAATCTCAACTTTTAACGAGCCAGGAGTCAGATTTGAGTCGTCTTATCGTGGTTTTTAGATGATAAACAGACTAGTAAGTTGATAAAACTACATTCTAATGCAGGAAACGCCACACGACTGCGCCGCTGATTTGATTTCTTGGGCGGAAACAGGAGTAAAGTCAATAACCTGCCAGTCACGAGAAGCTCTTCAAACAGCAGCGCATTGATTATCAGATAAGCCTCAACTCTGTCACAGTGGACAGAAGCTCCGACAGCAGGCGGGGAGTCGTACCTCAAAGTCTTCCTGCTCCTCGCTGGTCAATATCGCCCTCTGAAACAAACAAGTCACACATCTTCATCTCCGCTCAGAGCAGATTATTCATCTCAAAGTGCTGCTATTAAATCAAAACACCAAGCAGGGTTTAAATCAGGGTCACACCAGGTCTGTTTGCTTGTTGGTGAGTTTTCTTCTGTGTAATCAGCGATCGATGATTTCAAGAGTTGCAACATCGACGAGACCCACATTTCCAGCTTTGTGTTATTTATGATCATTAAACAAAAGCCTCACCTTGTGTCTCTCCCGGTGGTCCTGAATATGTGGCTGAAGGAAGAGAATTATCATTAAAATCTGGTTTTTTAAAGCATTTTTCTGCAACAGTTTAAGAAAAAAGTCGTATTTTTATGTGATTAGCAGCTAATTTAGACAAAAAACACACAAAAGACTCGCTTGTAGTACAAAATAAGAGCCAAGGATGAAGGCAAGTTTTAGATTTTATTGTGAAAAACTAACAAAAACACAATAAAGAAAGTTTTGACCAAAGATTTTTTAAAAATTACATTGAACTTTTATGTAAAATAAAATGATTACGGCATCAATTTGGATTCTTTTTCTGTAGCAACTACTCATGCTTGTACAAATATTTTTAAAAAATTAGTTTCAACTTTTAAATTAAAGAAAAAAATGAATAAAATGTGAAAAAAAACTCAGAAAGCACAGATTAGTTTGAATTTCAAAATAAGAGTCAAGACAAGATTTTACTCTGAAAAACTAATACACAAGAAAGAAAGTTTCCTACAAGGACAAAAACATCTGATTTAACTATTAAATTAAACAAGAAATGAATAAAATGTGGAAAAAACACTTAAAATCAGACTTGTGTTGGATTTCAAAATAAGAGCCAATGATGAAGATTTTATCCTCATAGGAAATAAAGTTTCCTATGAGGATAAAAACATCTGATTGAACTTTTATGTAAAACAAGACTAATTAGGACAAAGGATGAGTTTAGTTCACTTGTAATTTTCACATTCTGACGTGTTTCGGTGAATTTTAAAGTGAGTTTTAAAGGTTAAAGGTCAGGAAAAACATTTTAATTTCATTTAAAAAACTAATATTTACATAAGAAATTGGATTAAACTTATAGGTTGAACACAAAGAGGAAAAACACATGAATTCTGCATGTTTTCAGCAACAATTTAGATAGAAGTTGTGTGTTTTTTCACATTTAGACAAACTTTAGTGAATTTTTAAGTGAGTTTTAAAAGGTCAAAAGTCAGAACAAACATTTCAGTATTATGTAAAAAAAATTATCCATGAAAGAAAACAGAAAGCAGACGTGAATTTTGTGATTTTTCTTCAAAAAGTCGAAGCAGGTACTTGAATTTTTTTTCACATTTTGACAACTTTAGTGAATTTTAAAGCTGTAAAGTTGGGGCAAGCTTTAGGATTTCATTAAAAAATATATATATACTTAAAGAAAATTCATACAAAACAAGCCTTTTCTGTCTAAGTTTGTTTCTTAACATCTCTATTTATTAAAATTAATGTTAAAAATTATAAAATTCCACCAAAAAAACAAAAAAAAATTAAAAAAGTGAAGTTATGCCTTCAAAATAAGAGCGCCCACTCTCAGTAGATCCTACATCTACTCACATATATCAGAATATTAATGTACGTTTTGGCTTTCTTGACACACACTTTGGTTTTCACTCACCGCCTCGTCCTCCCATTCTCCGTCTATCACGAACTCGAAGCAGCCTCCCTGACGGAGCGCCAGGAGCCCCAGAAGCAGCAGCAGCAGACGCCTCATGATTTCCAGGCCTGAAGTTCACACACTCATATCCTCACACACACATTAATATAAAAAAAAAACCCACAACACCCGGAGCTGGAGAGAGTCGGTCCGTCTGCAGGGAGCTGGAGGTTAAAATCCACTGAACTGATCGACTCCCGGCCCCCAGTCAATATTTGTTGTGCTTCATGTAACCCGGAGATCAGGAGGACACTTTGAAACTTGACCTGCAGATAAACAGGACACATCGGAGTCACCGCAGGCCTCACAGCTTCTAATCAGCTCAGGCAAAACTCTCAAACTCAACACCAATCTTTCATTTCTGATCTGAAAACGCCATTTCTGTCAAGAGTTCGTACGAAATAAAGGCACAAATATGAACATTTTCATGACACAAACCTGCAGCTGACAGTAGAAACATGTAATGCTGCTCTTCAGCCACAAGAGGGCACCAAAGCCAACAAGCTGCTGACTCCTTTCAGGCCAAAAGTGACTGATTTTGCCTACAAGCTTGATTTTTGGGGGAAATAACGCTTTTTTTTTACACTGCAATTTAAAACAATAACAAAAATTAAAATGCAAATCAATCAAGAAGCACTGAAAGCGTCATAAAGGTCAAACAGTCAAACAAACTACACACAGGCCTCTGTTCATGAGGCGGCATCACCCAGTTTAAAATAACACTTAGGAGGGAAGAGGAAATGTTGATGATGAGCTCAGAGTGAAGGCTGTGGTTAAAGGCTTTGGCTCGTTCCCTTCAAGGCTCCTTGTAAACTGCAGCTCCTGTGCCGTTCAGTGACTCCATCCATCGGGCTTCAGTGTGATCCAGCAGCAGGTTGTAAAACAGGAATGAACCTTTTAACAGGCTCCGTGTCGCCCAGGCTGGTTCTTAAAATCCTCATTTTCTGTGCAGTTTCATGAAGATCAAACTTGAAACTGATGCAAACACTAGAAAAGACTCTATACTGGTGATCTAACCTTGGTTTTATTGTGAAAGGGGCTCTTTACCACCTCTGCACTCCACTGTAAATGGATTTAAAACACAATAAAGGTACAGTACGTCATTCCTGCTACTAGAGGTCTCACAATCTAAACAACTAAAGATGTAGTTTGATGATGTGGTGAAGTAGCGTTGAATCATGGGAGTTGTTGTCTTCGTCACTATTACCAATAAAACTATCTAACGATCTATTTTAGCTGCTTTAAATGCAGCATAACAACTTAATTCCAGGGTCACACATTATTTAAGAACAAATTTCTATTTGTAAAATACAAATTTTTGATGTGAGCATTTTTTTTACAGTTAAAATGTAAATTAATGTTTTTTCTGTGATGTCACTAAAGTATTATGA
Source organism: Dascyllus trimaculatus (assembly GCA_024666655.1). NCBI lineage: Eukaryota > Metazoa > Chordata > Actinopteri > Pomacentridae > Dascyllus > Dascyllus trimaculatus. The sequence continues at coordinate 4,992,103 of CM045465.1, read as the reverse complement.
TTGTTTTAAAAACTGGAAATATCTGTAACTTTTACATCCTTTATGTACATCATCTTATTTTAAATAATGTAAAATATCTGTAAAATACAGATATTACTAGCTGATTTTAAAAGCAGTAAAACAAAGTGAATTTATGATCATATATTGTAAAAAATAAAAATAAAAAAATAAAAGAAACCCCTAAATGATTATTTGTAAAATACAATAAATCAACAGATTTTTGATGTGAACATTTTTTACAGTTATGTCTATTTTTTAAACAGTTAAAATGTAAATTAATATTTTTTCTGTGATTTTATTACTAATTATGTAATTAAAAAAGACAGAAAAAATCTGTAAAACAACCCTTATAATGATGTAGAAATTTTAAACCCTTTTAAATTTATTTATTTATATTTTAAATAATGCAAAATATCCGTAAAATAAAGATTTTTTAAAATAATAAATTAATTAATAATTACATAAATAAAACATAAAACAAATGACTCTGTGAAATAAAATAAATCAACATATTTGTGTGATGTTACTGACAAAGTTTAACAGTTCTTTGTTTTGTTTTTATACAGTTAACATGTAAACTAATGTTTTTTTGTATTGATTGTATTTAATATTATTTGATATTATCTATAATTTAAAAAAACAGGAAAAGTCTGTAACATAACAGGTAGAATAATTTACTGTTTTTCAATCTTTAATGTATTTTTCCTTTAAATAACAGGAAATTTACAGTTAAATATAAAAGAATAAATTATTATTTGTAAAAAAAAAAATACAGCTTCTTGATGTGGACGTGATTTATAGTTTTGTCTTGGTTTTTTTTTACAGTCAACATGTGAAGCAACACATCTTTTCTGTGAATATCCTGAATATTATCTGTAATTTAATTATTAAACAGGGAAGATCTGTAAAAATAAAAGCACATTGTTTAGAAATCATTAATTTTTCACATTATACACATTATTTCTTAAAAAATAATGACATGTTCAATGTTTCCCTTCATGCTCTGATCTTGTGGCTCTTTTTAACTCAGAGCTGATTAAAATGATGTATGTTGACTGTGTTCACTTCAAACTCACACTAAGTGACTCTAACAGGACAGTTAAGTCTATAAAAGCAACACAGAACATCAACAACAATCAACAGTTGGTGGTTTGGTGTCAAAATGGCCCAAATGTGTGGAAACAAGAGATGAAAACACCAGAATGCAGAACTAAACCAGGTTCAACCTGGGATTAAAACACATGAAGTCTTTACTGAGTGTCTCCTTTTGGGCTTTTTGCCACCAGTGGGACGTTTTCGGACGATGCTTTACTCAAAAAAAACTCCGACTGTCCCTGAAGGCAGCAGCAGCAGCAGCAGGACTCCCCTGCATCTCTCTCCTCCGGCGGGTCGGTGGGCGGGTTTCTCTGCTCCACACCGAGTCCCAGTCCGGATCCCCTCAGTCTGATCTGGACGCAGATTCAGACTCGGACTTTGGAGAAGCTGCGCGCCGGACAGAATGTCCCAAACATCCCTTTAATGAGATTTAATGTCAAACTAAAGCTGCAAAGATGCTGCTGTGGACTCTGCTGCTCTGCTTTACCACCAATGTACTGGGACAACCGGAGGAATCCCAGTCTGAGGATGACGTCGATTTGGACTTGGCAGACTTTAATTTAGACATTGTAAGAGATTTATTTTTTTTAGACGAAGGTTTTGCGCATTCTGGTGTTTGGGTTTCCTTTTATGATCATGTTTGTGTCTCCAGGCGCCGCGCAGGGTCCCCCGGCAGGTGAAAACTATTTTATCCAAGGTAAGAACCACTAATATTCCAATTTACCGCTCAGCTTTTGCGTCTTTACGCACTTTTATTAATTAAACTATGAAGCTAGTTAGGGTTGAGAGCAAGATCGTATTCATTTAAAGTATAATTTTAACGAAAAGCAAAGGGAAATGATCATCTGATGAGGTTTATTTGAATAAAAGATAAGAAGTGAGTCTTATCTTGGCTTCAAGTCTAGATCTTATTATTCGGCAAACTAGATGGATCAGATTCCCTCAGAGAGTTTATGGTTTGAATATTTGTTTTAAATTTTGGTGAACTGGCCTCACTGGCATTGAGAAAACATTTCATAAGGAATGAACTTTATGTCTGGATACTGGTCCAGAATGTATGACCTAGTTGAAGTGGATTCTGTCGCTCTGAACTTGTGCGCCTTTGGGCGTGACGCGCAGGAGATCCGCCAAGCGCGCAGATGTGCCAGAGTGTCTGTAATGCTCTGGATCGAAGCTCCTGGGAACAGATTGCGCTGACTGTTTTGTTTTGTTATTGTGACTGTGGGGAAATCCGGAGTTTATTGTGGTGAGATATCTGTGCTGATAAAAATCAAAACGAGAAACTGGCAAAGCGCACAAAAAGCGACGCGTAAAATGGCACCAAATCTGGCACCAGCGACGCTTCTCCACGTTATACTTACAGGCGTTTCTGCAGGGTTGTTCTTTAACGTTTTCTTTTGCAGGAGACCAAACCTCACATCCATGAACTCTCCATTAAAACCACCATCATCTCCCGCTACGCCTTCACCGCGGTGTACTGCGCCATGATCAACCGGCACACCGCCGCCACCGAAGGCGTCTTCCAGTTTCAGATCCCCGCGGACGCTTATGTCTCCAACTTCACCATGTAAGAGCCACACGGGGCATGAGAAGAGCCACAATAACTGGCAGGTGGTGGCGGATTTGAGGTCTTAGTAAGATAATTAAAGCATGAAAAGGATAAAAGTTGGGGTTTTTACGCAGCAGCTGGAAGATCTTTGCTATTTCCAAATGAATGCAGGGCGCACAGAAGAGTTTTACTAACCCACCGAAGTGCATGTCAAATTTCAAATCACTATAAAATGTACCCAAAAGGTGCACACAGTATTTTCACTTGTATTGCAGCTTTTTTGAGAGACTTTCCTCTAAAATGAAGCAAAACCAGCTTGAGATCCATCATCACGATAGTAAAACACTGAAGAGGAAAGTGACAGAACTGGATTTTGATGATTAACAAGTTCAAAATCATCTTATGAGTTGTTCAAGTGTGAAACTAGCAAAGTTAAATTAACCAAAATTGAGAAAACAAGTTCAATAAACTTCAGATAGTAAGTTGAGTCGGTTACTCACACAGACAGTCTGGCTTTCCTGCTACATTTTCTAAGTTTGAAATGTTTCTTCTTCATTTCATGTTAACATTTTACAACATTATTGCAGCTAATTTTAACCAAAGTCAAGACAAACTGTAAGGCTGCTCCTGGTTACAGTGAGAGAAATGAGAAACCTACAGATGCAGGGACTGAATGAACCTTTATCACGGTTGAAACTGTTTTAAATATTATGAAAGGAAGCAAATAGCTAATTTAACATAAAAGAGTCTGTAGAACAATGCATCATGGGAAATCTGCTCATGCGCTTGTTTTGTTTCTTACAAACTTAATTTACTGAACTGAAGTTATAAGAACTCACATTTTAAAATTCCACAATCGAATAAAAATGAAACTAATTTAGGTTTAAATACAGGAGGTCCTCGGTTTACGACGGTCTCGGTTTGACATGTTTTGTGGTTACGAACGGCTTCCTTAAATGACTTAAATAGCCTAACGTCGACATTAGCGGTTCAGTTCGTAAATGATACGATAGTCAAGTCAGAACTAGCTGCTGGTGCGTAGCAGCGAACACAGTCACAGGGGAAACACTGAGTCACACGGCGTAACAACGAAGAAGAAAGCCTCACTGAGTTCGTCGTTGATGGTTGCTGTGTGTTAACCTGCTCTTAACTGTTGCTATTTTGTGTATTTTTTGCCCTTTATTATGCCTCCCAGGCGCAAGGCAGACTCTTCTGATGGCAGCGAAAAGGAAAGCCATCATCATGGAAGTGAAATCAGACACTGTAAAGCGTTCTGAAAAGGGAGGAACGCCGACGAACATTAGCCGCATGTTAGCCTTAAGTCGTTCAACTGTCGCAACGATAATCAAGGACAAAGATCTCTACCTTTAGCAAGTGAAAGGATGCGATTTAGGTAAAATTTAGGTATAAAATCCGACTTAAACCAAAAATCGGCTCAAGATGCGTCACAGGAGCGGATCGTGTTCGTAAACTGAGGACCTCCTGTAAATAGAAATGAGCAAAACTCATATTTACAGTGAGCAAGTCAAATTCCTCGATGTTTTACAGCGAATCAGTTCTTCCTTCTTGGATTCTTTGATTTGAGAGACTTTAAGGAGCAGGAGGGGTGAAGGAAATGAAGCACATCAAACAAGAAAAAGGCCAAAAAAACTGAGAAAAGTTAGATTATTTGTTTTCCCTTTTTATCATATTGTGACCCTTCAGACTGAACTTGTGGGTCTCTAGAGGGGCCTCGACCCACAGGTTGTGAACCTGTCGATATTTAAATGGGTTTCCATTGAGACGCACATTCAGATTCCTGTAGATGTGAGCGATGACAAAGGTTATCAGGAAGTTTTGGCAAGAAATTGCATTTGTTTTGCACCTTGCAGTCACTCAGTCGCTTCTTTAAACTGGAAACAAGCATAAATATCCTCCACGTCACCGTTTCTTCCGCTTCATCCCCAGAATTTGGCCATTCCATTCAGATTTGGACGTTTTTGAAGGTATTTTATGACCGAAACAACAGGATTTAGTGTCTGGTGGGATTTATGATGGCTCAGTTGCTATGGAGACAACTTTTATACCGCTGTTAACACGACCACAGACAGACGAGTTCATTCATGTGCAGCACCGGCACCCGTAAACAGGCAACAAGGGGACTTTGTGGACCATTTCGGGCCCTTTTGTGCGAGAAAACCGAGTCGAGCTGCGACAATAGGTGCTCCTGAATGTGAGCGGCGCTCTAATCCTCGACCTCTGACCCCCCCTGAACCAGGATCATCGGAGGGCGAGTCTACCAGAGCGAGGTCAGGCCCAAGCAGAGGAGGGTCAAACAGGAGAACGGCAAGCCCAGGAACAAACAGGAAGGTGATGCAAGGTAAGAAACACCAGAGCAAGTGCATGTTTTCTTACGTGTGTGGCCTTTCCTATGCTTTAACAAAGCTTCCTCTAATGTTTTCATTAAGCAAACACAGATTTCTTCCCATTTAAAACCTCTTTAAGGCGACCACGAGGCACACAGGCTGCACGATCAACGCTCCACCAATGAAACCGTCACAGAAATCATAAACCTGCGACCCGACGGGTGGAAGAAGTGACATCACTGCTTCCAGCTGTCAGGCGAAACGTGACATTTAATTAAATGCGATTTAGTGATTCATAGACTCCGAATGGTAACTGAGCAGAAGGAGGAGGAAGGAAGGAAGTAATAGATGTGAGATTAGACAGAAGCAGTAATATTGGTGATATCACCGCTTGGACTGGTCACTGCACGGCTCCACCTTAGAGTTTACTCTCTACTCTCCCCTATTTAAAGGTATTTATGTTGCTTTTGCAGCTGCTTGTTCAGTTTCTATTAGTCCACATTCTTGTTTCAGTCAATCTGGTAGCTTTAGATTAAATAGTTGAGGTAAAAGTCTTTATAAAGGCAAGATCTTAGAGATGGAGACAGATAAAACTAGCAGCATCAGCATGGTTTAGAAGTGCAACATAACAGCTACTATGCGTACGATTTTACAGTTTTAACATACAAAACTCAACGTGACGAACTCTAATGTACGACCCAACTGGAGGACGTTGTCTCTCCAACTTCTCTATGAACAAAAAGGAAGCTTCAGAGCAGCTACAATCTTGTAAAATGTGCAATAAGCTCAGTTTGGAGGGAGGATCTTTCACCAGATTCATGTTTGATGTCTCACACCTCGAAAAATATACAGAAGGGTGGCGAATTAAAGAATAACTGGACCCTTTAGCCCCAAAAGTTGGTGGATCTGGTGGCTTTGGTTTGGATCTTCTTGTCCCCTTGGAAGGAAGACTCAATGCAAATCGTTGCAACGGTAGAATTCTAGAGACTTGGAGACCCAATGAGAAAGAGCATTAAAGCTGTTCTGGTGGCACAAAATGGCTTTAGAAGACACTCGGTTGGTTTTTCCTTTAATTTGTCACCTCTCTGTGGATAATTGCATTTATGTGGAGAGAGAATTCTAGCCTAAGTGGATTTAAAATGATTTGTTTTGCCTTTTTTACTTGTTATTCTTTCAGTATCCGACACTAATAACAGGAAATCAATGACGGCCTATTAGAAAACCTAAAAAGTCATGATAGAGTTTTGAAATATTCTGTTATTTTGCATTATAGTTTGTAAATCAGACAACATTTGGCTGCTAAATATCATATTGCTTTATTCCACTCTCTCCTCTCCAGCCCAGAGCCGGAGGTGGAGGTGTTCAAGATGGCGGCCAAAATACCTGGTCGGAACCGGGCCGTGTTCCTGCTGACGTACGAGGAGCTGCTGCAGCGGCGGCTGGGGCGCTACGAACACGTGACCAGCCTGAGACCCCTGCAGCTGGTCAGCCGCCTCAGCCTGGACGTCACCATCGTTGACCACTCGCCCATCACCGACCTGGAGGTGCTGCCGCTGCGAAACGGCAGGAGCAACGCCGCCGCCGGCAGCAGCACCGGAACCAAGACGCCAGGTTGGTAGATATAAAGGACTGGATGAAAGTTTGAACCACTAAAGTTGGGATTTAGATAGAAAATAGCAGTGAATAGCATTTCATCTTAGGTTGTCTCTTCATATAATCCCAGATTGTCTCATAATGCTAAGATCAGACCTTCATTCTGATTCTGGTGTTATATGTAAGGTCACTGTCATGCTGTAGAACCAAAATGGCACCATTAACGCCATGCCACCTCCTTCATCAACTCTTAAAATCATAAAGTACTCAATAAATACTGAATTTGAAGAAAGAAACATGAAAGGCATCCTTGTCCTAAGTTATCTTTCAGGTCACAGCCACTTTATTTATTTGTTCCTTGAGGTGGTTCAACCAAAACACACTTCCTGTCTTTGTTCTGCAGCCAAACTGGAGCCTCCCATCACCACCGCGATCAAAAACGAAAGGAACATCTGCAAGATCACCTTCAGCCCCAACATCGTCCAGCAGGCCAAGATCACCACCAACGGCAACCTGGGCGACTTCGTGGTCCGCTACGACGTCCAGAGAGACATGGGCATCGGAGACATCCAGGTGAGTCCGCCGCCAAAATAAAAGAGACACACATAATAAACACAGGCGTGAGCGAAGGTTTGGGTTAAGTAAAGAACTCTGTGAAAATAGTTTGGATGCACACACACACTCAAGTTTCCCATCCAGCTCCACACTCCTCCACCCACCTGTTAGTCATTCATGTCTCTGGATTCCTGCCACCGGCGTCACTCGGCTGCCAAACTCTTGGTGTCTGTCTTCAGAGCTACAACTGCAACCAATCTCAGGCTGCTGCGTGTCTGAAAATGCTCTTTTTTCTTTTTGTCTCAGGTTCTAAATGGCCACTTTGTCCACTACTTCGCCCCCAAAGACCTTCCTGTGGTGCCCAAGAACGTGGTGTTTGTGATCGACACCAGCGCCTCCATGTTGGGGACGAAGATCAAACAGGTAAACTGGAAACACTATGGATTAAACATCTGTATGTCACCGGTTTTAGGTTTCTGGACAGTTTCCCTACAGCGGCCTTTATGATTTTGTTGAGTTTGAAAACAAAAAAAGTCAAAATCCTCAGATTCCAGCTTCTCAAGTCTGAATATTTTTTGGTTTCTTTCCTGTTCCATGACAGTAAACTAAATATCTTTGAGTTGTGGATAAACAAGACATCTGAGGACGTCGACTTGGGTTTTTCCGAGCACTGATTGATGCCTTTTTAGCCATTTTCTGGCATTTTACTAAAAAGAACCAACCAGTCGTCCATGGAAGTCACTGTTAGTTGCAATCCTATCCTGATAAAACAGTAGGAGTTGATTTGAGAAACGTCCCATGAAGGTGTGTTATGGTGAGATTTGGGCCTTGACTTTTAGAGTGTGTCACAAATCCTTTATTATCAAAAGTACAAAAATGTTTTTTTTCTCTTTACTTCCATCGATACAGATTATTAGTAATCAAGGCGACAGGAAACAAGAATAAAAATCCTGGTTTCAGAATTTAAAATGACTCCAACACAAAACTCTTTTTGGAATGCCTCTGTTAATTTATGTTTTCCATATTTTAATCAAAAGAGACCTTTTCAACAGGCTACTGCTTGGGAGGTAGAACCAAGGCGAAGCATTTTCAGCATTTTGAAATTAATTTGTTTTATTAGGAAAAAGCTGAGTATTGGACGCAATGATCAAGGGAGCAACAGAAGCTGTGAGAATTCAGAGTAAACACAGGAAACTTGTGCTCCAGAACATGGACCATACTAAGTAAAGAACTCCTAAGCTTAACACCACACTTAAGCTTTCCCTATGTAAACCAGTGAGTGGTGATTGCTACCACGTCTTTGGGGTCATCAGGTGGGAAACTCCCTTCAACGGTGTTTCGTCTACTTGGTCCCACAACACCTCCAGGAGGCTAGACGGTGATCACTGGCGTCCCAGAGTCACTTCCCTAATGCCAGCCATCACCACTCCTCACCAAAACACTTGTTTCTTTTGCCTACACTACCACAAACTGCACTGCCATCAACTACCCTAGCCTGTCACCAACTGCACCAGTAAATACAGACCCTGGTTCGGGTAGGGGGTAGTGAAAGTATAGAGGGTGCTGAAGGTGGAGGCAGCATTAAATGAATTGGCAGATTCAGCAAACAAACTAAGAAACTAAGTAGCCACACAACCAAAAATACAACTCAACTCACCTGGAGTGACCGCATGGTTTTAAAACGGGCAACAATAAAGTGAATTTGGCAGCATCTTGAGTTAAATCCAGCAAACGTCTGAATCTCCAGTAAGCAGCTGCTGACGGATGTGATGTTAAGCACTGAAGGTTCACGCTTTACAAAGGTCTGCTCACTTAATGGAGCTCCGAGCAAAGTTTTCTTATTTTATTTGAGTCTGTAAAACGAAGTCATTTTGGTCTAAAATATGCAAAAACACTAGAAACATACTCATTTACCCGTTAGCCACCGTGCTGACTGTAGAACCCCAAAGCTGTGGTTCTCAGTCATTTCATTTAGTCGCCTAATGTCAGTCTTCCATCACCAGTGCAGTGTTTTCTATTATCTTGATGTGACTCCAGAGTTGAGCCTCAATGTGGGATTTACTTCGATTATCTGCCGTATTTTCACATTAAAGTTTTACCTCATGCATCAAAGTTCCACCTTGAAGCAGGAGCACCAGATATGAACTCACTCCCAACTCATTTCCCAGGAGAGTCGGAGGAAATCTGATGTGTTTTCTGATGGTGTTGCTTCCTATGCAAACCAATTTCCCCCCTCCCCAGTTTAGTCAAGTTCAATTTCAATAGCTGCTCTGGATCGGAAACGTGACACCCCACCTCCTCACACCCACACTGGAATATCAATATCAGACCTTCTTCCTGCATCTGCAACGTCTGATAATCCCCTCGGCCAGACTCGGAGCTGATCTTTGCAGCTGCCACGGGAGTACAGACACAGAAAAGAGAGCGGAGAAACTGAAAAACAGATTTTCGGAGAGAAAGAAAAGTGGAAACACACAGGACAAGGCTGTGCTGTGAGGGAGGAAGGTCGGGGTCTATGGGGTAATGGAACGTTTTAGACAACGGCACCCTCGACCCCTTGATCTAACCCCCCACCCATCAGCAGCGCCCAGTGGGCTGCACGAACAGAACAACAAGTGTGTTTTGATGTGGCTTCACAATAGAGGGCTTCAGTGTAGGTCAGTCTGTGGTTCTGACCTCTGCTGTATACAGCCCATATGGCCTTCTACAAACCCCCCAGCAGCAAATTATATACCTCACCCACGCGGCAGATCTGCGGAGATTACGAAACTGCAAGACAAAAAAAAGTGAGAAGTCGACATGAAGTCTACAAGTTTCACTCGGTCTTTGTGCTGAAATGTCAAAACTCAACCAGTGCTCCAAATTAGACCTCATGTTTGAAGAGTGAAAGCTGGTAGAATTAAAATGTAAAGTCCAACATCATCAGCAAATAGTCAAAGTCTACATGCACAGAAGATTGTTGACAAAGACAAACCTACATAATATCCTTGGAAGAAAGTGTCTGTATCAATGTATGAATTACATAATGTTTGTATTTTGTAAAAATGTACATCAGTGGCCTGTTGAACCCATTCAGAACCCACTGAAGACACTGACAGATGCATTACAAAAGTCAGGCAAAACAAAGGCAGTTTTCCGTTTGTACATGAGAAAACTTTCTTTCAAGATACAATCAACAGACACATTCAGACAAACTAGCTTCCTGTTACTTTATAAAGACTGTCAACACAAGTTTTCAACATCACTGACTATTCAATGGACGGTCTCAGGTGGGTGTTGACTGATGGTGCTTCCATCTTGGGATGTCCCGATCCCATCCAAGCATCGGTCTCAAGGCCGATCAAAGAAAGTTTAACTGAATGGTGTCGTCAAGAAACTTAAACCCCATCCTTTGTTCATGTCTGCTTTCACAAATGTGTTGTAAATCTGAATAATCTACTCAATATGTGCAGCAACGTCAGTCAACAAAAGATTGGTTGTGCTTTCATATTATTGCCAAAGCCGCAGACACGTGATACTAGCTCTAGCAAAAGTTGCAATTACATAATATTACATAGGAATGACGTGTTAATTGATCTCCACTTACATGAGCGCTAGATGGAGGTCATTAAGCCAAACACAAGACTTTGTCATGGTGCCCCTTTACTAGCTAAACCCCCACAATGCTCTCTGCTTGCCAACACTGCCCACCTCATCCGCTTGCTACAGTAGTAAACAATAAGAGGCTCCACCTAGAGATGCAACCAGGTACTACAGCTAACCTACCACACTTCTAGATGCAAATGTAGATGGTCAAGAAAAATGGTGACAGAAATCAGCAGACGCCAAATATGAAATTAGGCGAAATGAATTGGAAAAAAAACAACTTGATCATGACTACTTCCAGCTCTACACAGTGAAGGTTAAGGATGCGCCACAGACACCAAGACACCATAACCAGCCTCATTTTACCCTAATTTAAAGTAACCCAAAGTAGAAAATACAGAATTGTCTACTACCTACAGATGTGAATTTCAATTTCAAACCTGCATTATAACAAGGATGGATAAAAATACGCAGAAAAAAAAATCACAAATGTTAAATTCAATAGAAAAAAACGCATAGAAGAAAATATTTATTTAAAAATGATTTCAAAATTATGATTCCCCTGAGAGGGACACAGTGTGATTATCTTCAAAACAAAACCCTAAACTCACCTGTTTAGCTTGGCTTTTATTATTTTATGCTGTTTGGGACGTGGATTTTGTTTTTTAGTTGCATTCAATTCATGATGCAAGTGAAAAGGTCTTTGCTCAAAATAGAAATGAGACCCAAGATGTTACAGAACTCTGCATGAACAGCACCAATAAAAGCCTTTGATTTGTTTTTTACCATGTTCTTTGAACAGTCCCAGCACTGTACTAAATCCTTCGTCTTGGGAAGCTTAAATCTGCAGTCTTTGACATTGGACTACATCAATCAAGTCTCTCCACAAAACAAAACAGGCTCACTCTTTTTTATATACTTGGATCTGCTGCATATAATATTTTACAGTCAATGATTCCCCTTCATCTGCGACTCTCTCTCAGACTAAAGAGGCTCTGTTCACCATCCTGAGGGATCTACGGCCCGGCGATCGCTTCAACTTCATCAGCTTCTCCAACAGGATCAAGGTCTGGCAGCCGAAAGGCCTCGTGCCGGTGACGCCCCTGAACATCAGAGACGCCAAGAAGTTCATTTACATGTTGATGCCTACTGGAGGTGAGAGATCACTGTATCTATGTTTTGTCTTCTTTAGCTGCATGTATGTTAATGTTATATTTAAGGCTCCCTGAGGACTTTCAGAGATTTCCTGGTTTAAATCTTGATAATGTGAAGATCTGGACAGAAAATTCACCTTGAATCACTCATAACACGGAGCTTTCTGGTTTAAGACGGAAAGATCTTTTGTTTAACGAGCTTTCATTTTGCGTCAGCGCTATAAAAAGTTTAAAGTTAGACTTAGTCGCTGTTTTTCCACATCCATGACATTTTCCCGTGAGTTACAATCTCCACTGACGTCCCTCCACTGCAGGAACAAACATCGACGGTGCCATCCAGACCGGCTCCTCTCTGCTCCGTGATTACCTCCAGGGTCCCGACGCCAGCCCCAACAGCGTCTCGCTCATTATTTTCCTGACTGACGGGCGGCCCACCGTCGGGGAGATCCAGTCCACGGCCATCCTGGGCAACACTCGCTCAGCCGTGCAGGAGAAGTTCTGCGTCTTCACCATTGGGATCGGTAATGATGTGGATTACCGGCTGCTGGAGCGCATGGCTCTGGACAACTGCGGGATGATGAGACGCATCAACGAGGAGGCCGACGCCAGTGCAATGCTGAAAGGGTACGACTTTGTTTCTGTAACTTCAGTCTAAAAATATAGTAAATCATATTTTCCTAGATGTAAATATGGCAGGATTAGTAAAGAAAGGACACCAGAAAAGGGAAACGTTTACCCCACTTTCTAGATGACCTTCACTGGCTTCATTTACCATTTATAGGACAAAGAGACCCATGGTGCTAATTAGAGAAATGCTCTAAAACTGGTGTTAAACTGATTTAAATCTTACCTGAAAATGGGGTTAGACTGGCCTGACACTGTGGTCTGGAAGTGGGCCAAAACTGGTCTGAAATCTGGTTTGACACTACATTGTATGTGTATTACAGTTGGTCTAAAACTGATCTAAAGTGGTTTGAAAATGTGATCTGTACGTGGTCCAAAAATGTTATGAAACTGATCCAAGATTGGTTTGGAAATGTCATCTAGATGTGGACTAAAACTGTGTGAAACTGGTTTTAAATCTGACTTGACACTTGTGAGAACACATGCTACAATGGGCCCAAAATTACTCTGAAACAGTCTGAAACTGGGTTGAAAATTTGATCTGGATGTGGGCTTTGTAAGTGTTTACATGTGGTTTTTATCAAACCGATTTAAGACCAATTTGGAAATTATGTTTAGATGTGGTCAAAAATAGACGTGAAACTGGTTTGAAACCTGTCTTGATACTTAAATGGCAGTATGCTACAGCTGGTCTAAAATTGCTCTACAATGGTGTAAACTGGTTTGAAAATGTGGTCTAAACTTGGCTTAAAACTGGTTTGACATCTGGCTCGACACTCGTGAGAAAGTATAACTAAAATTAGTCTAAAACAGTCTGAAACTAGTTTGAAAATTTGATCTGGATGTGGTGTAAAGTTTTTGTAAGTCGATTTAAGACTGATTTGGAAATTAGGTTTAGATGTGGTCAAAAATAGATGTGACACTGGGTTGAAATCCGGTTTGACACTTGAATGGAAGTATGCTACAGTAGGTCTAAAACTGGTTTGGAAATGTGGTCTGGTGGTCTAAACTTGGTGAGAAACTGGTCTAATATATACTAAATTTGTTCTAAAAGAAGTTTGAAAGTATCTTTTTGACGTATTTTTATAAAAAACATTATAAAACCAATCTAGGACTGGTTTAACAATGTGGTCTGGAAGTGATCTAAAATGGTATCGAATTCATCCGAGAATGGTTTGAACATGTGGTCCTGGAAGTGGTGAGAACTTGGAGAGCAACTTGTACGACACTGATATTAAACGGCCTGAAACTGGCCAAGAAAGGTGGCTGGAACCTCTTGTGGACCTGGTCTGATGCTGGTTCTGCAACATATGCGAGTGAAAATACTGATGTGAAAATGATCCAAAGCTGCTAATGGTGTGAAAGCAGTCAAAATGAGCTGGTCTAAGACTGATATAAAACTGCCTGCTGCTGCTTCTGACCATGGAAACAAGGAAATATTCTTAACTTTTATAAGCTGAACAGGCCTGAAACTAGCAAGCAGCTGCAGAAACACATTTTAGACTGGGCTGTATTGTTAGACTGAACATTTTCAGAGCATTTTAATTTGAAAAGACTCTTAATTTAAACAGAAATCAAGGCAAACTCTTCCACTTCAGGCAGTAAAGACTTTGGTAACTCTGTTCAGTGGATGAATTGAGACATCTAGCTAAAGTCTAGCTATGAGTCTGAGCTACTGGAGTCAAAATCTGTCTGAAGACTCTTTCCTGACTGCAGGCGATCTAAAAGCTTTACTACTGAGAAATCCCCACAGTGAGGTAACTGTTTTCTTTAAGATCTGACCATCAAATTCACATATGGGAATGTTGCATCCATGTGGCGTCCAAAAATTTCTTTCTCCTTTTATTATTCGTGTCCATCTTCGGCACATGCTGTCCTTTTTCTGCAATGCACTTCCCACGAATCACTTATTATTATTATTCAACTAAATGCATAGCAGATTGAGTGAAAAATCATTTCAATTAACATGTGATTTATTGTTGCTTTTAATGGGTAACTACTGCCCTATACCTTCCCCTTCATATATGTATAATCTGCTTCTTATTAGGCAATTAGTTGTCCTTAATTCCTCCCGTCTCCCCTCTGACACGTCCTTCCATCTCTCATCAAGCTCTACGGGAACGAAGACCGAAAATGTGACGGTGCTGACAACCGTCCTCTTTAATCAGCCCCAACATGTGACAGCCTCAGACTACAACAGCTACTCTCTTTCTCCCTCAGACCTTTTTTTTCCCCTTCTTCCCTTCCTATCCTTTAAACACAGCCCTTCGCCCACCTTCTCCCTTCCGCACTCGGACACACGAGGTGTTTGTTCAGTCGAGCAGGAATGTGTGTGTGTTGTGAAACCTGCGTCTGAGTATGTACGCGGGGTTAACAGATAGACTCCACAGATAATAGCCGCTGTCCTGCTTGAACAAACACGCTGGTTAAGAGGTGAGGAGGTTTACCGCCGTGTGACAACAAGGACAGGACATACGTGAGCGGGTTCGGCTTATTGCATTTACTAACTTATGCATGTGTGCACAAACTCCTGAGTGGGGTGGCAGTAGCTTAAGGGGTTAGACAAGCAGGTTTATGGCCGGAAAGGAGGTTTCTTTGGATAAACAAGACTTTTGATGAAATCTACAATAGAATCCTTCTTTTTCTGCCTCAGAAACTAGTATTAAGTGGTCAGCATGTGTCTGGTTAGTGATCAGCAAAGAATGGGCCGAGAAGTTCAATCGAATTTTGAATACAATGGAACTTCATGGCAATTAAAGCCTTTGTACCTTCATCTACTATCCAAGTCTCCTTGGAGGCAACAACTACGAACGCCTAGTTGTTGCCTACTTTTGTGTACTACGCAAGTCTTCTTGGAGCAGTAGCTGTTGCCTCCAAAAGACTTAGATAGTAGACCAAAGTAGGCAACAACTAGCTGTTAGTAGTTGTTGTCTACTTTCGTCTACTATCTAAGTCTTCTTGGAGGCAACAACTACGAATGCCTAGTTGTTGCCCACTTTCGTCTACTATCTAAGTCTTCTTGGAGGAGTAGGCAACAACTGGGCGTTCATTGTTGTTGCCTACTTTTGTCTACTACGTAAGTCTTCTTGGAGCACGACCTGTTGCCTCCAAGACTACTTAGATAGTAGACGAAGGTAGGCAACAACTAGCTGCTCGTAGTTGTTGTCTACTTTCGTCTACTATCTAAGTCTTCTTGCAGGCAACAACTACAAACGCTTAGTTGTTGCCTACTCTTGTGTACTACGCAAGTCATCTTGGAGCACGACCTGTTGCCTCCAAGACTACTTAGATAGCAGACGAAAGTAGGCAACAACTAGCTGCTCATAGTTGTTGTCTACTTTCGTCTACTGTCTAAGTCTTCTTTGAGGAGTAGGCAACAACTAGGCGTTCATAG
The DNA here is from genome assembly GCA_024666655.1 of Dascyllus trimaculatus. Classification (NCBI taxonomy): domain Eukaryota; kingdom Metazoa; phylum Chordata; class Actinopteri; family Pomacentridae; genus Dascyllus; species Dascyllus trimaculatus. Next base: position 4,976,209 of record CM045465.1, on the reverse strand, counting down.
TTGTTGCCTACTTTTGTCTAAGTAAGTCTTCTTGGAGGAGTAGTTGTTGCCTCCAAGACTACTTAGATAGTAGACGAAAGTAGGCAACAATTAGCTGCTCGTAGTTGTTGTCTACTTTTGTCTACTATCCAAGTCTTCTTGGAGGCAACAACTATGAACGCTTATTTGTTGCCTACTTTCGTCTACTGTCTAAGTCTTCTTGGAAGAGTAGGCAACAACTGGACGTTTATAGTTGTTGCCTACTTTTGTCTACTATGTAAGTCTTCTTGGAGGAGTAGTTGTTGCCTCCAAGAAGACTTGGATAGTAGACGAAAGTAAGCAACAACTAAGTGTTCGTAGTTGTCTACTTTCGTCTACTATCTAAGTCTTCTTGGAGGCAGCAGCTACGAACGCTTAGTTGTTGCCTACTTTTGTCTACTATCTAAGTAGACAATTTAGAATCACCAGTTAACCCTCTTGCTTTTGCTGTGGATGGGTGAAGCGGTTTCTGTTGTTCGTGTGGCCGAGAGGATTATGGGGGTTTAGTGAGCAGTGGATCATCAAAACAGAGACTTCAACAGCAGTTAATGGCTTCCTCTAGTGTGGAAAATAAACTCGGGTTTACTGGGACAACATTCTTGAAGTAGAGCAGCTGATTTTTCAATTAACATGAGTATACACGGCTAAATATGGCTGGATTAGCACATGGAAAAAAAAAAGTTTTTGTACAGGATTGCGCTTTATTCAGTTTAACGATTATTCGATTTCTGATTGATAATGTGGCCCACGCTCTGTTAAAAATAAAACAGTTTACAATTTGCATCCATAATAACAACATTAGCGATTAACTGAGTGATGACACTTCAATGCAAACAAAACAAAATGCAGGAAATCTGGTTTTAATGTTCGCCAAATGCACCAAAATTTATAGTCTAGTCCTTCATGACTGGATTTTACAACTCCCCCAATTCTGTGCTTTTGGAATAAATAGTAAAATTAGCATAACGCTACAAGTAGACATCTCCTCGTCTGAAAACATGCTTCATTTTGTGTTCAAACAAAGCAACAAGTCATCATTTCATGTTTCTTTTTTCGCAATTATTCAACTGCAACCCAACACGTTCCTCTCTAGGTTCTACGATGAGATCGGAACCCCTCTGCTGTCTGACATCAGGATCAACTACACAGAGGACTCGGTCCAGTACGTCACTCAGCACCTCTTCACTAACTACTTCAACGGCTCTGAGATCGTCATCGCCGGCAAACTCACGAACCAAAGCGCTGACTCCCTCCACGTCCAGGTTACTGCCAGCAACAACGACAAAAGCATCGTCCTCGAGACCGACGTTCCGCTGAGGCATCGGCAGATCGAGACTGAGAAACATGTGAAAGCAGCTATAGCAGCGATGGCAACCGGATCCAGAACGGTGGGGTCGGGGGTCGCACAGGGTTTAGGGACCGCTATGGGTTCAATGGCTGAAGACTTTGTGGAACGTGTTTGGGGTTTCCTGAGCGTCAAGGAGGGTCTGCGGTCGCGACTTCTCAGCCAAACCAGCAGGGAGAGGGAGGATCACATCCAGCAGGCCACCAACCTGTCTCTGACCTACAACTTCCTCACTCCCCTCACCAACATGGTGGTGGAGAAGCCGGAGGTCCAGGCTGACGGCACCATGGCCCCGGCGCCCACCGTCCTTCCAAAAGCTGAGGAGGCTGCATCACCTGCCAACGAGCTGCCAGGTGACCCAGATGACAGGAAGCCACAGAGACCCGACGGGATGCTCGGCAGCCAGACTTCACCTCTCAGGAACGCAATTGGTGAGGCTTTGTGTAGCTTGGAAGTGTTTTTCCTTATTCTGACTAATGCTTCTTTGCATCAGCTCTCCTCCCTCCACCAACATGGAGGATCTTCTAATTACCTAAATGCACTTCAAGCAGACGAGACACAGGTGTAACCACCGCAGAAGTCTTTTATCAAGCAGGAAGACGTATGAATGCCGCATCTCTGTGGGCATCGGCTAGATTTGACAGATGATACAGTTGTGCAGCACATCATAAGTAAACGATCTCTCATTTGGCAGCTTTGGCTCCTCCGTTCTCACGTTTTCCTCGGATAAGAAATGTAAGCATAATGAAAAGCACCTTGGTAGTCTGAAAAGCTTTGTAAGTTTACCTGCTACCACTAAGAAACTTACACATCTAAAACAACAGAAACCTCAACTCTAAGTATCAAATACTGTGGTTCTGAAAAGTTGGGCGTTTGTACCTGAACATGAATTTGCTGCTAGCACATTAAGCTAGCAGCAAATGGAAGCAATCACAGTTTACAAACACAGCTAATCCACGAGGTTGGTAGAAACTGTGTAATGACGTAAAGCGATAACCAGTGGTTTCTAGCAGTTAAGCTAACTTAGCTAAGAACAAACACGTTAGCTCCTATTTGTTGCTAGCGTGGTTATCCGCTATCAACCACTGTATGTCTTTGGAAACATTTTTACAAGTTGAGGCAAAAATATGAGTATTTTCAAGACATTTTAAAAGCGAATGTGGTAAAACAAGAGAGGTTTAAGAAGTTTCTGTATGTATTTTTGGCGTTGTTAGCACCTTACGTTATTGTGGGTAATTTTCGGGTAAACCCAACCCCCGTGCACGTTACCATCCTTTTAGAAGCTCTTTCAAGGCCACTTTTTGGGGAAAAAACGTACCCACGCCAGAGTAGATACCTTTGAGCAACCCCAAACTGCTGTGTGGATCTCAACACTGATTAGTTCAACTTGGAGAAGACGGCAAGCACCATTGTTTGTGCCATCTTGATGTCCTTTCCAGTAGCAGTCTACTCATCTCTAACGTCGCTATCTTCAACTTAAAATTCGCCCTATATGCTGACAAAACAAACCTCTATTGTTCTATCTCCTACATGCTAAAAAAATAGAGTTACATCCAGTATCTGTATCCCATCCAGCATCCTACCGAGTTACGGTGGCGGAAAGTCGCCTGTTGATGCTTTGTTAACTGGGTCACCTTTGGAAACCACTGTAACTGCTGTGAATTCAAGCTAACATCCTCTGCAAAGCTGCAATCTGTGGTTTTCAGAGCCACATTTCTATATGAGAATATGCAGACTGACTCTCTTCTACTTTCGTCTACCATCTAAGTCTTCTTGGAGGAGTAGGCAACAACTAAGCGTTCATAGTTGTTGCCTACTTTTGTCTACTACTTAAGTCTTCTTGGAAGCAACAACTACGAACGCCTAGTTGTTGCCCACTTTCGTCTACTATCTGAGTCTTCTTGGAAGAGTAGGCAACAACTGGGCGTTCATAGTTGTTGCCTACTTTTGTCTACTACGCAAGTCTTCTTGGAGCACTAGCTGTAGCATCCAAGACTACTTAGATAGTAGACGAAATTTGGCAACAACTACCTGTTCATAGTTGTTGTCTACTTTCGTCTACTATCCAAGTCTTCTTGGAGGCAACAACTATGAAAGCTTATTTGTTGCCTACTTTCGTCTACTGTCTAAGTCTTCTTGGAAGAGTAGGCAACAACTAGGCGTTTATAGTTGTTGCCTACTTTTGTCTACTATGCAAGTCTTCTTGGAGGAGTAGTTGTTGCCTCCAATTGTTGCAATCTGTGGTTTTCAGAGCCACATTTCTATATGAGAATATGCAGACTGCCTCTCTTCAGACACTTGGTGCTAAATTACTATCACTAACATCCTTATAAGGAGGGTTTTTGAGATGAAGTATTAAACACTGGTCGGTTCTGGCTCTATTTTTGCAGGTAAAGCTGAGAGGAGACCAGCCAAGAAATCCATCACCATCTCCAAAACATCAGGTGACCACACATTCTCTCTCTCTCTCATGTAAACAGTCGTAATGTTTTCTCCCCTGTTTGTGTCATCTGATAGCATTTGAACTCTATATGCTCCAAGCATATAGAGTAAACGCAGTGGTTACAGGGCTCCGTAGTAAAACTTGAAAGACGGGAGAGGGGGGAATGTACAGTAGACTCTCTCTACACTCTCCGTGCTGGCGGCCTGTAATTTCAGCGGTGATCACACAGGCAGCGAGAGGTTTAGGGATGCCTCTGAACACGACCTGAGAGCAGGAGGGAAGGGTCTAATTGAAATACCAACACCGGCGCTACGTGGCACTTTAAACAAGCAAGTGCGTGTTTGCGAGCGCAGGTACGGTGGGTTAATGGGACGGGGCTGAAAGGAGCGCTGAGGGCTGGATGTTTGTGAATGCGGTACAGTGAAGAGTGGGAACCATCAGAAGCAGTTAGTGAGGACTAATGACCCTGTTATTAGTGTAGCTCTATCATCTCATTGCTGCTCTGTTCATCTGAGCTGGTTCTCAGGAGCCTGAGGAGACTCTCAGAGCAGGAACTGAGCTGGCTTCTGCTATAAACAGCTACCAAATCAGCAACCGCCTGTGTTACTTGCTGCTTTAATCAGGCTTTCTTATGCAGATTAGTCAGAGATTTACACTCAAAGACATCCTCAGACAGTTTTTTATGGATTGAGAGCTTGATTTTACCATTTATCAGGCTAAATTAACTAGATTTTTCGTCATTTCTTGAACCAAAGTCTTCATTTTTTAGCTAGCAGATGTGAAGTTGAAGTGTTTTCTGTGTTTCAAAGGATAGCTGAGTTGCAGCCAGGATTTTGTAAACACTAAGGCTGTAAGTCCCCTATCAGAAAACAAAACATCAACCAAAGGCTTTGAGCTACATGGCTACGTTTTATTAATTTAACCGTTTGCATTCTCTGTGCATTCTATCTCCCAATATGATAAGATAAGCCTTTAATAATGCCACAGCAGGGAAATCTGCAGCGTCACAGCAGCCAAGTGGATGATACAAAAAACATATAGGGGCATCAGTCGAAAAATGAAAAAATAAACAAGAAATGTGCAGAAGTATGGTTGATATTGTGCAGATTCTTAGTGAAAATATGAGTTTTTCTTTGTGCAGTCTAGACGGTGCAGCGGCAACAGACCTCTAACTCCCATGGAAAACGCAAAATCTCCTTTATTGTGTCTACATTTATTTATTTATGTCTTTATTATTTCTTGTAGCCTGAAATTTAAAACCCAACAGGTCTGGTATGGAAGTTTTGAAAGACTGTAAACTCCAGTATGGACCCAGATTTGCAGAAATATTATCACAGACACAACAGCTCTGCTAGACAGCAAAATTTAAACATTTTATAATCTAGATTAAGATAAAAGTGTCGAAGCCTCGTGGCATAAAAAAAATGCAATTCCCTCTAATAAATCTGTCTTTTTGTGCAAGTTTCTAGCAGATGTATGTCAAACTAAGCAGCTCCATCGCTCACTGAATCATGTCATTTAATCCCTACTTATTATCATGTTTCTCTCTCTCATGTCCTTTTACTACTCAAGCCGATGGTGACCCTCACTTTGTGGTGGAGTTCCCCCTCAGTAAACTAACCGTGTGCTTCAACATCAACGGTGAACCTGGACACGTCCTTCGCCTCGTCTCTGACCACAAGTACTCTGGTGAGCCCAGTTCAACGCCACCCAAAGGTCTACGTCACTCATGCTGCTGTAACATCTTTGCTGCGTCTCCTCAGGTGTGACGGTTAACGGTAAGCTCATCGGCGCCCCGGCTCCACCCGGCAGCCACAAGCAGCAGCGCACCTACTTCAGCTCCATCACCATCGTGGTGGATCGACCCCGACGCGCCTACATCGAGGTGACGCCCAAGAAGGTGATCCTGGACGGACGGGACCGCATGGTTCTGCCCTGCCACTCCACCGTGACCGTGGACAGCGGCGAGCTGTCGGTGGCCATCGTGGGGAGGTCTAACGTAACGGTGACGGTCGGCGGGAGCATCGGGTTTGTGATCCTGCTGCACCAGTACAAGAACCCGGCGCCCTACCAGAGAGACCACCTGGGCTTCTACATCGGAAACAGCAAGGGGCTGTCGCACAACTGCCACGGACTGCTGGGTAGGTGCTCGAGAACTTTACCATCTTCTAAATAAAACCAAAGGCATTGTCTTTAAAGAGGCTGCAGTGATCACTCTGGTGCACGACTGAATTGCTGTAATAGTTGTTCAAACTCAAGGAAATCCATGCTTTTGCCATTTTTAATATGCTATATAATCAATAATAGTGAATAGGGTAGTGACTAGTCAACAAAAGATCAACCCTACTACTACTACTACCCAACAACCCCCTACTATCCCTGTAGATAGTAGTATATAATACTTATACAGCGCTTTTCAAGACACTCAAAGACGCTTTACAAAGTAGGTAGGAACAGAAATAAATATAAATAGAATATAGTGGAGAAAGGAGCATGTAGAAAAGGGGGATTGACCGGTTTTATCGAGATGCATACCATAAAACAAAAAGGAAGTATTACAAGTCGAATAAACGGCAAATGTAGCAAGTCCAAGTGATTGTAGGTGATAAATAAGTAATAGAATTATTAACAGTGTGCAGGAACGGGCGACTTACTTGCATGAAAATGTGCAAAATTACACAGTATGTGATGTAAACGACTCGATATGTGGTGTGAAACTGATCCAACTGTGCATGAAGAAGCTGCCGACGCACCAGAAACAGTCAGATCCATATTAAGTTCAATGTAAATAGATCGAAACATGAGAAAAGTCTACTGAAGTATGACATGATAAAGGTAACTTTTACATGAGTGCATTTGCCCTGATGAGGATTTACTTACCAGAAACGTGGCTTTCTCTGTAAATTCTCTCTCCCTGAAATGCAGAATTCTCACATTTTAGTGGAAACAAGAAGCCACAGTGGTTTAACTTCACATCAGCAGGAAATTAAAGACTTCCACCGGCTGGAATGTGACACTGAAACAACTCGAACCCCGTTTCACCCCTCAGGTCAGTTCCTGTACGAGGAGGTCGGACTGGCTGAGCTCCCCGCAGACGGAGACGCGAAGCCGTCGCGGGTCCTGAAGGTGAAGGATCGCTCGGTGCCGGTGGTGAAGAAGAGCCGGAGGATCTACAGCGGGACGCAGAGCGTGGACTGCTGGTTCGCCCGCAACAACGCCGCCAAGCTGATAGACGGACAGTACGAGGACTATTTGATGTCGCACATGTTCGACACGGGAGACTGGCCGCACGGAACGAACAGAGTGTGAACCAAGAACTCCAAACATTTAATTAATAACTCCTTTTACCTGGTATAAATAATTAGCACACCTCAATAGACTTCATAGACTTTACATTTCAAGCTTCTTCCCACCTCCTGGTCCCACCTGAGTATATTTTTTTATATTTCTAATGAAAATTAAATGTGTTGATTATCTGATTGTGTATTTTTTTTCCCATAATTTTGTAATTGTAAATAAAACATTTAAACCCAAGCTGCTTTCTGAGACTGAAAACCTGATTCGAGTGTCTTTCTCACACCTGACGTGCATAGGTCACACCTGGTTACCACGGAGACCAGCCCAGGTAACTAACCCCCTTTGTCCCGGTGCCAATGACAAGACGCACACACACACACCTACACAGGCCAACACACAGCTCCCCTGTCATCAGCTGGAGGTCACAGGGCTGCAGGCCACGCCCACACAGGTGTGCCGCGACCAGGTGACGCTCAGGCGTTCTGTCATCGCGCTGCCGAGGCCCCGGCCGCCGCAGGAATTCACCAGCGAACACGGCTTCGTGTGTCAATCATCTTTATTCATAGCACAGATTGTAAGAGATACATTCGGTAAGAAGCACCGTTTTTGTTGTATTTAACGCCCTGTTTATAAAAAAAATACACAAGATACACTGAAATACAAAATAAAACATCACAGACGGAATATGTCGAAGTATAGACCTTTAAATCAAACCTTAGAGCAGGTAAACGGAATGTCTGGATGACGGTGTATAAAGTGACGTACATCAATCACCTGCTTCAGCTCACAACTGATTCACCACCTTTAATTTGGCAACTAAACAAACAAACTCTCAAGATTTTCAGACTTTTACTCACAAAACCATCTATTCCAACACGTTTACCACAGATCGGACCACAACACATAAAGTCAAACATGCATATAAAACTGAATAAATAAAAGGAAATGTGCCATAGTTTGCAAAAAGTGTGTCTCCCCACAGACGACAGCGCAGTATTAGAGCCTCTCTTACGGGGAAAACTAGCTTAAGGACGGATGCGTTGGCAAAAAGACGTCATATTGTTGAGAAGGCGTGGGTTTTTTTAATTTTAGGGTTTATTTTCAGATGTTTTTGCAGTCAGGACTCAAACAAAGAAACTTTAAAACTGAGAAATCACAAAAAAAGCACCAAGAAATGCATCTAACCTGTACACCTGAAGTTCTAATCGGGCAGCTTTAGCAGTGCTGATAGCATATTTCATCGCACTTGCATCAAATCTAGCTTTTCCCTGCTCACGCTGAATGCTAAGCTAAGCTAACTGGCTGCTAGCTGTAGCTTCGGATTTACCGTACGGATTACAAAAAGGGTGTCAATCTTTTTGTTTTCTTACCAAAAAAGCAAATTCCAAAAATCAGTCAAGCACAACCCTTGTTCTGTAAAATTGGGGCTATTCATCTTAACGCTAAGCTAAGCGGCTGTTAGCTGTAGCTTCAGGTTTGCAGTACATACGAGAGTGGTATTAATCTTTTTTCGTTTTCACGCCCAGAAAGCTAAAGTGTGTTTCCTAAAAAGTAGTAAAGCACAACCCATATTTTTCTCTTGAACTTTATTTTCTAAAAATACAACTTTCATTAATGGCACCTTCATCATCTTAATGCTAAGCTAAGCTAACTGGCTGTTAGCTGTAGCTTCATATTTGCTGTGCATGTGACGAGAGTGGTCTTAATCGTTTTGTTTTCGTGCCTAGAAAGCTAAAGTCTGTTTCCAAAAATCAGTAAAGCTCAACCTCATTTGTCTTTTCTGAAAATATCCTGACTTTAATAAACGATAACTTCATTTTCCTGTAAAATTGAGACCTGACATCCTGCAGTTTTCCCCTAATAGAGGCTCTAATACTGGACACCGTCATTTCAGAAACAAAGAGTGGCCTGGTTCCTCTCAACCACGACATTAAATGCTTTTTTAAGTGCAGCCTCCTACACAGAACTAAACTTTTTTTTTATCTTTTTAACCGCATTAGCTTCGTCTGGTGAGGCTGCTGCAGCCAAAACATCAACACAGGCGCGGCTTAATGAACAGAAAAAACACTGATCATCCCTCTAACTTTAGGTGTCAGGGGGGGAACGTGCAGGAATGACTATAATTTTCACCTTAATTAAAAAGGTGGATCCGCAGTGATTATATTTGACGGAGCACTTATATGCTTTATATAGTGTATACTTTTACCGTCTCGCTCCTCTTTGGAATATGATACACGATAAATGACTCCTTTTAGAGCAGCGTCGTTCCCAAAAGTCCCCACTTTGGAGAAAAGATGGATTTATTACATTTCCGCGCTCCTTAAAGATCTCCCATCACACGGTTTGTTCAGTTGTGGTTACTCTGATGTTCAAACGGAGGCAACAAGGTGACGAGATAAAGACCTTCTGATTCCCAAAATGCTGTTTGATGTGCATGCATACGCTGAGTCGCTTGTAAATACTCGAACCTTCGATGCAGGAGAAGGCAGCTGAGGCTGTAGTGTTCACATTCGCAGGTTGCAATGACCTTAAATTGTGCCTTTGCTTGCGGAGAAGCTGATATTTAGACCTTTAAACTGAGGAGATAAGGATGCAGGGTTGTTTTTATTTCGGTTCGTCGGAGTGTTTTGTGTGCCGAGAGTGTGGACGGAGGAGTGGGAGGTCACCTGGGCTCAGACCATCACCCAGCTGGGCCTCAGAGGTCCTCCTGAATACTGCACATGGGGCACTGGTCCGCCGTCGCCTGGATCCTCCTCCCCCTCCGAGGCCTCCTCCGTGTCCGTCTCCACCGTCAGCAGAACCTGAGAGAAGACGATCACAGATTAAGCGTCAGTAACAAAGCTGGGACACATCTCCGCTCCCTAAAGTGGAAAATATCCCAGCGTGTTGTCGCAGCTTTGAAGCTTCTCTCCAGCAGCAGCGGGGATTCAAATCTCCAAGGAGCTGAATTCCACAACTATTAGACATTTTACAGCTTTTTAGATTTCCACATGTTGCTTTACGTTAGACATGTGGGGAAACGTGATACAGGGACGGCTTTAAAGGCCATTAAACATTTAGATATTGGGACTAAGAGGGCTGGGAGCACAGGGGTTTAGTTAGAAACAGTTCAGGTGTGAAAGCCTGAATCCTACAGTGTCTGATAATCTGTATGTTTGATTGGTCAAAGTAAAGACCCTCTCCGTGTCTTTCTAACCTTGCTAACATCTCCATATGGTGGGTTTTATACGATAAAAAGCACAACACGAACAGAACGAGCATTTGTGGAGCTTTTCGATATCGAATTTGCAGTTGTGCAAGGACACGATGGTCATTTAGGCAGATTTTGAGTCCCTCGGGTCGATGCTTGCAGCTACTTTTCAAGCTACTGCGGTTAAAACAATAGCACTTCCCCTCCCTTATTGGCTCCGTCAAGCTCTGCCTGCCTTGCGTGCGGAAGAATCCAATTCCAAACATGAAATTAAATAATTAACATTTTATAAAAAACACAACGAGGACAGTGGAGGAGGTTTTTTGACGCCACCAACCAAGAAAGTTAGTCTGGAGAACAAGCTTCATGGAAGAAAGAGCTTCTAAATATGCAGCTTCGGCACCTTGAGGCAGGTTTTTAGGGGTTTAATCGATCGAGGAGAGCAGTCTTGCTCTATCGGTTCACTCTGTAGATGAGAATGGTCTGACTGTACCACACTGACATCCTGCTTGGATGCTTGTATTTCTCTAAAGTAACCCGACATCGTGGGCGGAGGTGAGAGAAGGTAGCAGCTTAGGTGTTCCTTTGAAATCGTGATGATCGATGACTTTTGCGTGCAGGTATACGATCATGGTTAATAAAATGGATAATCCACCATAGAAAATACTCACTTCAGCCTCCATCCTACATCCTGTGAGTCAGACTAGCTGTAGAGGGACCCTGTTTTCAACTTTTAGTCAACACTGAACAGAACTTCTTCAATTTGCTTGTGTAACAACCTAATCTAGGTTTTTTCCTTTATGGCTCTGTTTAGTTAATGTGATATTCTGCGCTCACTGCATCACTTTAACTGGATCAGATGAGTTTCTGATGAATGCTGGAGCTCCACAACCAGAACTCCGACCACAACAACAGTGTCTGGCCACCACTCCCACTAAGGCTTCTTCCAAGTCAAAGCCTCTCTATCTGCCGCCCTCCTCCACTCCGCTCTCCGTAACATCATGGAAACGGAGCCTAAATGTCACTTTTATTCAGCGGATGAAGGCGTGATTTATGGCCGCCTGGCAGCCGACCAGGGAAAAGGGAAGAGGAGGGGAGGGATAAACACTCTTGTCCCATCGCACACACGAGGGGGGGGGTTACGGACCTCGGCAGTCGTTCGCACTGAGACGTCTGTGAGCTCAAGCTTTCCTTGAAGAGGGAGGAAAGAAATGACAGCAGCTTCTGTGCCGTGTGGAGGCGGTTATTAGGCAGATCTGCCGGATTACAACAGGAGGCCTGTTGGTGAGCAGCACAAACCAGAATCCAACCCAAAACACACAGGAACTGGACATGAGGGCACCAAAAACCACAGACACCCCTGTCCTAGTTCCTACTAGACATCGAAACCCAACTGGATTTGTGATTCCATTTAGCCCCAATCCGTTGTACTTTTATAAAGACAAGCTGAGGTTTCAAGGGGTTTCTCCTTGTAAGATTATCTTACAAAGTCTTGGCTTTACTAATCAAACCTGACTTATGCGGTGAATCTGTGCTGTATAAATAAATTTGGATTACATTAAGGCTTTCTGTGCCTCGTAAACAAATCCGAAAATGTAGCTACCAATTCACTGTGGAGGCGTTTTGCAAGGACTTTGGCTAATTTCACATGTTTTGTTGTCATCACAGAGGGAGGAAACAGAAATTCGATCTGGAAAGGAATTACAAAACTTCATATTTTCACTCTGAAGCCCCAACAGACAGCTAGAGTCTCCCTCCACAGCGGTAATGAGGAAGGACAGGCTGACTCAGTGTTTCTTGGACCGGGATCACGTCTTCCTCACTGGAGAAAATCAGTGTTGCTCGACGGCGTTCATCCCTCCCAAAACAACAGGTGCAGTCGACACCCGGCGTGACCGTGTCGCTGCACCGACGCCCACTTTCACGCACTTTAACCTCTTTTCTTTGGCAAAAAAATCAAAAGGATCAAACTGTCGGTTTCCCGTTTGCATCATTTTCGGATGTTTGGTGGGAACGGGCGTTTGCTTTTTTTTAACAACATCAAAAGCGATCCCTTTATAGAGCGATGAGTCACGTCCAGAGCAGATGGGTTCGTGGGATTTAAGGGAGGATTTGACTTGTTTGACGGCTGCATTGAAACATGTAGAGAATTTAACTCAACCGGGACGAAATAAGAAAACAGAAGGACAAATATTTCAGATGTGAGAACCAGAGAAGAGCGTCAAAGCTTGGAGTTTACTGCAGATGTTTGAGTTTATTAAAGTAAACCTGCAAAATGGTGAAATCTGAATGCAACTCAAACATAGAACTAGTTAAATGACTCACAGGTTGGTCCCTGACGTGATGAAGCTCACCGTCTTCTGTTTTCTCTGTGAACTCTTCACTTCAACACCAGTTATTCTCACCTGCGACTCCTCGCTGTTGACCCACGGCAGAGAGTCGGCCTTCTTCACCGAGCTGTCGCAGGAGTCGTCCAGGCTCTTCATCGTCTTGTACTTCCTCATCATCAGGCTGTCGACCACCCAGAACATGATGGACTGCCACGGGGAAACAGGACTGACGTTACCGTTGGCGTTCCAAAGGTCAGATTAAACTGTTCTTACGTCGTTAGGAAGTGACACTTACGTTGACGATGAACGGCACGATGAGCATGACCAGCACCAGCTCCAGCTGAGGGTTAGCGATGTAGCTTAGCAACACCTCCTGCAGCTGGAACAGGAGGAGGAAACAGACGTGTAATGGATGCTTTGAGCAGCAGGTCGTCCAGAGAGGAAAAGCCTCCAATCTAAACTAACTCCTGCATAACGTCATGGATTTTCCAGGATGGTAAAAGCAAACATGACACTATGTTAACTTGGTAAGTTCGAAGGTTTTAAGAAGGTTTTGGACGACAAATGTGTTCACTGGAAACATGCAATTATTTATACAAGCCTTAGAAATAAACTGTATATACTATCAACCATTGCTTTTTAGATGCATCATATTCATCATAAAAAGCAGTAACAGCGTTAATTCACACATTTGCAGCATAAAAATTCTTTCCACGTATACAAAAGTGTTAGAAAATCACATTCTATGGTTTTATGATGTAAACACATACGATTATGACAACTCATCCTGGACTGTACAAAGTTCCATTTACAAGCTGAGCAGTCTGTAATCATGGGTTCTAAATTGACCTTAGTGTTAAGTTTTAATGCTTGTTGCTAAATGTTCCAGGTGTGTGTCTCCCAAGTTCAGTGCACACACTGGCCAACTGTTTGACGAAGCTAAATAAAGGCTTCACCACTGGTTTAACAGAGAAGTTATGTTTGCTGTTCAGTCCCTTATAAATAAACAGACAGTGATATCTGTCGATGCCGACTCCTGTCCACCACTGAAACCTCCCACAGTGGACATGCGATGTCAGAACTTGACCAGAGAGGACAGGAAGAAGGTCCAGAGGGCTGTACTATGAAGTGAGATTAGTGGGTTAGTCAAGAGTTTTCAGCATCACAAAGGCGTCTCTCTTTTTAGCCAGCTAGATCTCCATGGTAACTGACGCTGTGGAGCAGGTTATGTTCGATTTAAATCGGCTGTAAGAAGCGCCTCCTTTTAACCAAAGCGTTTCCTGACGACTATTTATGAGCGATTCAGATTCTCACCTGAAGGAAAATGTTCTATCTGTAAACCTGTTGATCTGCATGTTATAGGATCGTACACTGTATGCATCACGTTGCCATGGGAACCTGACACATGTTCAGTTGGTGATGCATGTTTGGTCCGTTTACATGCTGGACACAGATTATTTTGTTGATATTTATTACAGAGAATATTCAATCAGTAACATTTATTCCACTTTGATTTGGCCGCAAATTAAACTAACATCCTGCATTATGGGATGGTGTCTGAGCTAAATGCACCTCAATACAATATCATGTTTAAATATGAGAATTTTAACATTTAATAGCTTCATTGTGCAGATGTCAAGAATAATCTGCTGCACTGATCATTAAAATAAATACATTACGAACATTTTCTACTAGCATTCCTGTTTTGCATCATTTCCAGTAGCAGCACCGTCATACATTTTATATTCCTCTTTGTCCTCCATTAAAACAACCTGCTGACTGGAGCAGCTGCACACGATTGGCTCATTTTGTGCAGAGGAGAAGTCACATGACGCCTTAAAGGTCCACTTTTATGTGAACAGAGTTTGAAGCAGAAAGCCCGAGTTGACAAAGACTGATGAAAGGCACCTTTGTGATACCCGTCAACTCTGACTGAGGTTTCAGTTTCTGTGGAGCCGATTTGCACGAAGTAGTCCTGGCTTCGTAGTGCGGCCCTCTGGTGGACCATTTACGTGAAGACGAAACGGCAATCTAGCTGGTGAAGCCCTGAACACTGCTGCACCTCTTTGTGGCAGTCAGAATAAAGCTCCCTGACACACTGCAAACTTCATCCAGCAACTGTCTTGGCCTCCGAATTCCCTACAGCTCAATCCGACTGGGCATCTGAGGGCTGTAATAGAAGAACAAGTCCAACCCTTGGAGACTCCACCTTGTAAAATCCAGGACTTAAAGGATCTGCTGCTACGTCTTAGTGTCTGATTTAACAGGACAACTCGAGAGCTGTGGATCAGAGCTGTTTTGGCGACACGAGGGGATCTACACAATATAAGGCAGGTGGCTTTAATGCTGGGAGTATGTTGCTGTTATGCTAATACCATAATAACAGTAGCACAGCTGCTGTAGAATTAGTTTACGCAATGGGCCAGAACCATACGGACAGTAAACAGGAAGGACCGAACAAACAACAGACCCGAACCAGTTTTGCTACTATTAATATTTAAATAGTTTGTCAAACACCGTGGAGACTTTAAACACAGGAAGTAGGGTCACTAACAGAAAAGCACAGAGAACAAAACTCCTTCTACAAACAAACGTCTCTTTCAAATGCATCAGCGCCGCTTCGATGTTTGCGCCGGACTCAAAAGACAAGTCATGTTTCATCCCCTTGTTTGTTTATTCGCTCTGAGGTCTCGATGACTTTCGTCTCTGGATGCTGCCAGAAGAAGAGCACCAAACCAAACAGAGCCCAAACGGAGACGAGAGAAGATCTGGCTGAGACGGCCAGGATCAGTTTCCATTCTTGACCAATGACAGTGCAGTTTGTAACACTGATAACTGGACTTTCAGCTCCCAGGAGGGTGAGGTATGATTATTTTGGACACATTACATGCAATCACAGGCTCGACTGATTCCCCCCTTTTAGAGCCAAATGAGGATTAAAAAAGGAAAATAAGACGTCAGGGTTAGCGCACATCGATCTGCAAAGCGTTCTTACTTTGGACCATCCGGGGACGAGCAGCACCAGGCTGATCACACCTTTCTCCAGCACCATGATCAGCAGGTAGATGCCACACTGGCCGAGCCAAGCCGCTGCCTGGGGAGGGTCACCTGGAGGGGCGAGAATGAAGATCTTACTCGTCAATCAAGCCAGTTCAGCCCTCATTTTTCACTGCAAAATACAGTCCTGCACCTCTGTAGAAAGAGCCCGACCACTGCTAGAAGGAGAGAGAACACAAACATTTTACGACATTGAAACACAACAGAATCAAGAACCTATAGGTAAAAAAATGCGGCTCTACAACCTCCGCAAATTTCATGACACTCTGCAAAGATGTTTCACTGTGCTCAACGTATCGTCCAACAGCTCCTTCCTCTGTGTACCATTCCTGATTTCACTTCCATGCTGCATTTGTCTGATTGCTCAAGCAGACTATTTTCCTCTCAGTCTCTATAATTTGTTTCCATTCACTCTAGTCGATATAAACACAGCCTGCAGTTCAGCCGAGTAGACCCTGAATATTTCTCACAGCATAGTTCAATGACATATGGAGACGTAGAAAAAAGGAGTTTTGATGAAATAACAATAATAGGCTTAGATTTTCCAGACAGATAGTTCAAGGACTGTCATAGCCCTTTTCCACCAAGAAGAACCAGGTCCTAGTTCTGGTGCTTAGTTGGTTCTAATCTGGTTCCTCCTAAGAACCTGTTTGCTTTTCCATTGACAAGGAGTCAAGTTGGAGCCATTGGGTCACCATAAAACCACTACGCTAGCATCCATTACATAGCAGTTAAAACAAATAAGTTGATGATAATATCTATGTTTATCTCTATAGATGGTCTTAAGGCTGATTGTGAGGCGGAGGTCCTCCTGTTGCCTGGACACATCCGTGATCACGCTACTGGTGGGACACAACTGTAGCGGATTTCAGGTCAACAGTTTGTGGTAAACTTCCAGGAGTCATTCCAACACATGTGTGATGGGACCAGGGACGTCCTGGAGAACAAGGACACTAATTAGCGCTTGTGTGTCCCTTTCCACCGTTGGTGGTTGGTCACCATAACCCCGCCCCCAGCCCCTGACGTACTCGGTGCTTAGCTCTGGACCAGCAAAGAGTTGGTGCTTGCTGAGCTCCAGTTTTTAGAACCTGGAGTCGGTGCTTAGGTGGTGGAAACACAAAGAAGTGGTGCTAAGTCAGGCTCTGGCTCTGGACTAGACCTGGAACCAGCTCGGTGGAAAAGGGTATCAGAAAGCTGAAAATTCAATGATTCTGGTAGTTAAAGTGTAATTTTGGAGATTTCTTTATTTTTTGATGAGACTACATGCATTTCAAACACCCCAAAATGACATAAATAACTTCACGTAGTTAGAATAAAGTATAAATTTACAAAAGAAATAGGGTTCGGCTGGTCATCAAAGATAAAACCCAGCTAGGACGTGCAGCAAACAGGTTATTTAAGGCTAATCATTAAATGCAACATGTTGAATAAAATAATTTAAATGAAATATCACAAAGTCCTGCTTAGATGTGGTTAATTTTCCTGACAGAGCGACACATAACGCACGATTAGTTCAATGACTGCCAGAAAACCACCTCTTTTCACAGTTTCCGACTCTTAAAAATGACCAAAATGACCGTTCATCAAAGACACCAAGCCTTCCAGAGGGTTAATAACGCTTTGACCTGTAATTTCCACGGTAAGACCTTAGCTTCATGCTCTACCTGAATAAAGATCTTAGAGAGGTAACCGTGCTGCTTCTTGTCTAGGATCTACAGTACTAAACGTTTCTTCTCCTGGTCTCAACCTTCCCAGAAAGGCCTGCTGCAGGTGTCTCGCCAGAGCAGACACAAAAGAGGACGAGTCTGTCATTAAGGCAGGAAGGAGGAAGGAAGATTATCAGCCAGGCTGGGAGAAAGGAGGAGACAAAGGAATAATCCAACCACTCATCAGCCTTTCAAGCTGTTTCTGGACTCGCCGACTTCACCTGAACACACACGTTTCTGTAACACACCTATCTGGAATGGTTTCCCTCAAACAGAAACGACGTTGGGAGTCTGACGGTCGCTTCAGTAAAACTTTCCATCACACAAGGAAGGGAAGTGAAGGAAAAACAGCAGCAGGGAGAGTGAGTGTTGTAACTGAGGTGGAGCTGATCTCCTGATGAAGACACAGGGAATGTTTTCCAGACTCGGCTGCAGCTGGAGACGCTGGCTCGCCTCCCTGACCGACTCTGGTGGGTCTACAGCGCCCTCTGGTGGTCGAAACCACAGCTGCAGCTTAATATTAGGACACTCTCCCTGCATCATAGATGGATTATTTCTTCTCAAGTCATCAGGGGCCTTCAGATCGACCGCCTCTGATTTGCTTTAACTTCTTTTTTAACTATCCATATTTAAAATGATATTTGTGAGATGTTATGTTAATATACCAAAAACTTGGAATAGCTTGTCACATTTAAATTTGAGGCTGTTCGAACGAAAACATCTCAGGAACTATTAAAAACAAAAGCCTGAAATTTTCACTGTTGTTTTTCATCATGTCAGCAATATTGGACTAGTAGATTAAAACAGTGTCTGATTATGGGTGAGTTGAAATATGAAAATAGATGAAGCACTCTTTGAGCTCAAATTAACAAAAAAAAAATTAATGCTGAAGAAAAATAATTAATGTTTTTAATAATTATAATAATAATAATAAATTATGCATTGTATTTGTATAGAACTTTTTTGGGCACTCAAAGACACTTCACAGGCAAATAATAAAAAAATAAAAAAATTAATAAAATTAAAAAAAAATAAAATAAATGTAATAATATGAATAATTAACAAAAAAAATTTAACGCAGAAGAAAAATAATGAATGTTTTTAATAATAATAATGCATTTTATTTGTATAGCACTTTCCTGGGCACTCAAAGACACTTCACAAGTAAATAATAAAAAATAATAACAAAAATAAATAATAAAAAATAAATAAATATAATAATAGTAATAATAAAATAATAATAAATAATAAAAAAAAAGAAAACAGAATAAAGAGCAGGTATAAAGGCATAAAACAGCTCAACATTAAAAGCTGTCTTGAAGAGGTCATTTTTTTTAATTTGTGTTTTTTTAAATAGTATTTAGCTGCACATCACAATAATACAAAACTAAACACACAGAGTGCTTGTTAATATGAAATATTTGGTCACAAAAATGGGAAAAAAAAGCTGGCAGGTATGGCAGGTTGTACCACAAACACAATAATACAGCTAGACAGCATATAGTTCAAGTAGAGTAGACTCTAGAAATAGTTCTCCAAATGTAAATAAAATGTTGTTTTCAAAAAAATATGGGTACATTTTTCATTTCTCTGATTTTTTCAGATTTCAACTCACCAATAATCAGAGACTAGTCGACTTATATTTGACCAATATTGCAGATTCGGAATCAATGATGTTTTTTTTTAATTTTTGGGATCAACTATTTCAAATTAAAACTATTCTATGTGTTTTGTTTTGTATTATTGTGACATGCAGCTATGCTTGGTTCAGAAAACATCACCAGTTGACTTCTTTTTGGTAACGTGAGCTCAAAATGGGACGTTTAACGACAGCCTTTTCCCCCACTCACAATCAGAAGCGACTTGTTCTGCTTGTCCAGTATTGAACAATCTGAATCGGTGGCACGATGAGAAACAACAGTGAAAAATTCAGGCTTTTATCTTGAATAGTTCCTGAGATGTCGTCGTTCAAACCATAGACATATATACGTAGACGCCGCATTGACTGTGGAGGGACGTGCCTAAAGCTCCGCCATCTTGGTACAGGGCTAGCAGAGGGGGGAGTGAATGTAAGTCTATGGAGGTAAGAGGTA
Source organism: Dascyllus trimaculatus (assembly GCA_024666655.1). Lineage (NCBI taxonomy): Eukaryota > Metazoa > Chordata > Actinopteri > Pomacentridae > Dascyllus > Dascyllus trimaculatus. The sequence goes on along the minus strand of CM045465.1, from coordinate 4,956,730 downwards.
CTCCACAATCTTAAAGTAGAATTATTCACTGAATTTTCGACCGATTTCCAAACGGTTTGGTTTGTTAAAAACGTCACACATTTAGCTTTGACACAGGATGCTTGGATGCTTTTGTTCTATTTATGTCTGCCTGTCCGTCCTCCATGTCTGACGTTTGTAACAAACAATATATGTTGACAACTGATGGATTTATGATCACTTTTATAGTGCAGACATGTCATTCCTCTATAGACGTAATGCACTGTAGGGGCGAGTGGCACTGTACCAAGATGGCCGCCGCGTAGGCACGTCGGCTCCAATCGGCAGCGGCAGTCAACGCGGCGTCTACGTATATATGTCTATGGTTCAAACAGCCTCAAAAAGCCAAAAGTGGGTCAACAAGAATTTCATAAAACATCTTTTTAAATATCCCTATTTCATGCTCTAAATCTTCAGAAATGATTCTACATGGAATGACCCCAGTGCAAAGCGGATGTTTCTAACTCACCATATTCTCCAAACATGAGCAGCGTCCACTGCTTGTACTCCACCAGCTTGGACACCAACTTGACGGCGAGCCAGATGACCAGCATCCCCAGCGTGGCGTCCAGGAGGAAGTTCATCAGATACCTTCGGTAACAAAACGGGAAATGCCATGAGCGCTGACACACATCCCTGCCGGGCGTATCTCGTGTTATCATGCTGTCGTGACCCGGTTTGTGGGAATAAACAACTCACAGGGAGCAGGGGTCCTCTTTGGTGAGAGTGGACAGGAAGACGTTGGCAAAGTGGATGAAAAGAGCACCGATGGCCTGCTTGGACGTGTCGAAAAACCTGGAGGAGAAGCGACGGACTGTTTTAGAATGAGAACTTCAACACCGGGACATTTATATCTATGGTTTTGCATGTCCAGGAAAGTGTTTCCAAACATTTTGATGTCAGGAAACTCCAGGATTACATTCACAGACTTGATTTTTACAATAATTATGATTCCATGTGTCTAGATTTATGTATTTGATGCAGCAAAGTGTGGAAGGAGAGAGGAGAAAACATGAATTCCTAACCAGATCCTCCACGGCCTTCTGATCCCAACAGGTTCCCGGAATCTCTTCACTGCAAACAAAACAACAACCCATCAGTTAATCAATAACAACACACGAGATTCGTCCCGCAAAAAACAACAACATGCAGAAAACAGTTTCTCAGCAGCCTTGTTCCGCCTCCAAATTTAGCCTCACGTCTCTGCAGGGGGAGAAGACGGATGAAACGCCACCACCGCCCTGGTTTCGTGCCTCCACAGCGGTTCGTTTCTCCCCGCCGGGCTCGGGGCGAACAGTCGCCTACTGTTCGTTTATCTCGTCATCTCGCAAGGTCAGAGAATGTGACTGTGCATGTGGGAAACAGGACGGAGGCTTCCTGCAGACATGTGTGCACCACATTCCCCTTCGTCAACTGTTTCTTTAGTCCGTTTGATTCGGTTTCAGGTCGGGTTTGTTCTCAAGAAACACAACTGAAGCACCGCCATGACCACGTTACACCAACAGGGGGCGATGGAGCCCTGATCCTGAGGCCATGTCGGCTTGTGTTTGTTCCACTGGGCTACCAAATATGTTGCATGAAGTACAGAAGGAGTCATATCATAGAAGAGCAACTTATGCATTTAAGTGTAACTATAAAGGTAACAGAGCCAGCTGGCCCAGCTGTGTGGTGACGCTGCAGCACAACTGATTACTGTAGCATTAAATAAGCATCTTCAGTCAACATGAAAGGTGCTTTAAGTTCAAAAAAACACACCAGCAGTGCATTGAGCCCTAGTCTGGCTTATTGTGAGACACTTATCTATCCAGTGGATCGATCGATAGATACTTTATTGATCTTTTGTAACAGCAGCAGCTACATTTACAGTCAAGACCCCACATCCAACACTGAACAGAAACATGTCCAGCACAGGAACTAGTCACAGAAGTACTAAAATGTCCTCAAGACCCAGAGCAGGGGTGTCCAATCCTGGTCCTCGAGGGCTGCTATCCAGCATGCTTAGATGTTTCAATCTTCCAACACACCTGATTCAAATGATCAGGATCGTTATCAGGCTTCTGCAGAGCTTGATGATGAGCTGATCATTTGAATCAGGTGTGTCGGAAGAGGAAACATGCAGGATAGTAACCCTCTAGGACCAGGATTGGACACTCCTGACCTAAAGCGAGGTGTTAAAACTATTTGTAATACATAAAAAGCAAAAGTGTAAAAAAATCTATCATGTAGAAACACACAATGTGCAAAAATGACTTTCATATCTAAAATCTCATCATAAAATAAAAGAGAAAAAACATACTGGAACATAAATGTAGAATATAAACCAAGAACGCCAAACTGAAGATGTGCCGTTTCATATCTTTGCAAACTGAATATCTCTGTATTTAACGTGGAGTTTGATCCATTGCTAACCTGCAATTCTGTCTGTTCTGCAGGTGGTTGATTAGTGTGCTTTGAAAAACCTGCAGCGCCCAGCATGTTCCCAGCTCTGCCTGCAGTCTGACACACTTTATTTCTATGTTTATTTGCATCTTACAAATACCTGCACTCACATTGTCACTCATGGACACCACCGACTTTACGATAAGTGATTTGGCTTCATAAAATATCCTTTTCAGCCACTGTTTTCTAAGTGTGTCTCCCTCTAGTTGTGAATTAAAGCATAACACAGACAAAATAGCTCCTTTGAAGAAATCCCACTGGCTTTTGGGTGAAGTGTCAAGAGCAAGTCTCACTGTAATCAGCTAAACTATTACTAAACCGCCTGTAAAGAATAAATGCATCATCAGTCGCAACCCCTACGTTACTTTAAAAGTCTATATTGGTCAAATGTGAGGATATTGCACACACAAAAAATGAGAATAAGTGGTTCAAAGTTCGCTAATGACAGAATTTAAAAAACAGGCTTTGCACAAAGTTGCTGTTAAAGTTAGCTAACTGCTGGCAAAAACTCCCTGTTCTGCATTAAAGAACTGCAGCAAGCTGAAGCTCCAACCCTTATCTGACTTATGTAATTGCGGGCCCTAATGGCGACTCAGTGGAAGGAAACTCCCAAAAATAGTTTTTGAGGAAGACGGATGAGTGGAAGGATGCACGGCTGCAAAGCGGCCGCTGTAATCACAGGTGAAGAGCTTCTAACGCTCCTCCACACATTAATAATGCAAAAGCTCTGATGAGGAACGACACTTGCAAGCACTCTGAGAATCAGAGAGGGGAAAAAACAGGGAGAGAGAGAGGAGGGAGGCATCGATCCCTCTACTAATAAGTAACTGAGTGGAGGTTAGAGCTCATTGATCTCACTCCCCCTGAAGGTTTGGCCTGATTCTGCAACACCTCACTGATCTGTGGATGAAATCAATGCAAGAGCAGTGGCCAAGAAAAGTTTAGAAATATAATCATGGTGGAAATCATGCATTAAAATAAACAAAAACAAGTTCACAAATGGCCTCAAGTGGGGTAAAATGGGTGCAGTTTTTTGTTGGCAGTTGCACCTTTCTGTTGTAGAAACAGAAAACACTGCCTGAGGTGTCGGAGCTGGTAGGATGCTCCACATTCTCCAAGTCAGCTGCCACAGAATCACAAGTTTTTGAGCTGCCAGTGGCCATTGTTCAGACTGAGGACATGCACACTGTGGTACACAAGGGGCATCTTGTTCAGCTGTTAAAGCACATATGGAAAAACACTGTGGAGGTTAAATTACAACACAAAACTGTGACACACTGACAGTTCCAGTGTCTTTAAATCACTTATAATACTGTATTTTCCTTGAACAACAAAAAATGTTATGTTTAAATAATAAATTCTACTGAATACACTTAAGTATAGTTTATTACTGTGCTGCTAGGAGCAACAAAATGAAATTCTGGACCCCAAACCTGCCTTTCTGTGACGCCGCGACACTTCCTTTAAAAACACGGCAATTTATGAAGCTGCTTCGCCTGTGGGCACATCTATCGGTGCTTTATGACCTACAATTTTTATCTAAGGTTAATTTGGTTGTTGATGATAAATTCGGCATATAGATAGACAAGAAAACACGCGTGGTTTTGTTTATAAACAACCTGCAACGTGGTTCACGTAGCTAGCTAACGCACCCAGCTGCTGTCCAGTTTGCGGACGTGGACGGTGTTTATGGCGGTAGGAAACAACAAAAAAACTAATATTTCGTTAAAAATTGTAAAATTAGCAACTCGTGATGTTAGCCGAAATTAAAAGAGAGTCATTATTAGTGAGATTATCTTTGAAAATGTTTCGTATATGGTGTGTTTTCATGCCAAAGTGAAGTTATTATTAAATTAGCTCGCTTTTCAATGGAGTTTGGTGCGATGCTAATTAGGCTCAGCGAAAACAAACGTCAACAAAACGCCACGTGGATTAGTGATACCGTTTAAATGCTAGTTTCTGTTTTATTGCCTTTCGGCTTGAATAAACATTAAAATTCGTGTGAAAGACGTGGTTTCCAGGTCGTGTTTTGATCCGTTACTCACACATCAGCGTGCTGAAGGCGACGATGGCCAGCAGCCCCTGGATCAGGACGCCGAACCGGTCGGTCAGGGCTCCGTTATCGCAGCCGTGCGGGTTCGCCTTGTTGATGTCCGTCATGTTTATCACCTCCAACGGAGCGTTATCCAGGAACCTCTTCACCAGGAACACCCCGCTGTATCCGTACATGTCCATGGCTGGGAAAAGGAAAACAACCGTTGGAGACAAAAGCAGCTGGAGGAGCTCAGCCTGGAAAAACGAACACAGAACGTCCGATTTTCTTCCAATCTTAAGCGGATATTTTCAAGTAAACTTCCGCCTTAGTGTTTCCAGCTGCTGAGGCTACATCTCTGGATGTTTAGGCAAACGGCAGCATCGATTGTCTGACTCACATCCATGTTTTTAACAACGAAAACAAGAAACGGAAAGCGCACGAACACAGAAGCGGACTTCTGGTTTGGGCGTTTCAAAATAAAAGCAGACTTCCGTTTTCTCTTACAGGAGCTCTGACAGAATTACAGAAGGATTAACCTTTAACAAACTGCCCCCCGACCCGATTTATTCAACATTAAGTCCTTGAAACATTACATCATTTGATGTCATTTTAAGCCTTATATTTGGGACCCAATAACAATAGCAGAGCCAGACAATTTATTATTATTATTATTGTTGTTGTTAATATTTTACAAATAGGCTGGCACAGTATCTCATCATTTGTTTTTCTGTAAATCCCTATAAGTCAGCACGCTTATTTATATAACACCTTTTCATACAGTGAGGTCAGTAAAAGGGCTTTACAGGCAAATGTAAAAAAGAAAAAAGGTAAAAGATAAGAGAAAATTCAAAATACAGCAGAATTAAATCATTTAAAATGAGAGAACTCACACTCGTAATTTCAAAATGGTTCACTAAAACAGCAGAAAAATACAAAATGTATTTAAAAAAAATCCCTGATAGCCAACAGGCTTATTTAGATAATGAAAAGACAAAATACAGCTGAATTAATAATGAAAAATTAGATAACTCATACACAGTACAGACAAGTTTAATATGGTGCCGGCAAATAATATTTAACAATTCAAAATGATGAACTAAAACAGTAGAAAAATACAAAATATATTTTTTAAAATCCCTGAAAGCCATAAAGTTTATTTATATAACAAAGAGGTATAAGATAAGATAAAATACAGCTGAATTCAATAATTTAAAATGGGATAACTAATAAACAGTACAGACAAGCTAAATAAAGTGCATGCAAATTATATTAAATTATTCAAAATGATTCATTAAAACAGTAGAAAAAAATCTCTAAAAAACCAGCAAGATTATTTATACAACGACTTATCATACACAGAGGTTATCGAAAGGGCTTTAGAGGCAAAAAAAGAGGTAAAAAAGGTAAAAGATAAGATGAAATGTAAAATAGTGCAGAATAAAATATTACAAAATTAGATCAATGAAAAAACTGTACAAACACATTTAAAAAATATGCAGATTTTGTAAATAATTCAAACTAGACGAGTAAAAAAGTGAAAAAAGACAGGAGATATATATTTTTTAAAGTATGCAAGAGAAAAAGCTCAAGAAATTAGCTTAACGACAAGTTTAAAGGCAGCTTCAACCTGACTTTATGATGAACCTGAATATTTAAAAGCAGTGGAGAAACTATTTTAACCAACATTTGGGACAAATCTAAGCTCCAAGCTGAGCTGGTTCCAGCAGCATAATGACTGAACGCCCCCTGACCTCGTCTGCTCTGAACTCTGGGCCTCACTAACTGACCTGTTGACCTTTCAAACAAATCTCTGATATATTCTGATCCCAGATTAACCAGAGACTTACAGACAGTAAGTGGAGCCTTTAATTAAATTCTACACTGAACAGGAAGCCAGCAGTTTTGGTTTTTAGCAGCAGCATTTTAAAAGAATATCTAATGATCTGATTAAGGAGGCCAGTGAGAAGTGATGTACAGCAGTTCTTTCTACAGGTAATAAAAGCATTAACTTAGATTGGACATGTAGTTTCTCGGTTTGTTTTTAGATGCCAGAATGAAGACTTACTTACAGCTTTGTCGTCTTTACAGCCAAATTGAATCATTTCAGTCTTCACCAGCTGTATTCTCGCATTTCGCCCACCTTTTTTTTTTATTTTGAAGTGACACGTGTCCACACTTCCTGTTGTCGTGCTGCTCCATTGATGCAGGTTTCCCAGCAGGAATTCCTTGAGGCCGCTCCAGAGGCTTTTTTTCGCTTGGTGCCAAATGACGCCAGGTGACGCGCAACGAGCCTGTTGAGAAGATTTAACAAAAGGAAAGCTTTAGATCCAACATCTTTAAGGAGATTTAAGTGATTCTGCGCAAAATGCAAGATTATATTTACATTTAATGACACTAATGAGAGGCAGGGAGGTTGTGGGATTCCTAATTACAAATGCAGCAGACGCGTGCCAGTTTGGAGACTTACCTTACCTGTAGCCTCAGGTGCAACACAGACCGACCTGGCTGTTAATGAGCTTACAAGACTATTAAGTTAACATGAAAAACTGGACAAAAGCTGGGAGGCATGAGTCCCCCTGTCATTAAAACTGCATAGAATAAGGTAAAAGTGTGGGTTTTACGCACACGTTATCGTCGATTTCACATAAAACAAAGCGTTTCTACTGCAAACCCTTTTATTTACTCACATTACATTTTATTTACTATTATTAAACTAACACAATGTGCTGTTTTTCCAAAATAAAAGTTGTGCATCAAATGTATTTCTGCACTACTAAACTGATCTAATTAGTAAACACCTTCTCCTCCACTCATCCTCCGTTTTTTACGCACCGACTTTGGTTGATTTAGTGCCAGATGTCTGCCACCAGGTGATTCCTCTCAGGTGTGGCTGCTTGGAGAGTCTAACAGCAATCATAGCAGCCTCATTAAGAGAATTAGTCGCTTTATTTTGAAACCAAACGACAAATAAAACTCAGACTTTCGTTCTGTGATTTGGAGAGTTTTACGCACAGTGTAGCCAAAACACAGAAAACGGTCTGCTGCTGCGGATTCGTGCACGAGTCGCACGTGTCCATGCGCGTGCGTGTGTGTGTAATGTGTGTGTGTGTGTTTTGGTGTAAAGGCATAATCCTTTCTCTCGCGCGCGCTTGGAAAAGCTTCTTCTGTGGCAGATTAACGGCGCGGCTTCAACCATCTGTTCGACGAGCGGCTCCAGTCGCAGCAGCAGACAGCCGCCGCCTCTCCTGCGTCTCTCCACGACTCCTTTGTGTCTTCATGGATCAGATCCGCCGCATGTAAACACACCACCGACCCTTCACCGCTACACGTTTCACTGTGAAGCCCCTTTTTACGGTTACGCACGACCGGACCATGAGCTGGAAGCGTTATTCTGGCGCGTTTTGGTTAAATAAGCGAACTGAAGACGTGTGTTTGGATCGTCAGTCGTGATAATCCTGAGAGCTCCGGTTAAAAGCAGGTGAACTGATCTATTCTGAAGCTGCTCCACCTGGACGAGAGGAGAAGCATCTTCAAAAAACAGAAGTTTGGTTGTTTTTAACTGGATTTCTTATGAATCAACATCAACTTACACTGTAAAAAATAGTTTAACTGCAGTTGAAGCAGCTTGTTTCAAATTAAAGTTATTTATTTTCCTGCACTGTAAAAAAAATGAAAATCTTTAAACATTTTTAAACTGTATTTTTAAAAAATAATTTGCTGTTATTTTACAGATTTTTCCCCCTGGTTTTGTTAAATTACAATTACAAAGTGTTAATTTACACATTAGCTCTTAAACAACAGGCCAAAATTATAAATAACATCCACATGTAAAGTTGATTTGCATTTTTACAACATCTGACTGTAAAATTAAACATTATTAACTGTATTTAAAGCAGCGAAAAACAATTATTTTAAAAGAAAAATGCTGTAAATTAAACATTAAAACATGGTATGAACTTTTTTAAACTGTTAGTTTACAGATTTTCCTCCTGTTTTATTAATTTAAAGATAATATTTGATGAAATCACAGGAAAAAATATAAATTTACATGTTGATTGTAAAAATACATGTAAATACTAATTTACTTTTTAAAAAATAATACCAATAAAGTAAAATAGCTGAGCTTTACTGTATTTAAATCTATAAAAATCTAATTATTTTACAGGTATTCGCTGTTTTTGAAAAGAAAAATGCTGTAAATTAAGCATTGAAACATGGTAATGAACTTTTTAAACTGTTAGTTTACAGATCTTCCTCCTGTTTTATTTATTTAAAGATAATATTTGGTAAAATCACGGGGAAAAAAATACAAATTTACATGTTGATTGTAAAAATAAATGTAAATACTAATTTACTTTTTAAAAAATAATATCAATAAAGTAAAATAGCTGAGCTTTACTGAAATTAAATCTATAAAAATCTAATTATTTTACAGGTATTTGCCATTATTTTTACAGTGTTCTAACATCCAGGTATTCCACTATTATTTTACTGTAAGTTTTCTGGCAGAGGATCACATCGCACTGAGTTTCATGTTTAATTTGAAGGTTTTCTGAGAAGAAGATACATGAAAAATACGCATTATATCCCATCAAAACAACAAAAAACTTAAAACATAAACGTATTTTCTTTGTGAAATAAATCTCACGTTCTATAATCCTTTAGTCCAGTCGATCAGAAACACTTTGCAGCTGATGGTTCCGTTTTTAAAGCAGGATCTGGCAACAAGGTTTTACACATTTTGTGCGCATTATTTGCAGAAGTGCAGCCTGGGCTTCCCACTGAACAGATTCACTGTGTTAAAGGTCCTGTTTGCTCTGCTCTGAAGGCTATAAATCTCACTTTGGAAACATTAATTAAAGATAAAGAGTCTTAAAACCTTCACATGAAGCAGCCTGAGGTTAAAAATATCAACAAAAACCAACTTTATCAGACATTTTCCTGCTTAAACTGCATAAATAACCTGTTAATGTGTTAAATTAATGAGTGCAGCGAGGATTTTATTGCGTTTTCGTTTCAGGAAAATCACTTTTGTGTTATTTTATTTCAGGGGATTCCCAAAGTGTGCTGCGTAACGAACCGACCCACATCCACTCAGTCGTTTTGTTGTTGTTCCTAAAGGTCGGGGGTGAAGCTCCACGTTTGGACAGGAACCGATTCATTCCACTGAAGCCTGTTTTTAAAAAAGAAGAATCACTTTCGCTTTCTGTCGGTAAAGACTCTCCTGATTCTCCACCCTGAATCCTCCCCTACTCCGTCTGTCTGTCTGTCTGACCTGGACCAGCTCGCCTCCACCGTCAGTCTGCGCCGTTAATATCTGACCGCTCTGGAGGCTCCACGGAAACATGCGCCAACCTTTGAGCCAGACGACGCATGACGGAGCGGCGGACGGCGACGCGGTGCGCTGCGACCACTAGAGGATGGTGTTGACTTTGAGAAGAGTTTGGATGTGAAATAGTGAAAAGAAAAGAAAGAATGTTTTCTCAAGAGCAGCTTGGAAGGAAAAAAGGGGGAAATCTAGTGAGAGGAAAAAGCCTCAAAAGTCATAAATTATTGCGCTTTGGGGCGTTTTTACGCACACATGTAATGCGGAAGAGTTAGTCTGATCCACTTCCCTACCGTGTAAAAACTTTTATGGATGTTAGAGGAGACATGTTTCTGTTTATAGATCATAAAAATGTAGCTACACATAGGAAATAAAGAAAAGAAGAGCAGCTGCAGCATCCAACAACTGCCTGCAACCTCTCCAAAATGACAGTTTGAATGGCTTTGATCTGCTGAAAGTCTTTCTGCTCCTCAGTATTTATAATTTCCCTCCATGTTTTCAGGGATGTTGCTGCAGACAACCTCATCTCAGTCCCTCTACAAGCATGTGACGAGTAAAACCTCCTGAATCCTGGTTCACTGCAACACACAGACGTAAAAATGTGAGGAAATCCTGCGCTGTTTTTGCACATCTTGACCTTTTGCACCATAAATATTGCACATTTTTCCCCCTGCGCCGCTCTTTGCAAACTCAAAAACTGCCTGTAAATATTTGATAAATGACAGTTTTAATTCAGTTCCATCGTTTACTCCACGTGTGTTTTTGTCTCGTCTTGTTGTTTTTTCACAGCTTCAGGTTCACTGGTCACGTTTACATCCGCACGGAAGCAAATAAAACCTCCTACATGTTGATTATTTGCTCTACAATAAAGTAAACGTGTGACCTTGCACTATTCTCTGCACATTAAAAAGTTTAAATAACTGCCTGCAAACACTCAAAACACTCATGATCTCTTTGCTCCTCCATATTTATGACCTTTTCCATCATGTCTTCTTGTGAATCTTGATTAATTCCACTATAATAAACATGTGATCTTGCACTGTTTTTGCACATCTTGACCTTTTTGCACTGTTTCATTCCAGTTTTCTCCAACAGCACCTCCACCACCTCTTTACTCCTCCCTACTTATGACTTTTTTTATTGTTTAAAGGAAGTTTTTTATCATATCCCATCGTCGATTTTTGCATTTCACTGCCCGTGACTGATTATTTGCACCACGCTGAAGTGAACATGCGATGAAATCTTGCACCGTTTTTGCACACTGTGAACGTTTGCGGCTCTTCTTGCACTCTATTCAAGAAACTGGGAGCTGCAGCGTCAAATAACAGCCTGTAAACACTAAAAAAAAAGCACAGTTCTATCAAGTCTGCAGCTTCACGGTGTCTTTACTTCTTACTATTGTTAAGGGAAAGTTTGCATGTTGCATTGTGAGCAACCAAACCTCTTTGATCTTGAATAACTGAAGTAAATATGTGATGAAATCCTGCACTGCTGTTGCACACGTTGACCTTTTGCACCATAAATCTTGCACATGCTTCCTTCTGCACTCTTTTTTTTTGCTTTGCAAATTAAAAGAAATTAAAAAAACTAGAAGCTGCAGCATTAAATAACTTGAGAATTATTTGTTTCGTCCACTCTGCCAACAGCAGTTTCACAATCTGCTGAAAACACATTAAATTGATCATGTGTTGTTGTTTTACTCTGAAACCCTCTTAAATCTCATTTAATTGCTCTATACTGCAATTTTGCACTGTTTTTGCGCATGTTCCCCTTCAACATTGCACATTTTCCGCCCTCTCTTTCCCCTCTTTACTGTTTCCATGTGCGATCAGACTGATGAGAACTTGTTTACCGCCGCACACGACAACAAAAGGATCCCTTTTCGACCATTTGCATGTTTATTTCATTGATTCCAAACGCGCCGTGACGCTGCGTGCAGCTTTTTTTTTTCCCATCCTGCTGTGCGCTGCGCGTCCACTGAACTTCGCCTCCCCCCCTCCTCCCCTCCTCCCCCAGACTCCCCCACTCCTCCCCTATTTATAACAGCGCTGAGGAAATATTTGTTGCCGCCGCTGCGCTGAAAGGTCAATGAAGGAGTTGGCTTGGAAATATCTGTAGATGTTTTTTCGGACATGCGCAGACGGGAGATGCCATATTGGAACGGGGGCAGCAGCTGAAAGACGTCGCTCGGCTCGCGCTTGCTTTTGCTCGGGCTCACGCGAACGAGGAGGAGGAGGAGGAGGAGGAGGAGAGAAAACACACCGGAGGGGGGTCTCGAGACGGAGAGAGAGAGAGAGAGAGAGACGGAGAGCCACCGGAGGGAGGAAAAAAAAACTTGGCCAGGTAAGACAGGTGACGGTTCCCGGTAGAGCAGCTCTGACCGGAGGAAGGCTTCTGTTGTGTGTGTTTTTAAAAACGCGTCCCCCCTCCTCCTCCGCGCGCGTCGTTATTTGCTGTCGACGGGGATAAACAACCGGAGAGTTTATTTATTTCCCCCACGGAGTGCTCGCGAGGCGGTTTCCGTGGAGAAAAATCGGTCACGCTCGCGAGCTCCAACTTGCTGAGAAGAGTCTCGCGGAGGGGAGACGCTGGTGTCTCGTGGCGCTGCCGGTAAAAAAATAAAATAAAATAAAATAAACAAGCAAAAAAAAAGCGTTTATTTGTCGCTTTCCGTTTCTCGTTCGTCACGTTTGATACCGACGCGAATATCACGGGATAAAACGCGGATTTAAACGCCGCTTCCGAGCCTCGTTTTTGTTTCTGTTTGATGCGAACTTCTGTAAATTTCGCCTTTTTTTAATATATCGCGACGTGACTCACGGTGGGGGGTTTTTATCTCCAAAATCTCCCGTCGTCACTCTTCTGAGGTGCGTAACAAAAAATAATAATTAAAAAAAAAAAGGAGAGGAAAAAAAAAACACATCGGAAAATACCGGACACTGCCAAAATGTCAAACCACTTTCAACATGGCGCTGGTTCGCGAGAAAAGCTGAGGGAAAACTGCGCCTTGAAAATCTTTGAACGAGGAAAAAATAAAACGCCGGCACCTAACGCGCCCGGTTCGGTTTCTTTTGATGGACACACGGGAGGTGCAATCAATTAAATCCGAAGTGTGCATTTGGCGATTCCGTGGGAGTTTTTTTCCGCTGCAGTTCTGAGTGTGCAAAGTACAGGACCGGAGTGGCTGCCTGCCGCCTGCCGCCTGCCGCCGCTCGGCTACACCCCTCACCGCTTCATCTCCCTTATTAACGTTTCCTCTTTCACTTTTATCAACACACGCCGAACCTCATTCGATCGCATTAATTCTGCTTTTCCAATTACGCACCATCCTCCTCCGCGTCTTCTCTTTCGTTTTTGCGCAAAACGTTCCCGATGGCACGATTACGCACGTCATCTGGGTGATCTGCTCCACAGGATTCCTCTTCCACGTCAAATACGATGTTTTTAGACGACTTCTTGCAAAAAAAGAGCATAAAGGTAAAATATCTGATGTGTTTTCTTCCCTGTGCCTGCATCTTATTGATTCTTTTGCGCCTCCTCCGCGTTTTTCCTTTAATTTTGCGCTAAATGGCACAATCTTGGAGCACGATTGCGCACTTAATTGGGTAATCTGCTTTGCGTTATTCTGCAGCACTCCGGAGCATATTCATAAATCAGGCTTTTAGACTTCTTCTGGCTCCAAAGATGGCTTCAAGTTTGGGGGAAAAAGTGCACTTTTTAAAGAAAAACATGCAAAAAATGGGCGTGAAGATAAACATCTGATGTATTTTCTTCACTGTGGCTGCATTTTATTGATTCTTTCGCATCTCCTCCACGTTTATGCTTTAATTTTGCACTTAATTGCACAATCTGGAGCCCAATTATGCACATAATTGCACCGGATTCCTCCTCCAATTTAAATCCACAGGGAGGAAAATGAATCAAACATGGTTTTAGACTTTTTCTACCTACAAAGATCTCCATGAATGTACTTTTAAAGGGAAAAAATGCAAAAAAATGGGTGTAAAGATAAATATCTGATGTATTTTCTTCACTGTGGCTGCATGTTATTGATTCTTTTGCTTCTCCTCCACTTTTTTGCTTGAACTTTGTGCTAAATTGCACAATCCGGAGCCTGGTTATGCACATAATTGGGTTATTCTTCACCAGGATACCTCTTTTACTTTAAATCCATAAGGAGGAATACACTCAATCATGGTTTTAGACTTTTTCTGGCTACAAAAATCTCTGCGAGTCAGGAAAAAATGTACTTTTAAAGGGAAAAAAGGCAAAAAATGGGTGGAGAGGTAAAATACCTGATGCATTTTCATCACTGTGGCTTCATGTTATTGATTCTTTCGCTTCTCCTCTTCGTTTTTGCTTGAATTTTGTGCTAAATTGCACAATCTGGAGCCCAGTTTTTCTCCCTGGGTAATCTGCTTTGCCTCATTCCACAGGATTCCTCCTCCGCTTTAAATCCATAACGAGGAGTATGACTTTTCCTACAAAGATCTCTGCAAGTGGGGAAACTTGTGATTTCAATGGGGGAAAAAAATGCAAAAAAAATGGGCGTTAAAGACGAAACATCTGATGTGTTTTCTCCACTGTTGCTGCACCTTATTGATTCTTTTTCAAGAGCCGCCCATCAGCCGTGGTTTAGTGCGTTTTCTTTTTTGGATAAGGCATTGTATGTTAATGCTCTCATGCTTCTTTACAAAAGCAATCACATGCTCTGAGCTAATGAGAGGCAGAGATAGAGGAGGAAGGTCACTGTGCAGGAATATTGATTGTTTCTCTTTCTTTCGGTTGTCGGCAAACCAACTCTAAGCCTGTATTTGAATAAGGGGAGGACTCACGCAAATAGGGAGCTGCAGGTTTTTGTCGGGCGTGTTGCGCGAGCGTCGCTGGAATAAGAAAAGCTGCGGGGCTGAGGTGTTCTTTTTCTTTCTCAGTTCTCTGTTTTCAGATCTCGCTGAGCATCTGGCTGCTCGGATTCGGCCGCGCTGGGTGCAGTGTGACGAACTGTTGAGGGAGCGGCTCTCGGATGGGTCTAAAAAGAGGAGAACCTAATAGGGAGTAATGCAGTAAAACCAAAGCCCATGCAGTAGTAGTTAATCTCCTAAATCCCCCATTAAATCTTTAGCATGGATGGGTTTAGAGAAAGGCAGGAGGACGGCACGTGGATGCTCGGCTCCCCATCAGGGGCTAATCAATTAAAGAAAAAAAAAATCGGAGACTACGGGGGCACAAATGTTTGAGATTAACCAGTTTAATCCCCCCGGTGCCCCAATCTGGCCTGTTTCCTCCAGGCCGGTAAAGCTTCATCAAGTGCAAGCTGCTGCTCCCCCCCCCGAAAAAACTCAAACAGTTGACAGTGTGAACAAAAGCCTGGGGAAGTTTTTTTGTCCCTCAGGGTTATTAAACTGGTTGAACTGGTGAGCGGCTGAATTAAAACTCGACGTGCTCTCACAAGGAGGAGAACAGATTACTTAAGTCAACTTGATAGGATTGATTGTCATTTATTTCCACTTGTGAAGTTTACAGCTGCAGAAACGCACGTTGGAAGCTCCGTTTTATGCTATATGTGCGCTAAAATATGGGTTCGTGTCCAGTGAGAACATTCCCTGAGCCCTCAGGGAGCTGCACTGGCTTGATTGAGTCCAATACGTGACCTTTTAAATTCCAGAGGATATCCAAAAGTTTGCAAGGATAATAAATAATGTCTGGGTGAATTTTAGGGAAATGAGCAACGCAGCCTGTAAGTGCTTGAGCAGTGACACATATCCTGTTTTTATGGCTCAGATTTCCAGCAAACTGGATTTCGAATAGAAACAACGTCGGTTTGGGGCTAAATTAAAATGCGTTTCGCCTCTATTTTCTACACTTTCCACCAAACCCCTGTACTCCAAGCAGTTTCTGGGAGTTTTTTTTGGTTCTATTCATGTTTTTACTCACTGTGGGCTCATTTTTCACTGTGACATAAAGTCCAGCTAAGTGTGGAAACAGAACAACCAGGCTAGAAGGAAAGACGACTCAAAAGTGGCTTAAAATGGCTTAAAATTAATGGCTTGATCAATAAAAAGTTGAATTTCTTCTGTTTATTTTACGAAAATTGAAAAAAGTTCTCGAGTGCCCACAGGTGTTACTAATCCCGCAAGAGAAAATGAAGGCTGTAGGTGCTATAGGTGTCTTACAGTTTACATTTTTAATTGGATTCTGTGCTACTCTGTGTAAACACGGCCTGCAGTTCAACCGAATAGTCCCTGAATTTTTGTCACATGGCTGTCGGTCGCAGCTGAGCCGGCATCAGCTCCTCAGTTGTGCAGACGAGTGCAGAATTTTTTGATTTTCACAGTTTCTGGTCAACGCAAGCAGTTTATTTTTTGCAAATTTTTAATGTAGAATTCAGTGAAACGTCCTACTTTTCTAAGCCTCCTGATTAAGCTGAACGTCTCGGATGAGTCGGGCGCCCGTTCTTTCTGTTTTTACAGTTTCTGGGTTGGATGAGTGTCTCTGAAACCCAGCAGAGTTTAGAGGGTTAAAGCATTTGAATCAACCACACAGCGTTTTTCCAGGTCGGAGCCAATGTGCAGAACAAAACAACGCAAAAAGCTACACTAGAAAACTCCAACTAGGGCTGTAATTTGTCCCAGTTTTTACATTAGATTAATCATTTATTGAATGATGCTCTTATCTTGAGGGGTCAGTCGTTGAAAATCCTAAAAAAATGATCCATTTCTGATGATAAAAAGCAGCTGGACTGAGCAAATGTTTGGCATTTTTCTTCTTGATAAGTGTCCTGCTGTTGATGAACTGTGTGATTAATGTATTGATTGTTTTCCTTCTTGTCTGCTTGATAAAAGATTAATGTCAGTCGGGTTTGTAGACGTGATATTGGCGTACAGTGGAGGGGAAAAAGCTGCCACTTAGGGGGAATTTTAAGGGAGAAACCAGGTTAAAGAGCTGCTGTGAACTCCTCCTCCCACTACTTGATAGCAGTGTTTGAGAGCACTTTGATGAGTTTTAATGAGCGCTGTGCTGTGCAGGGCTGACGGCGGCGATGCATCAGCGCTGCTTCGGCAGCGGCGGAGGAGTGGAGGGGAGAAGAGGGGCAGCGGACGGCGTCATGTGAGCCAAATTAGCTCAGCTTGTTGTTTACGCAATGGATGTATGCTGGAGCCACTGTGGGACGTCAGGGGGAGCGTTAGCGAGGCCGGTGGGGGATGTTCCACTCTCTCTGGCTGGCTGTGGAGACTGTCACAGCCTTTGTACTGGAGCCTGCAAACTCACACAGGAGCTCCAGTGTTTCCCGTTTTAACTTTGATTGGAATCTGTTCTCATCCGTGGATCGTTCAGGATGTCCGGCTCGTCTGATTGTGGAATAAGAGCGCTCCTTTCTGCTCCTCTTGGACGCCGGGTTTCAAGGTTGACGACCTGAGCTCGGGGGTTGTTTTCTTGGCTTGATTGAGGATCGCTGCGTGACGGCAGCGTGCCTCGGCGCTAATTGCCAGTTTGATGAAAGTGGGTGGAAGCCGGCGAGTGAGTCACCGGTGATGTGACTGCATGACCGAGGACAACCACCAGGCAAGTGACAAACACGATGTGTTGTTGTGAAGATGAGGAGTTTTTCAGCGTTGATTATTTGAAGCCAGACTTGAATGGATCTTTGTCTTTTTCCCCTCCAGTGTTTTTGCTTCGGATGGACGGATGGAATTTAAGTAGAAACTTGGTGTTTTCTTTTGCTCGTGTCACATTTTTACTCACTGTGGGCTCATTTTTAAGTGGAATATAAAGTCCTGCACCTCTTAAGAAACAGAAAAACAATGTCTAGAAGCAAAGAGAGCTTAAAAATTGAGTGAATGCATTTGGTTATTTAACAAACACTTAAAAACCTTTGTCCAAGTGGCAAATGTTGTCACCAATACTGGAGAAAAAACACAGTGGCTCTAAACACAATGGATATTCTATCTATTTTCCCTGCGCATCAAATTGAGAAAACTACTTCACCATGCCGAATGTGTCTTCCAACTCATTTTTGAGTCGTGCCGCATTCACTTTATTGATCAAGTGTGTTTTATTTAGCTCTCGGTCAGTTGTTTTGCTTCCGTGCTCGTCTCCTATCAGCTCAGTGTAAACACAGCGTGACGTTTAGCCAAAAAAAAATAAAAAAATCTCTGAATTTTCGTCATGTGACTGTCGGTTGGAGCTGAGTCATTCTTGGCTTCAGGGTTGTGCCGAGGAGCGCAGAATTTTTAGTTTTTTACAGAATCTGGCTCCTGCAGACGGTTTGTTTTTAAATGAGACATGAAGTAAAGCGGTTTTGATCAAATCTGACAATTTAAAACTAAGATGTAGTTAACTTCACATCAGTTCACACTAAATTAGCTCACAAACCTTAGAAAGTTCAAAATCAGATGCATCTTTATGCTTTTACAGTTGTTTTTAAAAGATGGCATGCCTTTAAAATCCACTGGCAGGGGTCAGGATCCAGTTCTTTATTACCTTTTTTCTTTCAACTCCAGCGGTACAGTACAAGGGCCGACAATCAGTTAATCATTTTATAGCAGAAGCTCTCAGTTTGCAGCTTCTCCTTTCGGAGGATCGGCTTGTTTTCTCTGCTTTCTGTCATTGTAAACTAAAGATTTATGGATTCTGGACTGCTGGTTGGACAAAACCGGACATTTAAATGACATCAACAAGGACTTTAGGTAAACAGAGCGGGCATTTATGACTTCTTTGTGACATTTTATAGCTCGGGTAATCAAGAAACGGTCTGCAGATTAATCAGGAATGAAAATAATTGTAAATGTCAAGTACTTGTTTATACAAAAGGTCTAATGGGGTGAGAAAGAAAGACACGGTTAATTTACACAGTCGCTAATATTTACTCAAACAATTCAAGAAGTCAAGTGGAAAAAACATCCCCCAGCTTGTATCAGGGTCTCCGCTTCGTCTTAAGGAATGATTTTTTAAAAATAAAATATGACGTTTGTCTTGTTAAGCTTCAGGGAGAACAACTACCAGCGAGGCGACTGGTTCGAATATCATGTTCTAACTACTATACACTGATTTTGAGATGCTTTGAAAGGAGTTTTCTTTAGACCTGCACCCTCCAGATGGACACTGATAAGCAGCGCAACAGACGTGGTGTGTAAAAGTGGTCTAGCTGGAGCTTAGTTTCTTCTCTGGCTTCTAAATCGAGACTGAAACAACCAAACAAACGAGGTGATTCATGTGTTGATACGTATTTAAACCACAGTTCAGCTGAGAAAAGCAAATGCAGCTAATCCAGTCGGTTGCGATTCAGTTTTGTGAGAGGAAACTCCAAACTGGTTTGGCCTCTCCGACTGATTCACTATTAAACATGACATCATTTAATTAACAGTAGTGAAGCATCAGAGTGTCGGCGGCTGGTTGCAGGTGGGAACTACTTCGTTTTATATGCAGGGAGCGAGCAGATGGATCTGAGGCGTGGTTCGGAGATTAGTGACAGCTAGAGAGAGTTTGTAGTGAAATGAAACCGAGAAGTTTAGAGGGGAAAATCACAGTTTAGTGGAGCTGTTAACATCTAACAGGCATCAAACGACTGGAAACCACTGGTTTAATCTTTAACTATGTGTGCGTGTGTGGTGTCAGTTTTTCATCTCGCAAGTAACTGAAGCTGTCGGACAAATGTAGAGGAGTAGAAAGCAGAACATCTAAAATGTGGTGGAGTGGAAGCGTGAAGTGAAATATTACATTCGGTGAAACGTCTTTGTGTGTAGAGCCACCATTTTTTTAAACACTTGTAAAACTGTTCTGTATGCTGATTCTAGTTTTTTCAATTTTTGTGAAATAAGTAGTGAAAGAAATTCAACTTTTGTTTTCCTTTTTCCCCTTTTTATGGCATTATCTTCTGCACATAAGACATTTTAAGTTCTCTCTTCGGGGCTGCGCAGTGGCTTGGTGGTTAGCAGCGTTGCTTCACAGCTAGAAGATCCCCGGTTCGCGTCCCGGTTAGGACGCCTGGGATCTTTCTGTGTGGAGTTTGCATGTTTTCACCGGGTACTCCAGCTTCCTCCCACAGTCCAAAAACATGCTGAGGTTTACTGATTATTCTAAATTGTCCGTAGGTGTGAATGAGAGTGTGCTTGGTTGTCTGTCTCTATGTGTAGCCCTGTGATAGGCTGGAGACCTGTTCAGGTGTCTCCTGCCTTCGCCCCGAGTCGGCTGGGATAGACTCCAGCCCCCCTGTTACCTTACAGAGGATTAAGCGGTCTATAGATGATGGATGGATGGATGGAAGCGTCTCTCCTTCTAGCCATGGTTGTTCTGTTTCCATAGACATGCAGGACTTTGTATTGCAGTAAAAAATGGGCCAACAGTGAGTAAAAAGTACATATGACATAGACATTATTTCTAAATAAGAATTCCAAATTACATTAATAGTAAAATCAAGTGTTTAACATAAAAAAGCTCATTATTATTCCTATATATTAACGTAACGGTCACCTTTCTGTTTTTATCCTCCATATTAGGCGAAGCTGCAGCAATTAATCGATTAGTTATCAGCTGTAAATTAATTGATTAAATGGTCTAAACTGTCTTTTAAAGAGACAAACATCTAAATCAGCTGATTCCAGCATCTTAACTGTGAATATTTTCCAGTTTATGACAGTAAACTGACATTTGAGGACGTCGTCTGCAGCTTTTGGTTGACATCTGTGACCGTTTTCTGTTATTTTATAAACCCAAACATCTAATTGAATAATTGAGAAAACAACAGTGAAGCTAATAGTCGGTTGCAGCTCTGGTGTTAAGCGTCGGTGTCACCAGGCTGCAGGTCTGTGCGATTGTCTCTCCAAGGCCGCCTGGATGCATATTTTCTAGTCAGTTAATTCGCTGGCCTGTTGCCTCGCTCATGTCATTCCAGTTTTTCGACTTTGTTTGCCTCTGATTGGTTATCTGATGGAGTTTTGCTGTGGTATGCAAATGCAGGCAGACGGCAGAATATTGGATCTCAGGCTGGAGAGGCAGCGATGGTCTGCAGACTGAAGGGCTGGTTTAATTCTCGGCTTTAATGATGCCGGGAAGCAGTTTGAGTCTCCGAAGGGTTTTACTTTGCTGCGGAGATTCTGTTCTGGAAACCCCCGGAGATCAGCTGACTTTTCCTTGGATCTTGTTCCTATTCAGTTTTGGTTTCTGGAGGTGGCATAATTTCATTTTTCGCCCATGGTGGCTGCTCAAACTCACCACCCACTTCCTCTTTTGTTTATTCAAAAGAAACCGAAAAGACAAAGTGCATCATTTCCTGTCAGCCAGATGATTTTTCCAGGGAAGTTTTTTCTTTTTTTTGCGCAACAGTGGGTGTTTATCTGAGCCAACGTCAAAAGCTTTGATGAAGCGTCTCGTTTAAATCGTTATTCTGTTGCTGGCTGCCGTTTCCTGGAAGTGTCGCAGACTTTTTTTTTACGAACAGCCGGCTTCGGTTCGGACGTTATTTAATAAATCAGAGCCGTGATTGGATTTATCTTCCTCTCCTCCTGCTGCAGGGTTGTCGAGGGAGGCCGGAGATGCAGTGAAGGAGGATTAAAAACGCCTCGGGTCAGCGGTTAAAGGTGCAGGATGCAGTCTCGCGCTCAGGAGCAGCCATTGGCCCTCACCGTGGTGACGCCACACTGTCCGACCAATGGGAAAGAAGAAGAGGTGAACACAGGTGAGACCCCCCCTCTTTTTTGATTTTTTAAATCTTAAACGTGGCCGGGCTGGTTTTATGAAGGAAAACAGGTCGACAGATTGGTTTGGCAGATATATACTGGATGAAAATGCATGTGAGGAATCTTATTTGGCTGATTTTCGTCTTTGCGCTTATTTTTTACCTTACAAAAAGTGCTATTTTTAATCTTTACTAAGCTGCTCTGATTCTGTTTAGTCAGTTTTGCAGTAAAGGGTCTCTTTCTAGGTTGTATTTGCTTACATTTAACCCTACGAATTAAAAAAAATCCCCTTAATGAGACCATCTATCATAGATAAAACAAAGAATTTTCGAGGTTTAAGGTTTCCTACGGTCCTTGAACTACTCATTTTTGATGTTTTGCCCAATCGGGAAGCAAAATCTAAACTTAAAATTGTGATATTTCATTAAAATCACTTCAGATTCGGTAAAAAAATAATAATTCTGCACTCCTTGGCCCAACCACACAAACATTAGCGGCTCAGCTTTGACCGACGGTGCTATGAGAAAACTTCTAAGACTTTTTTTGCTGAACTGAGGGTGGGAAAAAATCATTAAAGTGAAATATCTGTAGTATGTAGAGCCACCATTCAGCTGTAGGCGCTTGGAGAAATGCTGTACATATTTTTTTATGATTTATAGCATCATAACTGCGTCACACTGCTCAACAGGCACTTCTTCGTGGTTGTTTTGTTTCCACAGAGGTGCGGGACTTTATGCTGCAGTGACAAATGAGACTGGAATTTTTTTTCTCGTATACTTTCGGTTTTTCGCCAGCTTTCTGATTCGGTTTTGGCACCGAAACTAAACTTTAACGCGTCAGAAGCTCTAAAATTTCTTGGTTAGGGTTTGGAAAAAAATGTCCCAGTGTAAATTACGACACTTTCACTGCACGTTTGAAGCTTCTCCTGCATTTTCCAGGGTTAAAAAAGGGTTCGCCCTTGTAGAGAAACTGTTTTGTTACTGTGTATATATGACATAGTCTAGATCAGTGGTTCTCTTCTGGTCCAGCCTCAGGACCCACTATGTCTCTATTAATAACGCTCGCGACCTGAATTTTTCAAGTTTGCTGTTCCTGTTAACAAATTAAGGTTTATTTGGGTGTAGTCTCAACGCATTTTGATACAACTTGGGAAAATTTTGGTTTATTTTTTTGCTAATTTTGGTATATTTGAACGCTTTTGCCAAGTTTTGGGCATATTTTGGCCCATTTTGACAGATTCTGAGCACATTTTCGTATATTTTTGGGACGTTTTAGCAAAAATTTCTCCAATAATCTGGCAGAGACAAATCTAGAGGTTAATAGTGGGCAACTACTGGTGTCACCACCACTAAATGTCCTGCTATTCAAAGCAAACTGTGTCATAAGAAGCACATCCTTTAAAATAAACGACTTTATACCACTACTTTTTTGGCTGGGCATGCTTCTGCGACCCTCTAAGAATGGCTTCGCGACCCACTTTTGGGTCCCGACCCACCAGTTGAGAACCACTGGTCTAGTATACGGGTCATATCATCAGGGGCCGTTTGCTTTTACCATAAACTATGGATATTTAAATATTTGTGAAACTTTAGCTTAATATATCAAACACTTTCCGAGACAAAACTTCTAAAAAAAACTATCAAACCAACTTTCGCAAAGTTCTTTCTCATTGAAATCTGAGGCTGTTTGAACGACAGTATCTCAGGAACTATTAAAGATAAAAGCCTGAACGTTTCACTGTTATTTCTATTTATGACTTTGATTCAGAAAGTGCAACACTGGACTAGTAGCCAGCATTAAAAGCCTCATATTTGAGCTCATATTAACCAAAAAATTGATAATACAGGAGTCAACTAGTGACGTTTTCTGGACCACATGTACACATAAACATATACTTTTACAGAATATGGAAATTATTGCATATATTAAGCTGAAATTTCACAAATTTCTCTATATATATCTGAAGTTTATGATACTAAATTCGCAGACCAATCAGAGATGGTCGAGCAGAAATAGTTTGAAACACCCACAAGCAGAATAAAGTGATTATATCATGTGGAATCTGGACGGATGTTGAGGTAGCTCTGCTTTTTAGCCTCTACTTGTTAGCTAGCTGTCCCCATTTAGCATGTTTTTTTAGTTAAGAGACGAAAGAGACATTTTCTTTTGGATATATAGATTTTAACACTAAACAAAAATGTAAAAAAAAGACAGACCTGTAAGTGCATGTGTCACGCCCTCCACCTCTGCTGCCTGAGTGGCAGTCGCCTTTCCCCTTTTCCCTCTTCCCCTTCCCTCTCTCTCTTGCAGGTGGGCGTGAGCAAGGTGTGGGCAGCGAGGAGCACGGCAGGTGCAGCCACTTCCAATCAGCGGAGGAGGCACGCGTGTGATTGGATGATCAGCTCTCACTCTCCCGGTTATAACCACGCTCCACATGCTCCTCGATGCCAGACCGTCGTTTTTGCCTCAGTCAGTTGCCAACCTCTGCTCTCGTTCTGTCTGCTCCGTTTGCTCTGCACCCTCGCTATTGCTAACGCTATTCCCTCTCCGCTTCCAGTTGGTTCCCCGTCTGCCGTCCACGTGTGCCTCCTCCGGTTCAGCTCAACCACTGCCTCCACTCCGCCAGTAACCCAGCCACCGCCAGGATTCCAGTCGTGGATCGCCACCCCCACTCCCGGACCTCAGCTCACCACCCAGCCTGCCTGCCTGCCTGCCTGCCTTCGCTCCCACCTGCTCCGCTCACCTGCTCCGTCGTGCCCCCCTCTCCGTTCAGGTTCAGTAGCTTTAGCATTAGCATTAGCGCTAGCCCGTCTGGCTCAGTTTCCCAGTGTCTTGGTTGCTATCAGCTCATAGATTTTCGTAGCTCGCTTTTTGTTTGTATCAGCTCGTTGGTTTTCGTAGCTCGCTTTTTGTTGTCTGTTCGTTTCTCAGCTCGCCTTTTGCAGCTCGCTTTCTGTTGTTACTTTTAGTTAGGTTTCAGCATTTGCTCACTTTTAGTTTCGGTTTTGGTTTATTAGTTGGTTTCCTGCTGTGCAGCGATTTTCTGTTTTCCGTGGTTGTTAATAAACATTGTTATCTTGTATATCTGTGTGCCGTGTTTCTTTGCCTGCGCCTGAGTCTCTGCACCGTTCATAACAGTACGGTCTGGCCACCATGAGCTCAGCAGGCAACGAGACCGGCACTAGGCCTGCCCTTAGTGAGACAGACCTGCAGCAAGCCATAGCTCATCAGGGCGCCGTGATAGGGCAGCATGACTCCTTGTTGCAGAGTCTTGTAGAGAGCAACCGCGCGCTGATCAATCAGGTCTCCCAGCTCACGGGGAGAATTAGCACGCTAGCTGCCCACTCGGCTCCTGTTACTGCTACGTCAGTGGCTGCACCCGTTAGCAGCGATTCGGCTAACGCTAGTCTCGCGGTCAGCCAGTCAGCTCGTGAACCGCATGTGCCCGTCCCCGAACGCTATAACGGTGACATCGGTTCTTGTCAGTCTTTTTTGACTCAGGTCTCATTAGTCTTCGACTTACAGCCTCACTCTTACGCCTCTGATAGGGCCAGAGTAGCTTTCCTGGTTAGCCTTTTGTCGGGCCGAGCGAGAGAGTGGGGTACTGCGGTGTGGGAACGCCAGGAGGCGATCTGCGGCTCCTACATCGCCTTCACCACTGAGATGAAGAAAGTGTTCAACCACCCGGTGCAAGGAAAGGATGCCAGTCACCGTCTTCTGTCCATGCGTCAAGGGAACCGAAGCGTGGCGGACTTCTCCATCGAGTTTCGCACTACTGCGGCAGGGAGTGGATGGAACGACGCCGCTCTGCGAGGGGCATTCTACGCAGCACTGCAGGACAGCCTGAAGGATGAATTGGCTACCCGCGACGACATGAGCGACCTGGATCAACTCATCGACCTAGCCATCCGGATCGACAACCGGATCCGTGAGCGACGGAGGGAAAGGACCCTCCGCTCGGAGTCTCCACGGGCCCGTCCTTCGACTCGACCGAGTTCTCCACCTCTTTTCCGAGCCGTTCCTGATCCTGAGCCCATGCAACTGGGACGCAACCAGCTGTCCGCCCAAGAGAGACAACGTAGGCGGGACGCCGACACCTGTTTATACTGCGGGAAGGCTGGTCACTACCTCTCTGCTTGCCCCCAGCGCGCAGTAAAAGGACGGGCTCACCAGTAACTGGGGAGATACAGGTGAGCCATCTATCGTCGTCTTCCCCAAATCGGCTGCAGCTCGCTGCCTCCCTCTGCTGGCAATCCCAGTCTGTCCCTGTACAAGCCTTCATTGACTCTGGTGCCGAGGAGAACTTCCTGGACCTTCAGTTGGCCCGTCAGATGTGCATTCCCTTGGAGTCCCTGGAGCCCCCTCTGGAGGTTCGAGCCCTGAATGGACTCCACCTTGCCAAGGTACAGCAGAAAACTGTTCCTGTCACGTTGTTTTTGGCCGGCAATCATCGGGAGAAGACGACCTTTTTCGTTATAGATCACTCCAGTCCCCCCATGGTCCTGGGTTACTCCTGGCTTCGGGCGCACAACCCCCACATTGACTGGAGAAAGGAGGAGGTGGTATCTTGGGACCCCCGTTGCCACGAGACCTGTCTGCACTCTGCCCTGACCCCTGCTGACGCCGCCAGCCCTGTTCCTGACGCCCCGGTGAAATTGGACTCCGTTCCTCCCGAATACCATGACCTTGCGCCAGTGTTCAGCAAGGAGAAAGCACTGTCTTTGCCTCCCCATCGCCCTTATGACTGCGCGATTGAACTCGTTCCCGGGGCCACCTTGCCTACCAGTCGGTTATACAACCTCTCCAAGCCTGAACAAGCGGCCATGGAGACTTACATCCGGGACTCCCTCGCTGCCGGCATCATCCGTCCGTCTTCGTCACCTGTGGGGGCAGGATTCTTCTTTGTGGACAAGAAGGACAAGACCCTTCGGCCGTGCATCGACTTCCGTGGCCTCAACGACATCACCATTAAGAACACCTACCCCTTGCCACTCATCAACTCCGCCTTCACGTCCCTGCACGGAGCAACGGTATTCACCAAGCTGGACCTCCGCAATGCCTACCACCTCATTCGCATCCGCGAGGGGGATGAGTGGAAGACCGCATTCAACACGCCGCTGGGGCACTTCGAGTACTTGGTCATGCCCTTTGGACTCACGAATGCACCCGCCGTCTTCCAGAACCTCATAAACGATGTGCTCCGGGACATGATCAACCGGTTCGTATTCGTTTACCTGGACGACATCCTCATCTACTCGAGAGACGCCCAGGAACACACCCGCCATGTCCGCCAGGTCCTCGAGAGGCTGCTGCAGAACCGACTCTTCGTGAAGGCCGAGAAATGTGAGTTCGGGGTACCCACCGTTTCCTTCTTGGGTTACATAATCTCGGCGGGTGAAGTGAGAATGGACCCTCTGAAGCTGTCCGCTGTCAGGGACTGGCCCATTCCGGAGAATCGGAAGCAGCTGCAGCGTTTCCTTGGCTTCGCCAACTTCTACCGTCGCTTCATCCGGGACTACAGCAAAGTGGCAGCCCCGCTCACCTCCCTCACTTCGGTTAAGCGGACCTTCTCCTGGACTCCTGAAGCAGACCAGGCCTTCCACTCCCTGAAACAACGCTTCACCTCCGCACCCATCCTGACGCAACCTGATCCCCATTTGCAGTTCGTAGTGGAGGTGGATGCTTCGGACATTGGGGTGGGGGCGGTGCTGTCTCAACGTTCTCCCGCCGACAACAAGTTGCACCCCTGTGCCTTTTTCTCTCGGCGGCTGTCCCCTGCCGAGAGGAATTATGACGTAGGCAACCGAGAACTGCTAGCAGTGAAGCTAGCTCTGGAGGAATGGCGTCACTGGCTGGAGGGGGCGGAGCAGCCGTTCATCGTTTGGACCGACCACCGGAACCTGGAGTACATCCGATCGGCCAAGCGACTGAACGCCCGGCAGGCCCGCTGGACGCTTTTCTTCGGCCGCTTCAGTTTCACCATCACATATCGGCCGGGGTCCAGAAACGTCAAGCCAGACGCTTTGTCCCGCCAGTTTTCCTCCCAAGAGACCCCCGGCGAACCTGAACCCATTCTGCCTGGAACTTGTGTGGTGGCTTCCCTCACCTGGGAGATCGAGTCCGTGGTTCGCCGGGCCCAGGAACAGCACCCCGACCCAGGTAACGGTCCTACTAACCGCTTGTTTGTTCCTGATCCAGTTCGCTCTCAGGTCCTGAGCTGGGCGCACTCCTCACGGTTGACCTGCCATCCTGGGACTGCACGCACCGTGGAGGTCCTGCGGCAGAAATTCTGGTGGCCTACTCTGGAGAGGGATGCTAAGGAGTTCGTGGCCGCATGTTCCATCTGTGCCGTCAACAAGACCTCCAATCGGCCGAGTTCGGGGCTCCTCCAACCGCTGCCTATCCCTCATCGACCCTGGTCCCACATCGCAGTGGATTTTGTCACTGGGCTTCCCCCATCCCAAGGTAAAACTGCCATCCTAACCATTGTCGACCGGTTCTCCAAAGCCGCCCATTTTGTCCCCTTAGAAAAGTTGCCCTCTGCCAGGGAGACGGCAGATCATCTGGTGAACCACGTTTTCCGACTCCATGGGATACCTGCCGACATAGTATCCGACCGGGGACCACAATTCACGTCGGAGGTTTGGAGAAATTTCTGTTCTGCGTTGGGGGCCACAGTCAGTTTAACCTCTGGTTTTCACCCGCAGTCCAATGGTCAGACGGAGCGAACCAACCAGTCACTGGAGACCTTCCTGCGATGTATGACCTCGGAGAACCCTTCCGCCTGGAGCAGCCTCCTCCCATGGGTCGAGTACGCGCACAACTCCTTGTCTAATGCTTCTACCGGGCTGTCTCCGTTTCAGTGTTCCTTGGGATACCAGCCGCCCATGTTCCCCTCCCCGGAACGGGAGATCTCCACCCCATCTCTCCAGACCTTTCTCAGGAGGTGTGAACGGGTCTGGAGGCGCTCGAGGGCCTCCCTGATAAGGGCTTCGGAGAGAATGGAGGGGCAAGCCAACCGTCACCGTTCTCCTGCCCCTATCTACTCCCCGGGCCAAAGGGTTTGGCTCCGGGCTAAGGACTTACCTCTCCGGGTGGAATCTAAGAAGATGGCGCCCCGGTTCGTGGGGCCTTTTGTTATTGAGCGCATCATTAATCCCAGTGCGGTCCGCCTGAAGTTGCCCTCCTCCATGAGGATCCACCCCACATTTCATGTCTCCCAAGTTAAACCTGTGAAGGAGAGCGCTCTGGCCCCCCCTGTCCGTCCCCCTCCACCACCCAGGATGGTGGACAATGCCCCAGCGTACACCGTGCGCCGCCTGCTGGATGTTCGTCGTCGGGGACGTGGTCTCCAATATCTTGTGGACTGGGAGGGATACGGTCCAGAGGAGCGCTCCTGGATACCCAGACGCCAGATCCTGGACCCTGCCCTAATCCGGGAGTTTAACCGGAGGAGACCGGACCGGAGGATTCGTGCACCTGGAGGTGCACGTAGAGGGGGGGGTACTGTCACGCCCTCCACCTCTGCTGCCTGAGTGGCAGTCGCCTTTCCCCTTTTCCCTCTTCCCCTTCCCTCTCTCTCTTGCAGGTGGGCGTGAGCAAGGTGTGGGCAGCGAGGAGCACGGCAGGTGCAGACACTTCCAATCAGCGGAGGAGGCACGCGTGTGATTGGATGATCAGCTCTCACTCTCCCGGTTATAACCACGCTCCACATGCTCCTCGATGCCAGACCGTCGTTTTGCCTCAGTCAGCTGCCAACCTCTGCTCTCGTTCTGTCTGCTCCGTTTGCTCTGCACCCTCGCTATTGCTAACGCTATTCCCTCTCCGCTTCCAGTTGGTTCCCCGTCTGCCGTCCACGTGTGCCTCCTCCGGTTCAGCTCAACCACTGCCTCCACTCCGCCAGTAACCCAGCCACCGCCAGGATTCCAGTCGTGGATCGCCACCCCCACTCCCGGACCTCAGCTCACCACCCAGCCTGCCTGCCTGCCTGCCTGCCTTCGCTCCCACCTGCTCCGCTCACCTGCTCCGTCGTGCCCCCCTCTCCGTTCAGGTTCAGTAGCTTTAGCATTAGCATTAGCGTTAGCCCGTCTGGCTCAGTTTCCCAGTGTCTTGGTTGCTATCAGCTCATAGATTTTCGTAGCTCGCTTTTTGTTTGTATCAGCTCGTTGGTTTTCGTAGCTCGCTTTTTGTTGTCTGTTCGTTTCTCAGCTCGCCTTTTGCAGCTCGCTTTCTGTTGTTACTTTTAGTTAGGTTTCAGCATTTGCTCACTTTTAGTTTCGGTTTTGGTTTATTAGTTGGTTTCCTGCTGTGCAGCGATTTTCTGTTTTCCGTGGTTGTTAATAAACATTGTTATCTTGTATATCTGTGTGCCGTGTTTCTTTGCCTGCGCCTGAGTCTCTGCACCGTTCATAACAGCATGTCTGCGCAAAAGCGAGCCGACGTTACGATCTACCTGAAACAAACTCCGTGAAGACGTCGGCTTCCTACCATCTCCTCTCATTACACGGAGCGGGTTCAGTCGCACACTGGGGAGTCTCCGGAGACGCAACACACACTTCACACACACACACCGAAGCACGACGGAGGAAAAAACTGACACGTAATACCTCAAATGCATCAGCCTCCCTCAGGCAAAGTGAACAATTCTCACCTTCAGGAGCAACATTAGTGACTTTATGTAAGACGACTTGCGGCCCGCTGCGAACACAAACCGTGATTTCCCTGCGCTTCGGTCGGATCAGCCTCATTTACAAGACGCTGCACCTCCGTTTTTAGCTGCTACCCGCATGAATAAAGTGCACTTTTGGCCTCCAGCAACAGGCGTCTTGTGTTATTGGTGACGTTTTCTCCTCCTGTTTATTCTGATGCAGATTCCATGGAGGAGGAGGCCGAGTTCAGCTGGGAGGAGTACATGGAGGAGACGGGGGCCGCCGCCGCCCCCCACACCACCTTCAAGCATGTGAGTGTATGATCTCGTTTGAATCCCGTCCCGCGGTGATCCTTTAAACACAGCCTCATAGATAAGTAGCATATGCGGTGATCCTTTAATGACACGTTAGCCGGGGCAGCGCCGCGTAAACGCCGTCAGCGCTGCTCGGTTCGCTTTTGTTTCTTCCTCGTGACGCACAAGTTGTCGGACGATCTTTCGCCGGTTCTTTAAACACGCTTTTGTAGGCGACCGCTGGAGCGTGAAAGGAAACAAAACAGCGGATACGAATGAGCATCACGCTGTGTTGTTTCTTCTTCTGATGGGGGTTGTTTAAAATGATTTAGTGGAGGTGGAATGAAACCCTAAAGACAGTTAATACACTTTATCTAAGGCACATATTTAAATCTCATGGCCCGTCATCATCCCAAGTCTTTGCTGCTTCGGTTGATGATATGCTTCATTATAATATTTGGAAATTATATGTACAAATACCACAATATGTCTACCGGGTGTTATTATTCTTGTCATGAACCAGAGCTGCACAATTACTCAAATATTAACCGTCTGAACTCTGATTGTTTCATGCTGCTGTTGCATTTTTGCTCATTTTTCACTGCAATATAAAGTCCAGAACAACCATGACTACATATAAAGAGAACTCAATATGTCTTCTGTGCAGTATGTCACAGTTATAGCACCATAAATCACGCCAAAATTTAGGAAAAAAAAACAAAAAACAAGTTGAATTTCCTCGATTATTTATTGAACCTACTTACACTTGTCTCTGATTTGCTTTGTGTGAACACATCCTGCAGTTCAGCCGAGTAATCCCCGAATTTTTTGTCGCATGACTGTTCTTCACAGGCGAGTCACTAATGGCTTCTCGGTTGGGCCGAGGAGGGCGGAATTTTTTGTTTTTCGCAGAATCCGCTGAGAGCGAATCGTTTATTTTTGGCACATTTTTAAAATCGGACACGCAGACGTGATGCTGATGAAATATGACAGTTTTGGGCTGAGATCTCCTGATTGAAACCTTTGGAAATTTAAACAAAAGAGAGTCATTTTGAAGTAGTATCATGATTTTTTTGACTTTATCTCTTTGGAGATGCTGCTGTCTGATACTGCTGGTGTTTAATAAACTCTCCTACAAGCACCTGGAAGCAACAAATTCAACTTTATCTCCTGTTAATGTTCTTTTAAACTCCCATTTGCATTTTTAATAGCGTCTCTTTAATCTTTACTGCTGTAATGTTGTGTTTCTAAGGAGTCTGTAATAAAAATAGACCTGAAGATTAAAACGCAGCATGGATGAAAGGCGTTTGACTTTGAAGAGCTCTGTTTTTCCCTCTCTGTGATGTTTAAGGGCCGTTATTGGTGCTGAAATGTAGGAAAAATCTTCGTTTTGTGTGCTGAGAGAGCCTCTTTAGCTTACGTCGAGGCTTCTCCCTTCACTCGTGAGGTTAATTTGGGCAGCGGGAGTGTTGGCAACGCTTTGTAAAACCTGTTTGGAAAACAGATCTGCCTAATCAAGGTTAACGCGACACAGACTGTTAAACTCACGGATTTTCCAAAAGTGGAAACACCTCTCGGAGAGCGAGGACGTCGGAGGAGGAGGAGGGTGCTTTTTTTGGCAGCGACTCTCCGGGTCCGCTGAGATTCACCGGGCTGAAACTCGCATCTGATGGCAGAGAGAGGGAGAGAAAGGCGAAGCGAAGCCGGCGGAGTTAGCTCAGACAGACAATCAGAGTCCAGGTCGGCTGAAGGGTCGGCTAAGCTGCGTGTTGCCATCGCCAACTGTGCAGCCTGTTTAACATGTCAAGCTCACCTGCTGCATCTCTGCTGCTGCGCGTCCACCTCACGGACACCTGCAGGGAAAAAAACACATTTACATTTTGGTTTTTACACTGAACTGATAGCTGCTGGATGCTTTTTTTGGTCGGCTTTTGTTTCCTCTCTACGTTGAATCAGCTAATTAGTTTCCCGCTAAATGCTGTTGTTCTTCGGGCAGAGCTCAGCAGAACCGCCGCCGTGGCAGAACGATGATGAATTTACTTCCCGAGGCAAAGCTGAACATGCCTGAATGCGCTCGTAATGACTGGATGGGAATTAAGAGGTTTTTTTTATGCATTCAGAAGATGCAGAAAATAACAACAAGCAACTCTTTGAGGAGCAGTCGGACCATAAAGTATTAAACGTAGTGTCAGATTTTAAGTCTTTAATTAGATGTTTCTAATTTGAAATGAGTGTTTTCCTTCTTTATTTTGCAAATTCATATTATTTTATATTCTAGACATTTAGAAAAAATAATTACTTCCACCAAGGACGTTTTTGCCAGCGTTTATCTGTCTGTTAGCAGCTTTACGTGAAAAATTCTGAACGGATTCTGAGGAAATGTTCAGGAAAGGTGGATAATGGGACGAGGAACAGAGGATTAGATCTTTGTGCTGATCCGGATGAATCCAGGAGTTTGTTGCAGGATTCTTTAGCATTGGGAGATAGGGCAATGTGCATGAATATGTGCATGTAACTCCACAACAAATGTCCAGGCTGCTTGGCTAAAAATACAGGATAAGTTCCCGATAATTTCTGCAACATCTCAAAATTTGATCCAGAACAGGACAAACTAGAGGGCCTGTGGAATCATCATCACTGTAAGGTAACAGATGAAGATCCAGACATGCAGCCAACACCAACATGTAGCTGAGACTCTGCTGAATCAGGAGGATCCAACAGATCTGTTGTAGAATCAGCAGCTATGGAGCTGGATCCAGAAGAAACCACCATTACCCAGAAAGAGATTCTGGTGAAGAACTATTGAACTAATGATGAGATCAATGTGAATCCAGATGCTAAGGGTTTGTTTTCTGGATCAAGGAGCCTGATAATGTAGATAAAACAATCCTGGGACGATTATTTCTAGGTGTAAATCCCAACATGGGGTGAAATGAGCTGCTTGGTGGAGGTCTGAGGTCTCCCAGTGCTTTTCTGGTTATTTGTCAGATCCCGAAACTGTAAAATTAACCAGTTTAGAACTTGAAATTGCGATATGTCCAATATTAAAAATGATATTAAAAATTCTCCAAAAATAAACCGTTTACTCGAATCAGATTCTGTAAAAGACGAAAAATTCTGTGTTTTTCGGTGAAACTGGAGAGATGTTAGTGACTCAGCTGAAACCATGAAGGTCACGTGATGAAATTAAAACTAACGGCAGGCTGTGTTTACACTCAGCAGAGAGGAGACGAGTAATTAATCAGTAGAAAATGTCAAATATTTAGTCAGAGTTTTTTCCCAGTAATGGTCAAACCGGTGGGAAAATGTTGGTACATGTTGATTCCAGGTTTGTAAAGTAAATAATCAAAGAAATTAAACTTTAATTTGACTTTTTTAAATATAGTTCATGGCGTTCTAAGTTTATTACACTGTATGAGTCAGTTTTCTCTGTTTCTAGTCGTGGTTTTGCTGCTTCTATAGAGGTGCAGGACTCAATATTGCAAAATGAGACGACAGTGAGTAAAAAAAAAACAACAACAACACATAAGCTGCTTCCAGTCAAAGTCAGCATCGGTTGCACGGTCTCTGCTGTGTGTCTTCGGCTGCTTTATCAAGTGTTGAGTTAAATCAGTTTGTATTTAGTGGATACGAATGTTTAACGAAAGCCTGCAGCGTTGGAACACGATGATACGGAATACAAATGATGCTGTCAGACAGCGTGGAGTCAGATTGTTATTATTTAACAGCTGTGGCCGGAGGCGTCATGCTTTCCTGAACTTCTCCTTTAACGAATGGAACAAACTCCCTGAAAATGTGTAGATTTTCTTATTTTGATGCTTAAAAAATGGACTTCATGACTCTGATTTTTTATTATACGTCTACATACTGATGGGATTGAGTGTGGGGGTGTGTGTTTTCTGGTGTGTGTGAGCTGTGGGGCTGCATCTTCCACTTGAGTATGAATTTGTATTTCATATTTACTGTTGTCCTACCTGCCGAGGGACTGCAGATGGAAATTAGCTGGTAGCAAAATTTGGTAAACGCTTCTCGTCTCCTGTGAGATTAATGCTTTTGTTCATGGTCGCCGGCAAATAAATAAACTAAACTGGTCGGCGAGGCGTGAAACCGCGAGGTGGTAATTTTGAAGCTATTCGAGAGGAAAACTGGACTTCGTGGGGGTTTAGGAGAATGATGCATCTGAGAAATTAGACGTAGAACAACAGATTGAGGCTACGGGAACTAAGATGTCAAATGAAGTATTGTTTTAGCAGCGAAGCTCATGCCTGAAAGGGTTTTTTTTGTTTCTCTTCCACAACCAGAGAGGATTTTGCTGTGTTTTTTTTTTTGTTTTTAAGTTCTTCTTTACGTGCATGAGCCTCCACTGCTTGGTTTATTCCACTTTATTATTCCCATTATTAGCTTGTTGGTCACCTGTGCAGCACTTAAATCAACTAACTGGCATACAGGTGATGTAGCAGTGCAGCTTTAATCCTGTTTTACTTTTAAATTAAATAAATAAAGTACTATAAACAGTTAATAAGTGCCTTTTCGGAAGATGTATTTACTCCTACAAGCTTTCAGGGTTTCAGTTTTTCTAGGTTTTTGTGTGGCAACTATATAAAACCAATTAGAGTGGTTCTATAATGCAGTATAATGGGATTGCGCCACTTCAGGCACACTTCTATGCATTCTGAGCTTTTGCGAACCATTTTACGGCATTGAAATAACACAAGAATTGGTTTAGATTGGAGATGTTGATGCTATAACATGCAAAGTAGCTGTTTTTGGTTAATTTTTCTGGATATCTGAAGCTTTGGCCCAACAGAGACGGAGGATGCACCTGCAGTAGCGTCATAATTAGCTCCGGCATTATACTTCGTTAGCATGCAGGTCGCAGTTCCAACTCGGCTAAGCTGCTATTTTGAGTTTTCAGGTCATTTGTGAGAACTGTAAATGGACTTTATGGGGCCTTCTTTGCAAATGTTGACGTTTTTCCAGACCATGGACTATACTGAAATGCTTCTTCAGCATCTTGCTAGTGTAGTTGTGGCTTCGTCCCAGTGTCAGAGCTGATAGCGTTAAATTAGAGTCGTAACATACCAAGATTAAATGACCTACAGAGTTATAGTGCGATAAAATATAAGAGAAAAAAAGGAAGATTTCTTTATCTGTCTTTAAAAAGTGTTTACAACATTCTTCCTAGCGCCCACAGGTGTCCAAACAAAGCCGTTTCACCATGCTGAATGCATCTTCCAACAACTTGCTGCTCTGTAGACCATTTTTGAGCCATGCAACATTTGTTTCATTGCTCAAATGTGTTTTACTTTGCTCTTAAGTCTCTTTAATTCGCCTCCATACTCGTCTCCTCTCCGCTCTGCGTAGACACTGCCTGCAGTTCAGCCGAGTAGCAGCAGAATCTTTGGTTTCGTCACAGGATCTGGTGCAAGTGGTTTATTTTTTTGGTATGAGACATGGAATAAAGTGATTTTAAGCTCAGATTTGCTGACAGAGCTCACTCATGATTAGTTCAGTGGCCGACAGGAAGTAGAAAGTCTGCGGTGTGGTTTGGGGATCAGATGTGATTAATTAATCTTAAGTAGAAAATCTATACAACTACTTTTTAACTGTTGTCTGGATCAAATTTACATTCCTGTCCTCGAGGATTGTTGACAGGAAGTGTCTTCTACGACATTTCCATCGTAAATTACAAAACTGTCAGACCTTGACATCATTTTACTGCAAGTCCTCGCCAAAATAAAACTCCATCCAAACAATAACGAGGCCTTTCCTCCATTAACATGTTACATCACAGCGGAGGGCCAGATGGCTGGATGCAGCTGATCCTGGATGTGAGGTCTTTATCCACCTCGGATGACTCTGGGTTTGACCGACGGAGCAGCTGTCCGCCCCGATGAGCCTCAGCGCTCTGAGCCGGCGGCGGGACGGCTGCAGAGGTGGAGGCGAGTCCGCCGGCAATTTAACATCCTCGGAAGTGTGTCAGTGTTTCATTTCCTTACATCACTGGCAGCGACGAGCGTAATCAGGGCAGGATTAGAATATGTGAGTTTTACGAGCTGATGTTGAACAAACCGAGGCGATTGGAGCGGCGGAGGCCTCTCGGGAGGCTAAATTGCCTTGTTGGTAAGTGGATTGAGTCGCTGGGAAACGGACCATGAATTCCCCAGAAAAATGTGATTCAGTAAAGTGCAGCCCTCATCTCTCTTTCTATCTCCGCTCGGACAAATTGAAACTGTGATTTCTCTTGGGCCTGCAAACACACAACCGCACACACACACACACACTCGCAGTCAGTGTTTGCTGCCCGTAGCCCTCTTACATAAGCCAGCCGGAGTGATGCAGCACGTTTGCATTGTTGTAGCAGGAAGTCACGGGGCCGGCTGCATTGTGTTTGTTTCTAAGATGTTGGCTTTTCCATTCACTTGTGGTGTGTGTGTGTGTGTTTGTGTGTGTGTGTGTGTGTGTGAACATCCTGTTGGGCTTGTAATGTTCTCCAGAATTGTATGGCAGCCCGTGGCGATGGGGGGAAACGCATTATGCTGCGGACGCATTCATATACAGATTTATCGCTCTTTCTGCACACAGGGACAAACTGAAGCTGTATGACTGGTTTTCTGAAAATCACAAGTTTATCAGTTTTACTTGTTGATTATTTAAACCTCACCTGCACTCAGCTCACCTGTTGTTGGTTGCGCTTGATCCTTTTTACAGTTTCTGGGTGTTTTCGTCACGTTTTTCTTCACTGTGGGCTCATTTTTCACTGCAACATAAAGTCCTGCACCTCTATTTAAACAGCACGACCATGACTAGAAGGAGAGAAAACTCAGACATGTCTTCTACACTGGAGAAAATGCCCCTCCCAAAACAAGAAAAAAAACTTCTTTCAAGGCACTTTTACTTTGAAATAAGTGAAAAAATCTGCCAATAGAACAAGTGAACATTTTCTTGGTCAGATTTCTTGAAATAAGACATGATATTTAGAATATTGAGGTCTTAAAATTAGCAGGGAAAACTTATTTTAAGCTATATTTTAGCAGCATTGTCAAGCTGAGGTGTCTTAGAATAAACCAGACATGATAAAGAATTAAATAGATTTTTGCTTTAATAAGTTTAATGTCAGCTTCTTAATTTGAGATGTGTTCAACTTATTTTAGTTGTATTATCGTGGCTCTTCTCTAGATTTAAGACCATCTTGTACTTGAAATAAGATCACACAGATTAATTGAAGCATTCTGAGATATAATGTCTTCTCACAGTTGGCTAGAAATCCTAATATTTAGTGGTGTTTGACAGCATTTGAAGGTGTTGTGTTTTAGGTGAAGCCAGCTACGCCCAAAAGGAGGTGTTTTAACTCAAAAGCAGACATTTGTTGTTGGTTTTTTTTTACACATTTTACACATGCAGCTGTTTTCTGACATGAATTGGTGATTTTCCAATAAAATGCATTTACTTTATTTCTTAAATCCAGATTATTTATCTCATACAAACAACAGCTCAGCTTGAAACATGTATGAAATGAAATGAACCTTGTTTCTGGTAAAATACAACTAAAACAAGATCATTTCAAGATTGTTTGACTCAACAAGATATTTAAGATGCGTCGTCTTAAAACACGTCCCTCCATCTGCTGAAATGTTGCCTGTAAAGTGAATTTATCTTAAATCAAGTGGGTTGAGACATTTTTACTAAAAATAAGACGAATAAACTTGGTAAGATGTTGAGTTTTTGCAGTGTATGCAGCATAATAAAGAAAAAAATCAGGTTTATCTTTTTATTTATTGGATAAAAGTTAGAAAAAAACTGCAATTAATACGTGCAACATTTTTCCAAGTGCCCACAGGTGCTACCAACACTGGAAAAAGTCTACATACTATAGATATTTTATAGCTTAAGTGTTTCGTTTGCTTTCATGCTCCTCATTTCTCTGCTCTGTGCAAACACTGCCTGCAGTTCAGCCGAGAAGTCTTTGAATTTTTGTCACATGACTGTCGGTCACAGCTGAGTTACTGGCGGCTTTTCGGTTGCAACAAGGAGTGCAGAATTTTTTAGTTTTTTACAGGATCTGGGTGGAGCTAACGGTGTGTTTTTGGTGAAATATCACAGTTTGATTTGGGTAATTTCACAGATGAGTAGTTTATACACCGTGCTTCACAGTTTCTGGCTCAGATAAATGCTGTTATTTTTCCCTTCTTTGAGATAACATGCTCCAAATCGCCAGCAACTGTAGGCTTGATGCCTCTCTGCCAGTCACTTTACTCTCATGCTGGTGGTGGTTACCTGGGAGTGGCTGATTGGTGATGGAGGGCACCTGGGTTGGGTGTGGTTTCAAGCCTGTATGTATGGGTGCCTGGGCGGCCATTTCTCTCTCTCTGGCTTGCTTGGTTTGGTTTGTGTTTGGGTTTGGTAAACTCATGTACAAGTTAATGTTTCTCATATGTTAAAATTGATTTAAATAAATTTATTATACTGTTAACGGTCCGTGTACGTCGCTGCCATTCGCTTTCTTATTTTGAGATTTCAAAATAAAAGCGAAAAATAAACCGTTTCCCGTTTTTTTCAGTGATAATACAAAATGAAGAACGGAAAACGGGCCGTTATTCATTATCCATTATCCGATTTAATTAGATGTGTTTGTAAATGGAAATTAAAATTAAAATACACCCATCTGACTTCTGATGAGGAAGGATCTGGTATCTAAAGCTCCAGTGTTAGCTCACTGTTAGCAGACCTTGCTGTGTGCCGTGGCCTGATGAAGACCCACTGTGGGGTCCAAACGTTGCTTGGCACACATTGTTCACTATTTCACAGTGGACTTTTCACCAGCTAAAGTGACAGAAAACCTCCAAACCTCCCCAAAAATGTCCCGAAAAGCAGCCGAACGCTAGCGATTTAGCCCCCTCTGAGTTGGGTCGTCACAATATTGTAATACGAGACTAGATATCATATATTTGATCCATTGTTGTTGCAATTAATTGAATATTTTGGCTGTCAAATGCAGGGAAATTGCACCTCGTAGTTTCCTGGACGTTTCTCAGCTGCTTGTTTTAATAAGCTGAGGCCAGTTTACAATAATAGAAAACAGTGAAAAACAACTCACTTGATGGATCTGGCGTTAAACAGTTGAAGTTAACCGACCTGTTTTCTGGAAATATCTCTACTGTTCCAGGGAAACGCATCGCTGAAGCCGAAAACCTGCCAGGGGATTGTGAAGGCATGCTGCTTTTGAAAGATTACACCAATTATCAAAATAAATTAGAGAGACAGAGAGTAAAAAGAAGTTCGCAGCAAACTGTTGGAGGATGCAGCACGGTGAAACATCTTTGCACAGTTGATGTACAGAGTAGAGGTTGTAAAGATGTAAGCAGTAAATCATTTCTGGTACATAGTTAGGTTTTTTCAGTATTGTTAACACCTGTGGGTTCTGTTTAACTTTAATTTTATACTATTTTTTTAATGATTTATGTTACTATGGCCGTATCACACTGCATAAAAGACATTCCTGAGCTCTCTCTCCTTCCAGTCACGGTTGTGCTGTTTCCATAGCGATGCAGTGCTTTTATACCGCAGTGAAAAATGAGTCCAAAGTGAGTAAAAATACGACGGCAGCAGAAACAGAAACTGCTTCGAGTTCACAGTTTTTTTTAAAAAAAAGAAGAAGCTCAAAACTGCAGAAATATTCTGACCTTTACTTTTTAAAATGGGCAAAATTCCAAAAACACCAGATTCTGCATTTCAGCTGTGATTCAAGCGACAGGATCCTTCTATTGGATTTTCTGGCTCCAGTTTGACGTTTTAAGCTTAAAACCATTGAAGCCTAATGAGGTTTGTTTTCCTCTGGTGCTATAAAACTTCCTCTATAGCAGCAAGAGACATTAATAAACCAGCTCTTCCCATGAATTGACCTTTAAGTGCAACATTAGCGGAGTTCCCCTCAACACTCTGTTTCCTAGTATGTAAATATACTGAGAGAGCGGCAGCAGTCGGCCCTGTCAGATTACATTAAAAACATTTCAGATAATATCATCTCCTCGTTTTGGCTTCTTTAAGGAAGACTTGTTTTCATGATAGTTTAATACTGAGGTTAACATGAGCTTGGGTGGTCAGACAGGCTGTAAATAAACTCCAAGTTTCACCAGCCTCATTTGAAAGAGAAAACAAAGGCTTATAACTCCAAACTGCCCATAAACCTCCATTAGAGCTCGCAGGCTGGATCCTGGTCCACGTTTGTCCTGCCGCACTTCATTTGTCTCATCTCAGCAGTGAGGGTTTGTAACGCGTGTTCAGCCTCTGGACTTGCATGATCCGCTGATCTTTTATGCACTGCAAAAA
Source organism: Dascyllus trimaculatus (assembly GCA_024666655.1). NCBI lineage: Eukaryota > Metazoa > Chordata > Actinopteri > Pomacentridae > Dascyllus > Dascyllus trimaculatus. Next base: position 4,915,967 of record CM045465.1, on the reverse strand, counting down.
CTCAACATCTTACCAAGTTTATTTGTCTTATTTTTAGTCTAATTGTCTCAACCCACTTGATTTAAGATAAATTCACTTTCCAGGTAACATTTCAACAGATGGAGGGACGTGTTTTAAGACAACGCATCTCAAATATCTTGTTAAGTCAAACAATCTTGAAATGATCTTGTTTTAGTTGTATTTTACCAGAAACAAGGTTCATTTCATTTCATACATGTTTCAAGCTGAGCTGTTGTTTGTATCAGATAAATAATCTGGATTTAAGAAATAAAGTAAATGCATTTTATTGGAAAATCACCAATTCATATCAGAAAACAGCTGCATGTGTAAAATGTGTTAAAAAAACAAAGCAAATGTCTGCTTTTGAGTTAAAACACCTCCTTTTGGGCGTAGCTGGCTTCACCTAAAACACAACACCTTCAAATGCTGTCAAACACCACTAAATATTAGGATTTCTAGCCAACTGTGAGAAGACATTATATCTCAGAATGCTTCAATTAATCTGTGTGATCTTATTTCAAGTACAAGATGGTCTTAAATCTAGAGAAGAGCCACGATAATACAACTAAAATAAGTTGAACACATCTCAAATTAAGAAGCTGAAACTTATTAAAGCAAACATCTATTTAATTCTTTATCATGTCTGGTTTATTCTAAGACACCTCAGCTTGACAATGCTGCTAAAATATAGCTTAAAATAAGTTTTCCCTGCTAATTTTAAGACCTCAATATTCTAAATATCATGTCTTATTTCAAGAAATCTGACCAAGCAAATGTTCACTTGTTCTACTGGCAGATTTTTTCACTTATTTCAAAGTAAAAGTGCCTTGAAATGAGTTTATTTATCTTGTTTTGAGAGGGGCATTTTTTCCAGTGTGTTCCTGCCTTGCTGGACTCCCCAGATCGCAGCGATAGCTTCAAGTTAAACGTAATAATCGCAACGCAGAGGAGCACCGGGGCTTCGCAGAGACGGCGGGCAAATCGGATTTGACTGTCTTCACTGTCATTTCCAAGTGATCAGATCAGGGTTCGACATCCGGACGTCATTTTATTTAGTCCGCGGGCTGCTTTCCTTCACGCTGTCTTTAACAGAGCTCTGTAGGCAGCTTCTTCTCTGAACTTCCATCGCTCTGGATCTGACTTTGTAGTCGTGTGATGCAGGTGTTGCAAAAGACACTTTGAAATCCGAGTTGAGCAGCCAGACTGAGTTTTATCTGTAAAAATCTAACTGTGGTTTGGGGAAAATATCTAACTGGGGTTTTTCTGACAGATATTGACACTTAATTTGTGGTAGATTTGGAAAAAAAAGCCAATATTCAGATTTAAATCATATAATGGTGCACTAGCATCACATTTTCACTGCTCTATACTGTAATGGAAGGATTAATAATGATTAAATACGAAAATAATTGGATTTGTTTGTCTACAATCTCCGACACGCTGACCCACATTGAAGCTCAACATTATGTTTTCATTATAATCACATCTCTCTTCTAAAAATCTGCCATAAATAAACAGTTTGCATGAACAAGATTCTGTAAAAAACAAAAAAAATGTGTTTTTTTGCGAAACTGTGCAGCTATGAGTGACTCAGCTGTGACCAACAGTCACGTGACAAAAATTCAGACCGTTATCAGCTGAACTGCAGGCAGTGTTTACACAGAGCTGATAGGAGACGAGTGTAGAAACGAGTTAGAAATGTAAATAATAAACTACATCTAATATGTGGGGTCATATATTTATTTCCAGTATTGCTAACATCTGTGGACAGCCGGAAAAATGCTGCACATGTCCTAAAATTGCGATTTGCTAACTGCTTTGTTAAATTTGTGATTCAATTAAAACAATAAATTGTTCAGGCCTTGATTCGATTTGTAAAAATTGAATTCCATGTCTTTTTCTGCCGTGTAAATTTGATCTGATGCACTCTAAACACACCAAATAATGGACTGGGGCTGGCAGTCTAAACAACAGGTTGTAAAGGAAGTCAGAGTGTTTCCTCAACATCCTGTGGTTTCCCTCCCAGGTGGAGATCAGCCTCCAGAGCAGCTTCCAGCCCGGCATGAAGCTGGAAGTGGCCAACAAGAGCAGCCCGGACACCTACTGGGTGGCCACCATCATCACCACGTGCGGCCAGCTGCTGCTCCTGCGCTTCAGCGGCTACGGCGAAGACCGCAAGGCCGACTTCTGGTGCGACGTCATGACGGCCGAGCTGCACCCGGTGGGCTGGTGCGCCCAGAACAACAAGACCCTGATGCCCCCCGAAGGTAAGAGGAAGCACTTCAAAGCACCAGAGACCGTTTAGACGTTTAGATCCAAACTTAGATTTCAGTCTGCCGAGTTAAACCCCTCTTAGACCAGAGACAGAGTTTACTGTAAAGACACATGAAAGCCCAGAGAACAGAGTCGTGCTGCGCTGCATTTCTACATCAGAGAATGTTGGTGAAATAATAATAAAACTATGTTACTGTGATACATAAAGCAGTTTGGATTAGTCCTGATCTAATTCAAACTATCTCTGCTGTATAATCTGAAGAATGCTTTGCTATTTTAGTTTTTTTCTTAACAGGAAAAATGTAGGAATTTGGATTTAAATCAGATTTTTTTTAAATTAACACTTAATAAGAGTGAAAATTTGACTTTAACCCTCTGAACACCAAAACCTGCCGGCTTGTTTGACATGTTATTTGAAAAAAAATTGCCAAAATTAAACCATTTATCAGAGCCAGAAACTACAAAAACTAAAAAATTCTTGTGAGTTTGAACTTTCTGACGGTCCTCGAACTACTCGTCTCTGACTTACCATTCTGTTCTGGAAAAGGGGACTAAAAGTAAGCTTTTGTGCAATGTCGGGGCGGTAAAACCCTATTTTTACTGTATTTTTTAAAGGTTTTAAGTTGTCTTACCTTGTAATATTATGGATGTTTCTTTATTGTAAAGCACTTGGAGCTGCAAACCTTGTATGAAAGGCGCTATACAAATAAAAGTTATTATTTCAATCCTGATATTTAATCAAAATTATTTAGAACATCTCAAATAAAAATTTGCAAAAAGCGAACTGTTTGCTTTTAACCAGATTCAATAAAAACAAAAAAAATCTGCACTCCCTGGTGCATCTGTGAACAGAAAAGTATGAAAAACGTGTAAGTAGAAATATAAAATATAATTAAACTAATAATTAGAGTATGTAGAGTCATTTTTTTCAGTGTTGGTAGCATCTCAGGGCACAGGTTGATTCCATTTTTATTTTTTTTTTAAATTAAATTTGTGAATTTTTAAAAATTCTCTCTGCTTCTAGCTGTGGTTGTTCTGTTCCCATATTGGTGCAGGACTTTATATTTCAGTGGAAAATGAACCCACAGTGAGTAAAAATGAGATGGTAGCAGAAAACCCATAGAAACTTTTTGGGGTTCAGAGGGTTAAAAGCAAAAAAATGACGTTTTTTTTCCTCACTTTGATGGAATTTGGCAGAAAAGCTGCAGCTCATTTGCATTTTTCTTCCCACTTTTCTCTTCTTTTAGATGTAGAAAAAAACAAAATCTGTGTGAAAATCAGCGTAAAACAATTTCCTCTTTTAAAATGATTGTTTTGGTGAATAATGAGCGTCGCTTTTGTAGCGTTTTGTACCTCGGTGTGAGCAGTATTAGTGTGAAAACCATGTCGTCTGAGGGGTTTTAATTTAAATTCACGTGATTTTCCACACACGTTAGTCGATTTTGTCAATTCTAGGCAGTTGATTTTCTCATTTTTGAAACTCTGCCACCTTAAATGAACTCTCGTGGAGACAGCAGATATCTGCGCTGGAGGTTGACTCGGTTTGTGGGGTTGAAAGCGAGTGTGACCTTAATACAAACACACACCTCCCATCTTCACCTTTCAAAGAAGGCTTTAAGTAAACTGAGTGGAAAGACAGGTTTTCCTGAAGGTGCTCTGATTTTCAAGACGGCTTAACTCCCACTCATTCCAGCAGCTCACGCCCTCGCCGCCGCATTTCTGCAGCCGGTTAAACACCAAACGGGCCGCTTATTTAACCAAACAGGCGTCATTAGTCTGTAGGAGCATCCTCAACGTCTTACCCAGCCTGCTCTCTTTCATTCTGTCCTTTCCAAAGCGGAGATGTTTCCACCTGCAGCTCAGATAGATGACTCACCCTCCCGGGCTTGTTCAGACCATTCATTTTCCTCGACGCTTCCCGGCTGATGGATAGCGCGAGCCTCCGTCGTTGTGGAGACGACCTGGATACGTTTCCAGCTGACTCGGGTGTCCTCGCCCTCACATGTGTCCTTTTCACTCAGCGCCGGCCTTTTCACCGGCTTCCTCGTTCGTCTTTCGCGGCAGCAGGCGGTTCATGAAACGTCGCGAGCGGCTCCATTTGCATCCCGGCGGATAATCTGTCAAAAGAGGAACCAACAGTTTGGTTTTCGTACGGCAGTGGGAGAGCTTTTTGCTGTCTGTGTTTTAAGTTTTCACAATTATTTTCCCATTTAATGGCAGAAAATGGTTCGAAAAATTCCCATCAGGGTTGCTTGTTTTGCTAACAGTGATCTCAAACATGCAGAAGGCAAAGAAATCCAGTGAATGTTAACATTTAACGTGCTGAAATCTGTAAATTTGAGAGATTTTTGCTGAGAAATTGCCTTAATTATACAGCAAACGTCAGAGTTTTCTGTCTGTGAACCCCAAAACACACTGTCAGGTTTGAAAAGCATTTTGTTTTTAAGAAAATCACCAACATTACACCATTTGTCAGAGGCACAAACTGTAAAAACAGAAACAGTGGTTGGATTTTTATCTTTCTGAGGGTCTTTGAACTAATCATCTGTCACGTGGCGTTTGGTCGGTAAAACGAACCAACTCTGGCCCTAGAATTGTGATTTCTTTTCTCATCAAAACTAATTTATTTTACTTGTCCCATTTAAATAACCCTTTTTTCAAGCCTTGGCCTTGGTTTTCCGGTTTAGTAAAATGAATAGTCAAAGAAATCCAAGGCTGAAATCACAACATTTGTTTGAGCCTGAAAGTAAAACGGAGGGAACGCTCAGATTTGTCACTTTTCCTTGAACTACTCATTGGCGATGCGCCGTTTTATCTTAAAAATGTCTTCAAATCTGAGCTTCGGATTGGGATATTTTACAAAAAACACTTTACTCAACTCATCTCCTTTCAAACTCAACCGGAAGCATGCCGTTTGCTTTACCAGATTCTGTAAAAAACTAAAAATTCTGGGCTCCTTGGTGCAGCTGTGAAGCCATCAGTGACTCACGTGGAAGCAACACACTCACATGACAAAATAACTAATCGCAAAACTTCACCTTTCATTTCTCCTTTTCTTTTTAAGACTTACAGTGATGCCTCGTCTATCGATTGTATATATTTTAAGGCTTTATAAACCCTCCCCACACTGTTATAAACACTTCCTACACTCTTAAACCTTAAGCTTCTACAGCCGTGTCCGATAATGAAACTAGCGACGCAGCGATCCACTTGGGAAACACTCTGCCGTATTTTAAACACACCGACTTCGAGGACGTCCGGCTGCCTACCGACCGGGAAACTGATGATGATGATGTTACGGTAATCATACAGACTGTCACCGGTTCTCTGACGGTCATTTCCAGTAAACTCTCACCGTGTGGGACCAAAGGTTCTGGCTGGCTTCCATCACCGCCGATCAATCAGAGACCAACTAGCTCAAGAGGAAGCGGCCGTAGCTGAGTTTTCCATACGTGCGTCTACTAATCTGCTGTACGCTACGTATTTTATATACAAGGACCACGATATGGCGACGGACTACTGTATATCACTATAACTTTGTCACGCTGCACAGAAAGCATCTTTTAGTTCTCTCTATGTCTAGCCATGGTTGTGCTTCCATAGAGGTGCAGGACAGGAGGGATTATTTTCATAAACATTTTAATATGAGCATGATTTTAGCGGTAATGCTAAATGTAAAAACATAAAAATCATGAAGAGTTTTGCCCCTGGAGACTCCAAATCCATAAATAAAGCCCTGAATGCTTATTGGATGTATGTTTTCTCTCTATCCTCTTATTTTTTTGGTGCACTAAATGATCAAACTGTTAAACTCTGCCACTCTGTTTAAGTGATTTTATGTTTTGGATTCTTTCAAAACCACCGCGACTCTCGGGTCCAGTTTCCACAAACATAACCAGGAGGCGTTTACACTGAACACACCTGCAACATGCTCACCGTCGGCGCACTGTTTTCCCTAAAACATCAGCTCGTGGAAACGAAAACACATTTTAACGATTACATTTGGTCAGCTCATGACTGCTTTGTTTAAATACTTAAAAAACTCTTTCCTGATACCGAGCACATGTTCAATGTGTTTAACCAAAGCCACAATCTTTATCAGGTATCAGTCGTTCACACCTGACCACACGATAAAGCCAATTTCTTGAGCTGTATGTGGCCAGCCATCCACCCCGACCTCCTCCCTGTTGTTTTAGTGCAGGCTGGATTTAACTTTTACTCTGTGCAGACGGTGGTTATGAGTAACGCCTGAGCACCAAGCGAGCCGATTGGGTGATTCAGTTCCTGTCAGGAGGCATGTTTTTAACAGTGACATAAAAAAAAACGTGCACACTCACCTCAGTCGAAGTCTGGAGGGGAATATTCTGAATTTAATGGCATCACACTTCCTGGACTGGAAAGCAAATTACTGCGTCCGTGTGTCTTCAGTTGAGGTGTGAAAACCGATGTAGGGTTTCATGTTGCGTCGGGTCATAAATGGAGCAGCTGAAGGTAATTAAAGTGTTATAAATTCCACTAAAACTACTGCAAGAATGTGTTTTTTTCTATTAAAGTGTAAACAATAATAGCACCGGTGAGTAAACATACAAGCAGAACCTCCACGCCAATAAACGACAACAAAACTATGTATTTAGATATATTTTCTGTGCTTTATATACTCTTTATACATCTAAAAAAGTACATTAACCCCTGAGATCCGCTGGTGGGTTTAAAAGGCATGTTGTTTTTTTTTTTAAATAATCAAAATTACGCCATTTATCAGAGGCAGAAACTATAAAAACAGAATATAAAACAACTTGCTGATGCTCATGTGGCATTTTCAGATTTGTTGGGAGTAATTAACCGAATGTAAGCTGATAAACCAGGATCGCAAAATACTTATTTATCACGTCTCATTAGTGAAAACAGTGCAAGTTTACAGTCGAATGTCGATATTATTTACAGCTCAGGCCTGTCTCTCTTGCTTTCTCTGTGATTGTACAAGTTGTTAACCGCAATATTAATAAAAACAAGGCAAAATCTGAAAAATAAAAGAGAAGAACTGAGGGTAAAAACTGGATTCACAGTAATGCCAATTTCAACCGATACCGATAATCGATAATTTTATAACCGATAATGTCAACTGATTGGGTTCGTGCTGCGGTGTCGGCCAGGGGTGGGGGGGAGACACCGAAGTGTGACACCGGAGATGGCAGGTCCCCCACTACAACCACCGCACCGTTCTAGAGCCTCAGCAACGTACTACAGCCTCGGCAACGCTCGGCAACGCTTGGCAACGCTCGGCGGCGCCACGCATGACTATTTGACTATCAAAATTATTATCAGAATACCACCACAACCAACCAATATTCGGATATTCGGAGCCATTCCTAGTCAAATGTCTTCTTCTAAAAAGATAAAGAAAGCCCACACTGGTCAGTGCCACGCCATGCTGCCTGTTTTTCTCTGCCCGCGCAGTCTGATGACATCACACACATGCGACAGTACCGTCAGGGAGGGGAGGGGTTGAGGAGCCAGACATGAGCACAAACCACAACACACAGACCAATGGCAAAAACCAAGATTCAAAGTCTTTATTATTATCGACTCATTTTTTTATTATCGGAATGACGTCATAATTGCCAAAACTAACCGATAATTATCAGACGTAGATATTATCACACAGTTATCACACTTAGTATTCCAACAATATAGAGTGCTTCCAGTGTAGAAAATTATACTTATTCTACAAAAACACCGACAGAGCTGCGTTTTACAACAACATAATACTGCGACTCCATATTTTTCTTGTACCAATGAATCCCTAAAAGCCAGAATCTGTCCAGAACCTGGAAAAACACGCTCTAACTACCCACTGATGTCGGCTGCTATTACCCGTCTCCCCGTGCGCCTCTCGCAGAGCTCCTATTTCAAAATTTCCCCTTCCCTCCTTTAAAAAAAAAATAACGACGGATAACCGACATCGCTGCACGTTAAATGACGCAAGCCGAGGCGTGGGTGATGTAACCGATGGAGGCAGTCTGATGTTCCCCGAACAGGCTTCTGCAACACGCTGTCAATTTGTGAATGTATGAACCCCAGAAAAAAGAGAAACCAGAACTTTGTTGCTTCATTTCAAGGATTTGCATCATGGTGTTGACATTTCAGTGTGTGTGTGTGTGTGTTGCTTAGTCAGCTGGAATATGAGAGCAGAGTGAGTGAGGGTATTTTTTGACTGCTTACACCTGTGTTACAGTTACCTGTGTTATTCTTTGTTTGTGTTTTATCTCTCAGATAACATTTACCTAAGAAAAGGTAAGCGGCTCTAACAGTGCCTCTGACTAACTCGCCTGCCCGGCTCACTAGTGGCTAACATGAAATCAACACTGTGTCAGCGTTAGGCCTCAGAGCTGCATGTTCAGTGTGCTGCTGCTGCTGCTGCTGCTGCTTCCTCCTCCTCCTCTTCTTCCTCCTCTACGGGGAGTGACCTCACGACTTGTCGCGCTTTGCCTCTTCTTGCATGTGACTCCTTTCTAGCTGAGTGAGTGTGTTTCAGCAGAGTGATAACACACACACACACACACACACACACGTGCGCGCTGCTGTTAGTGCTGCTAAAGCTGTGCTCGTATGATAACCGGCGCAAAACGAAGCCGCTCAGCGAGAGGCTTCGATAAAAGAGGCCTCCTCCTCCTCCTCCTCTGCTCGACAAGCAAACCGAGTCGGAAATAGAAGGCCGGCGGTCCACGCGAGGGGCAGAAAGATCGGGAGCTCGTAAGATGTTCCTGGCAGATAAAATCAACGTGTGTCACCCATCTGGACGGCGACTATCAGAAGTAACGTAATGACAGTTTCTTCTGTAAAGGAAGATATGAGCCCCGAAGAAGCGAGTCAGTCCAGAAGTGGGTTATTTGTTAAATAATCGCCAAAATTACACCATTTATCAGTTTATTCCACGTGTCGTTTTTAAAAATAGCCAAAAATAAAATGTTTGCACCAGATTCTGTTAAAAAAAACTGTTTTGACCGACTGAACTGCAGGCAGTGTTTACACCAAGCGAACAAATTAAAAATGTCAGCAGTAAAATATCTATATTATGTCCGCTCATGTTTTTTATTTGCTATGATTTATGGCATTGTAACTGCTTGTTATGCTGCACAAGAGATGAACTGTTAGAAGTAATGCAATGGCTGCTGATGATCAGTTTCTTCTGTAATGGAAGATATGAACCGTCTGAGCCCCAAAGAAGTGAGTCAGTCGAGAAGTGGGTTTGAAAGGCGAGTTATTTTTAAATAAACGCCAAAATTACACCAGAATGAGTGGATTTTCAGCTTTCTAAAGGCCTCAATCATGTTTTGCTTCACGTTTTACTGGGGAAAACGACCAAATCCAAGCTACAAATTGAGATATTTCAACAAAATCACTTTATTCTGCATGTCTCATTTAAAATTCCACCAAAAATAAACAGTTTGCGATGACCAGATTCTGTAAAAACAAAAAAATTCCACACTCCTCGCCACAAATGAGGAGTCACGACCGACGCAGCTGCTATCGACAGTGATGTGCCAAAAATTCAGAAACCTTTTGGCTGAACTGCAGGCAGTGTTTAACCAGAACAGAGAGAAGACTAGTTCAAAATGCAGCTACTAAAATATCTATAATATGTAGAGCTGCCATTGTTTCTTCCTGCCTTGGTAACACTTGTGGGCACTTGTTTCAACTTTTATAAAACTAATAATCGAAGCAGTAGAATTTTTTTTTATGCTTGTTACGCTGCATAAGAGGCTTCCGTCTTCTCTCTCCTTCTAGTCATGGTTGTGCTTTTTCTACAGAGGTGCAGGACTTTATGTTGCGGTGAAAAATGAGCCCACAGTGAGTAAAAACGGACAATTCTTTCTGATTTTTTTCCAGTTTCCGGCTCCAATAAATGCCTTTTCCTGAAGCAAACATGCATTTCAGACAAACCCACTGGGAGGTTTTAGGGTTCAGAGGGTTTCATCGGTTTATTCCGCTACAGTAAGGTGGAAAAAACTGAAATGATTCGGAAAATATCAGCTCTCTAATTAATATACATTTCTCTTTTAAAATATAATAAAGTTTATAAATTGCCTGCATTATCTAGGAGGCTTTGCTGAGACGTTATAGATCAGATGTGTGTCCATGTAATGTCAATAACTTGTAGCTGAGGCTTGCTTCAGTGCTGCTTGTAATGTAGAGCTGTTTCTGCTTTCCTGTGGATGTAAATGTCGGGATGCGAGGATGGATGCGGGCTGAAAATCATCATAAAAGCACGTGGAATGTTAAAAATCCTCACTGATGTCCACCGTGTGCGACCAGGGAGGAATATTACGTCTTCCAGCAGCAAAAACGTAACGTAATCCAGCAAAATGACGCCGAAACAGGTGCATTTCAGCGAGTCCAGCCCCCGTTTACTCTGCAAGAACTTCCTCTCGGAGCTGTACGGGCTGCAGCGTTCACGTTTTGGTGGTTTCACGCTTTCCTTTAAAGGGTTACGTCACCCATTTTACAAGAAAATCTTCTCCGCCGGTCTCCAAACGCGTCGAAAAAGCGAAACCTGCTGTTAGTGCTCTGTTAGCTGCTACTTTTTAGCATCTTCTTTCAATGCAAGTCCAACAAACGGGTTTAGAAGTCTGGCAAAGGCACTGCAGAAGTCCGAACTGGTGATTGTTAAATGAGCATATCAGAAAGGACAACGGCATGAATTTAGCGTGTTTTGAACGAAACACTACGTCAAAGTGTCGTTTTTGCAGAAGAAAACAGAAGATCCGTAGGAGGCTTTTACATGAAACTGAGCTTTAAGAGGAGATTTTAGAAGCAGCCTGTGATTTTTCCGCCCCGCGATCTTCAGGGTTTCACAATGACTGTATCGAAAAGGCTCCCGGTTGCCTGCCAATGCTGCAGTTTTTACAGTACAAGCCTTCCTCTACAGCAGGCTTTTGTTCAGAGGAGGCGCAGAACCTGAATGCGGGCCGACCTGAAGTAAGGGCCGGTTCGATTAGAAAACAAACCAGATTCCCTGTCAAACTCGCTTCACTCACTGCTGAAACTTCCCCCCGTGAAGCCGTTCTTGCTCATTTTTGAGACATTAAAAAAGGTCAGTTTAACGGGGGTGTCGATTTTTTTCCCCTCACCTCACTTAGCCCCTCCGTCTAAAGCCGAAACATTCGCTCAGAGTTGTTTTTATGTCGTGCAATAATACAAACGTGCAGGTATCAGATGGAAAAATGCGAATTTATTCAAAATATTTAAGCTTTAATGAGTATATTTTAAGAAAAACTAAACAAATATCTGCATACGAGCTAAAAACTGTGATTCTAGTCAAAACAACTCAACCTACTGGAGATATTTCTAGGAGTTTGATCGCATACGAGGCTTGTCCGGACAGATTTGTGTGTGAATCCCCTTCAGCCTCCCATGTGCATGTGCATGTACGTGTGTCCGCATGCGTTCGGCACACATTCATCCATTCGTGTAAAGAGCTTCTTTATTTTTTTTAAGGCTACATCACAAGTTTGGTCATGTGGTAAGGTAGCTGCTCGCTGAACAAATCCTGACAGAGGCGATTTGCATAATGAATTCACCACACTGCTTCCTGCCAGAGCCGGCTGGAAGATGACGCTCTGAGATAGACCTGTCGTCTGGGCCGTGTGTGTGTGTGTGTGTGTGTGTGTGTGTGTGTGTGTGAGGCTGCGTTCAGGCTGACAGTTGCATTGTGGAGAGGCAAAAATTGAAAAAGGGGCCGCGCTGGTTTTGGGTGTGACGGCCGAGACCTGCGAAACCTGAAATGTTTTGCTTCTGCAAATTGATGCTGAAGGTGGATTTAAGAGCAAGGAAACATCCCCAGTCAAGGGCAGAGTTAATCTTTTATAGAACAAATGTCTTTACTGTCTTTAAAACTACAATGAAATCAAGCTTTAACTTCCTTAGTGGATGCTTTAAAGCAATAAATCAGATAAAATAGAAGATAATTACACGTAGCAATAAAGTCTGGCAGTGGTGACTGGATTTACAGTTCATTATACGGTCTCACTATATATTATATGTAGATAAGATGTATGTATAAAAAACTATGGCAGCTGAGGCTTGCTTCAGTGCTGCTTGTAATATATAAGTGTTTCTGCTTTCCTGTGGATGTAAATATTGGTACTAATCGGGATGTGAGGATGGATGTTGGCTGAAAATCCTCATCAAAACTAGGGATGCACGATAATGCCAATTTCAACCGACACCGATAATCGATAATTTTATACTTCTTGCAGCCGATAACCGAAAATGTCAACCGATTGGGTTCGTGCTGCGGTGTCAGGTGCACTGGAGTGTGGCACCAGAGTCGACAGGTCCACGTACTACAACCACGGCGGCGAACTAGAGCCTTGGCGACGCTCGGCAGCACTCGGTGATGCTCAGCGGCGCTCGGTGGCGTATTACAGCCTCGGCAAAGCTCGGCAACGGCCCCCAGCAGCAGCACCCAGCAGAGGCGCGCACGACTATTCGAATATCAAAATTATTATCCCAATACCAGCACAACAAGCGAAATGATCTGATATTCGAATATTCTGGAACAGCCCTAGTCAGTCTGATGACATCACACACATGCGACAGTACCGTCGGGGAGGGGAGGGGTTGAGGAGCCAGGCATGAGCACAAACCACAACACACAGACCAACGGCAAAAACCAAGATTCTGAGTCTTTATTATTATCGGCTCATTTTTTCATTATCGGAATGACGTCATAATTGCCAAAATTAATCGATATTATCTGCATCCCTAATAAAAACACGTGAAATATCAAAAATCCTGACTGATGTCCACCGTGTGCTACCAGGGAGGAATATAACGTCTTCTAGCAACAAAAACGTAACGTAGAAACGGTTTGTTGACACATCCTCCTGCAAAATGAAGCTGAAACAGGTGCAAAGACTTGCAGTCGAGGTCAGAGTTAATCTTTACTGTCTGTAAAACTACAACAGACTCAAGCTTTAACTTCCTCACTTGATGCTTTAAAGCTATAAACAGCGCAACAGCTCAGATTTAAAGTTTATCAACAGAAGCAATGCAGGGTCAGTTAACTGCGCATTCAGTCTGGACGAGGCCTGAGTGAGAAAACTAATTATGCTCGATAGTTACACTTAAAATGCTGCAGTTCAGCCAAAAGGTTCCTGAATTCTTGGCTCATCAGTGTCGATAGCAGCTGCGTCAGTCGTGACTCCTCATTTGTGGCGAGGAGTGTGGAATTTTTTTGTTTTTACAGAATCTGGTTATGGCAAAGTGTTTATTTTTGGCAGAATTTTAAATGAGACATGCAGAATGAAGTGAATTTGACAAAATATCTCAATTTGTAGCTGAGATTTGGTCGTTTTTGTCCCTTCAGAAGGTTGAAAATCCACTCGTTCTTTCCGTTTTTTACAGTTTCCGCCTCTGATAAATGGTGAAATTTCAGCAATTATTTAAAAATAACTCGCCTTTCAAACCCACTTCTGGACTGACTCACTTCTTTGGGGCTCAGACGGTTCATATCTTCCATTACAGAAGAAACTGATCATCACTTTACTTTTAACAGTTCATCTCTTGTGCAGCATAACAAGCATGAGTTATAACAACATTAGTTAATTAAAATGCCATAAGTCATAGCAAATTAAAAACACAAGTAGACGTAATATAGATATTTTACTGCTGAGATTTTTAAATCGTTTTCTTACTTGTCTTCTCTCTGTTCTGGGCAAACACTGCCTGCAGTTCAGCCGAAAAGCCCCTTTAGTTTCATCATGTGACTGCTGGTCAAAGCTGAGTCTCTGATGATTTCATAGTTGTGCAGAGGAGCACAGATTTGTTTAGTTTTTTTACAGAATCTGGTGCAAACATTTCATTTTTGGCCAATTTTCAAATGCGACACGCAGATTAAAGTGATGCCGATGAACCGTTCAGGCTCCAGACAAACCAAAAAATCAGACGTAATAAGTTCAAGGACCTTTTGGAACATAGAAAAGTTCTGATAAATGGTGTCATGCTGCTAGTTGTTTTGCCTTTCAAACCTGCTGGATAACTAGGTGGCGAACCTTCTGCCTAGTGGTCTTTAATAAACATTAATGGTCGATATAAAGTGAAATAAAACATTTTGTCATGATGAATTCTTCAGATGTGCGGCCCAGCCCTCGTGTGGATGTTATAAAACAGTGCAAACACTGAGCAGCAGAAGCAGTGCGGGCAGCTCAGCCGTGACAGTAAGATCTAGAGTCCTTTAAAAAGCACAATGTGGGTGAAACGCAGTCGGTCGGACGGTGGGGGAAGGGCTGCGCTTTAATTACATAACCACGGAGTAATCCTGTGTTAGAGCTGCAACTGAGAATTATTTCAATTATTGATTAGTGGGACTGTTGTTAAATGTAGTGTTTGACCTATAAAACGGTAAAAAAAAATGCTCAGTTGCAGTTTTTTAAAAGTTAAAAATAATAGTTTAAGAGGCCAAAGCTTGAAAATATTCAGATTACTAAGAGAAAGAAATGCAGCAAACCAACCGGAGCTGACATTTCTGCTTTCAGACAACTGACTGATTATCAAACTAAGTGAGTGGTAAACAGGAGATTAGAGCAACCTGCCCAAGGTCCACCAGATAAGGGTTTGATTTGATTTGGGCCTCTCGAAATTACCAGCCAGAAAGTTGACAAAACTGTCGTCACGAGAAGAAGAGGAGGGGAAGAAAGCAGCAAGCAGGGCGCAGATGTAATCAACCGATGACGAATATCAAAATACAGAACCTCAAATATTCAACATTCTACAAGGAATCCTCCAGCTATACCAGCCGAGGTCAAATACAAACTCACAGTGAGCCTCTGAAACCACTTCAGAGTCACATCTGAGACGTAACCCTGCAGATAACGGCCTCATACAGCTGACATGGCCGTCGTGTTCGAATAAATGTGGACGCAGTGCTTTTAACAGCCCGAACAACCGTCGTAAAGATTAATTTGTCCCTCTGCAAGTCAGCGTATGAATAAGAAGCTCGTTGTAATGTCTGAGTTGACAATAAAGACAATAAAATAACCTCAACTTTAGCAAAAGCTGAGCAAAGATGTTCATTTATCACCTTTGAGTGGGAAGAAATTTGTGTGATGCTTGAAAGTTCGACACTGCGCCGGACGAGTTTCATTATTAACATTAGATTCCCAACATTTTATCTTTTAAAAATTGTCAAAATTACACCAGAAGAACAGAAGAAATCCCTAGAGTTTCAACTTTCCGACGGTCTTTGAACTATTCGTCTGTTCCCTGCTGTTCTGTTGGGGAAAATATTCCAAATCCAAGCTTAAAATCACGATATTTCATCGAAATCGCTTAAAAATTTGCCAGAAACCAACCGTTTGCTCTGAAAAGATTCTGTGAAAAATAAAAAATTCTGTGTTATTTGTTGCAACTGAGAAACGATGACAGACTCTGCTGTAGCTAAGAGTCACAGGACATAAATTCAGGGACTTCTCGGCTGAACTGCAGGCAGTGTTTACACCGAGTAGGTATGGAAACCAGCAAAGCAAAATATCTGTATGTAGCATCATCTTATCTTTTCCAGTATTGGTAACACCTATGGAAACATGCTGACTCCTGGTTTTTTCATTATTTTTAAAGAGCTAACCAAAGAAATTCAACTTTTTTATTTTTATTTTTTAAATTTACGGCATTATAACTCTCTCTCCTTCTGTTTCCATAAGATTCTGACGGATTAAAATCACTTTATTCTGCACGGCTCATTAAAAAATTGCACCAAAAATAAACGGCTTGCTTTAACCAGATTCCGTAAAAAGCTAAAAATTCTGCGTTCCTTCTGCAACCTTTGAAGCCGTCAGTGACTGAGCTGCGACCAACGGTGACGTCACAGGAATTCGAGGACTTTTCTGTTGAACTGCAGGCAAAATAAAGCAGATAAGAGTCAAGTAAATTAAAAACTTACGTAGTGAAGTATCCGTCGTATGTAGTATTTGTAACACCCGTGGGCAGTTTGAATCGTGTCGTACATGTGCAGGTCAAGTTTTCCCATTTTTGTTTAGTAAATAATTAAAGAAATTCAACTTGCAGTTTTATTTCTTTATGATTTATGGCATTATAACTGTGCCACACTGCACAGAGGACAGTTCTGAGTTCTCTCTGCTGCTAATTAAGCTTCCACAGAGGTGCAGGACTTTATATTGCAGTGAAAAATGAGACCACAGTGAGTAAAGATGCTCGGAAACTTCCAGCAGCCCGCTACAATAATATAAGTGTCATGTAGAACAAGGTCAGACGAGTCAGAGTAGTTTGCTGTAACCCCCTGATTTGCATTTCCTCACAATGGTTTTGCGTTTCTCTTATAGGAAAGCGCCTTTGTTTGCGTCGCTCAGCTTCATTTTCATAGGTGGAATACGACTGGAAGGTTTTTTCACGGGGAGAATCAAAGAAAACAGGAGCGCACGGCAACAATACCAACACACACACACACACACACACACGTTATCTGTGCAGTGTTTGCTTTGTTCACGTGGACCTTTTTACCCCTGAATGCACCGCCAAGGCAATTCACATTTGCACAAATTGCTTTCACGTCCCCCTGCCCTGTCGTGAACTATAAAAGCGTTAACAACGCGGCGGCGGAGCGCGGCAGCAATACGTTTCTCGCTAAGCACACACAGAAAACGGCGCGGCCTATTTGGAAAGCCCGTCGGTTAAAATGGAAGCCGGCGTTTGGGACTGACTTGGCTTCCTACCCCGGCGCTCATCTCCATGCCAGAGCCTAATGACTGGATGGGACGGAGGGGGAATCAGGCGTAATTTGCTCCCATTAACTCTGATTAGAATCTGTTGCGCTGCTGCGATCGAGGCTAAATAGGGGAAAAAAAACAGAGGCGATTTTTCTTCTTTAATTACAACATCGATTATCTGAAGTAAAGCTTGTGCACGGAGCCAAGTGTGCTCACAGAGAGGCCCGTTTCATACCTATACATTCCTGTTTGCTTTGTGTGTTCTTTCTTTTCTTTATGTTGCTTGGAGATTCCATCCAGCAGCTCCTCTGGGAGTGAGGAGGAATAATGTACAAGGGGGGGAGGAAGAGGTGGAGGAGGAGGAGGAGGAGTGTGTTTTGAGGATCTCCTCCCTCAAGGTTAATTATGCACTTATTGTTATGTGAAAGTCAGGCTTTCACCTCTGCGCGTCTGCAGCCTTCGGGATGGAAATGAAGGGAAATAAAGGGTAACACAAAAGCACTACGGCATAATGAAACCGCACAGGAGGAGGTTGAAGTTGGAGCTTCGGCTGAGCTCTGAACGGCCTCATGACTAATCTCGGCAGGATCTGTAAAAATAGTTTATCTATTTCTGCACACCAGAGATCAACGCGGGAGTGTGTGCAGCCTCAGTGTGCGCTTGCAAACATCCAGCAGCAGCAGAAGCAGCAGAAGTGAGGAAAGAAAATAGTCTCACAGGAAAAAACACTATTATTACACGGAGAGCGTCTGGGTGTTCGCCGTCCACGTTATCGTCGCAGGAAGAGCTGCTCCTCCCGCGTCGACACATTGATTTATTTGCCAGAAAATTCCTCAGTTGATGATTTGATCCGGGCAGGACCTCTGGAGTCCCGAGCCACGATGGGGCTTTATTGATTTTGGTCTCATAAGTCAATTACATATTGAAAACCCCAAAGCCTCCGAGGAGCAAACTGTCACTTCTCCTGTTGTTTGAACGCAGTTTGTTTTGGAAGCTGGCCAAAGAGAACGCAGCGTTTTCTTACGCTCAATAAGGAGGGAGTGAAGGAAGATTTGGCCTCGACGGTTTGACAGCGTTCTCCAAATTAAGGGTCGAAACGCGATTCTCCTGCGGGTTCGTTTCTTCACGAGAATATTTTCAGCCCATGTGCAGCGTGCAGTCTGTTTTCTTGTCTGAAAAGCGACAACTTGTCACTCTGTGGGCCGCATCACCCGCACGGCTGTCCAGTAAACATTAGCAAGATTAAAAAAAAGACAAAGAAACGAAGCGGGTGAGACGCCACGCAAAGAAAGAGCAGAGGCACATACATTTCAATGCACGTGGAATAACTTAAAGTATCTGCAAAAACAGCAAGACGTTAGAGGAGAATGTAAAGGTGCTCTAATGGACTGAAAGTTGCAGCTGTAAATGCGTTAATTCGGAAAATAAAGCTAATTTTTGCACGAAACTCTCGCAAAAAGTGCTACAGTTAAAGCACTGAAGGGTTTTTGTTGTAAAGACTTGAACAAACTAGTTGACTTAGTGTTGGGCAGGTAGGAGACGATCAAAAATGTAATATTATACTAAAATTTGTGTAACTATTTAAACTGCATCATCAGCGTATAATGTAATTTATTCCATTAGATTACTTTAATAGCAGATGTCTTGCAGCGGGCAATAAAGCAGGAGGTATAAACCTCACAGCAAATACTGACTGTGGCCAATTTTATTTAAAGGTTAATGAAGATAATGCAATAAGACTGAAATGTTGGCACTAATCACAAGTCCGTAGATCACAAACGATGAACTCTGACAGCGGTAAAGGATAACCGTAATCTCTAAGTGGTTTAATACGGTCATTTTGTGATTTCAGAGGAAACATGCAGTTGATTTTCCTGCACTTTTGCACAGTTTTTGTCCGATAATGAGGCTGCGAGAGTCGATTGATAACAGAGAGCCAAATTTTAACGCCTAAAATCAGTTTTCCAGACTTACTTTGTCCAGAAAAGTACTACAAAAGACGGCAAAAGGACTCAAATTAACAAAATGAATGTTATACATAAAAGCTTTTTACAGAAAGTAATGTATTTACATGTAACCACCTTTTGTAATCAACAATATTTTGATGTGTAGCTACTTTAATTACATATTTTTTCTTAGTAACTGTAAGAAATCACATTTGCATTTATTTTAAAATTAATATTTAATGACAAAACGCTGTTACATATAACTAGTTCCTCTCCAGTACTATTTGTCAGCACTTCTGAGTTTGAATTGTACCGAGACACAGGATGTAATAAATCAGATGAGGACTTTTCTATACCTTGTGAATATATGGATGCTAAATTATAATTTTGGAGATCCTAATTTGAAATAAAACTAAACCAACATCGCTACTGCACCAGTTGTTATCAAGATTTACTGCCTGTTTTGTTTTGACCAGAGATGTTAATGATTAATTGCTCTTAATAATTCAGCCTATTTCAAAATAGTTATTAACCAACATGTCAGAAGATGTCTTGTAGATCTGCTCCAGCACCTTGTTGTGTCTTTATTTGTTGCCGTTTTTATTTATAGTTCAACTATTTTGTGTTTGCTTTGGAAGTTCTTCAGATTCCTCATGCAACCGAGCCGAATTAGCATGCAGCAGTGTCAGCGGTTACAAACTGGTTTATCAGCAAACAGAGAAACACCCAACAGATAATTACCTGCCAACCAAAGGAAAACTAATCACAAACTTTTTGGACGATAATTAGGAAAGAATGAGCCTAAAGCAGTAACTAGTGCTGCAGTGAAATGTATTGAAAATCTTGAAGTCAGAGTGAAACTATATCTGCAATCAAACTGAGAATTTGACTCATGTCAGACCAAAGACACAAAAATAAGTAGTCAAGCAAAAAACTGAAATAGTCCCTACTGTCTTTTCCTTTCGCCAAAAATAATGGATTAACCCTGGAAAACTGTCCGACTAATGAGAATTTAGTCGAATGGAAGCTTGTCGACGGCATTAATAAATAAATAAATAACTGCTGCAGAGGAAACTTTCTTTTCTTATTTCTTTGGTTTAAAAGGCTGTGTTAAATATAAACTATTAAAATACAAACTGCTGATGGGGATTCTTGTGGACTGGCTGAACTGCAGGCAGTGTGCACGCATAGCGGTTAGGAGACAAGAATGGAAATGAAATAAAAATGTCAGTAGTAAAACATCTAACACCTATGAGTACAGTCGTCCCTCGCCTTATGGTTTGCTTTTCACTGTCTCGCGGATTTTTAAATTCTACATATCTAATTTTGTATCACAGATTAAGAAGAATATTAAATAAAATACGTAGCTTGCAGCAGATGAGTAGACAAAGACTCACAAGTATGGAAAACGCAGCTACAGACGCTTCCTCTTGAGCTAGTTATCCCATGTTAGATGGTACACGGCACGCTATTGGCTGGCGGATGGGAGGCGACCAATCAGAGCACTGGGTTCTGTATCCTGGGCTCTGATTGGCTCAGCGACCGTAGCATCAGTCTCCTCTGTCTCCCGTGTACAGCAGCGTTCAGCATCTGGCTTTGTCTGTTTCACGTCGACGTCTGGTCGCTGGGCGTACTGTTGAATTTATTCCAAGCTCTACGATGTCGCCCAAACGTTCTGCGCCTTCTAA
Source organism: Dascyllus trimaculatus (assembly GCA_024666655.1). Lineage (NCBI taxonomy): Eukaryota > Metazoa > Chordata > Actinopteri > Pomacentridae > Dascyllus > Dascyllus trimaculatus. The sequence continues at coordinate 4,895,333 of CM045465.1, read as the reverse complement.
GGCTTCTGGCACCGAACCTGAGCGTGGGGAGGGTTTATAAAGCCTTGAAATATATATATGTAAATAATAAAATAAATATACGGTTGCTACTTTGGGGATTTTCGCCGATTTTAAAGGTTTTCCAATTGCGTAAAATGATTAATCAAGGAAATCTAAAGCTAAATCACACCATCTGTTTGAGCCAGAAACTAAATGGTCGGATTTGCCACTTTTCCTTGCACAAACTATTTGAGACGTGATGCTTTATCTAAAAAAAAACTTCTTCAAATTGTGATATTTAATTAGGAACACTTTATTCTACGTGTCTCATTTAAAACCTAACCAAAAATATGCAGCTTGCTTTCACCAGATTGCGTAAAAAACGAAAAATTCTGTGCTCCTTGAAGCCTGTAGCGACTCGACAGTGACGAAAGTTGTCCAGACAGTTGGTTGGTTGTTGATTTCGAGTTTTCCCAATTTAGTGAATAAATAATCAAATAAATTTAATGTACTTTTTTCTCTGCTTCTAGTTGTGGTTCTTCTGTTTCCACTGAGGTGCAGGACTTTATATTACAGTGAAAAATGAACCCACAGTGAGGAAAATAATGCATTAATTAAACTTTTTTTTTAGTTTAACAGGCTGTTATTTACATATAAACTACTAAAATATAAACTGTTGATGTCGGCTGCCCACTCAATTCCTATTATTGCATCTAAAACCCTGTTGTTGGTGCTTTTTACGGTTCACTCATGACTTAAAAATGCAAAAAAACTACCAGATAAGATCTTGATAAACACAGTCCACCTGCTCAAACTAGTGTTCTCTCTTAGCTTGGAGGTATAAACCCAGTCGTCACCAATAAACCAGGTAAAAAGAAATAAGTTGTTCTGAGGAAAACACTCGACTGGGCCAAACAAACCTAAACCCAGAACCCGTTTTCATTATCATCAGCGGCACGCTTCAGTGTCTGGACTCTTATTTCTCTTTCACTTCAGCTTGATGCTAATCCGTGCTGCAGGGAATGTCAGTTCTCACGGCGAGTCGGACTCATTCTGCAACTGTGACTCATTTGGCAACGTCTCGGCGGCTCCAACAAGTGTCTCAGTTTGTGGAGGTTTTTTTTTTTTAAATGGTACAAGTCACCAGCAGGAAAAACATCTTCCTCAGAAATCCCTTTGAATGTCAGCTCAGTATTTTGGGGGAAAAAAAAGGAGGCTGATATCAGGAGTCAAATAAAAAGCAAAGCAGGTCTTGCGTAACACTGGTGCACTATGGGAAACAGGAAGTGTACAAAAACCACAGGTCCCCATGCAGATTTGCTGGAACTTGCCTTTTTAGCATTTGAGACAGAGGTCTGGTCCACCTGTATATCTATGTATCAGTGTGTACTGCTACAAGTTGTGTTGTTAGAGACACACATCTGTGTACTCAGGTGCATCTCATATATATGTATATAATTAGGATATGGTGGGAAAGGTTCAATATTTTTCATCAGACACTGCTCAAAGTGAAAATTATATACACCGATCAGGCATAACATTACAACCACCTGCCTAATACTGTGTTGGTCCCCCTTATGTGCTCAAAAATGCTCTGAACTATTGGGAATCATGGACAAGAGGACCTCTCAGGGTGTCCTATGGGGTCTGGAACCAGGACGTTGGCACTGGATCCTTTGGGTACTCTGGCTTGTGCAGTGGAGCCTCTGTCAATCCAACTTGTTCCACTGCATCCTGTTGATGCTTGATCACAATGGACTGTAGGAAGTCTGGAGGTCACATCAACATGTTGGACCATTGTCATGTTCCTCAACATGTTCCTGATTGGTTGGTGTTGTTGTCATGTGGTGGGGTGCATTTTCTTGCAGTGACATTTGGGATTTCCATTAGCATGAGGGAGTGTGTTTGTTGTGGGACGATGTTTATTAGGGTGTCTAAGTCTCATCAAGGTTTTCCATCAGAACACCACATAGTACCAATATGATCCATGTTATTCACTTCACCTGTCAGTGGTCATGATGTTGGGGCTGATCGGTGTACAGACTCAGTACGCATAAACTGACATATTTTAAGCCTTTATTTGTTTAACTTTGATGACGACGGCTTACAGTTCATTAAAAAACCCCAAAAACTCTATCTCAAAATATTAGAGAATTCCAAAGGATCAACAAAAATCAATTAAAAAGAGGATTTTTAATTGGAAAAATATCCAAACTCCCTAAACTATGTGCATGTATGCTCTGTCGGTACTTGATCAGGGCACTTTTTGCTCAAATTACTGCAGCAATGCAGCGTAGCATGGAGGAAATCAGCCTGTAACACTGCTGAGGGGTAATGGACGCCCATAGCGGCCTTCAGCTCTTTATTGCTTCATCTGGTTCGTCCCATCCTCCTTTTGACGACACACCAAAGGTTTTCTAAATAGTCCCGATTAGGTGAGTTGGCAGGGCAATCTAGCACTGTAACGCCGTGGTCCGCGAACCATTTCCGAGTGGTTTTGGTGGTGTCGGAGAGATCTGAGGTCCTGCATCTCCAAAAAGCTCCTCAGCAAATGGAAGCATGTAGCGCTCCAAAATGTGCAGGTTCACACAGGTACAAATAAAAGCTTGAGATATTTGAATTTATATGTACTGAGTCTAGAATATGTATAATTTTCACTTTGAGTCATGTCTGATGTAATTATTCTAATTATATGAGATGCACTTGTGCTGTTAGCTCACAACGTTAGCCATCACTGTGAAGCATTTGAGTTAGATTCTAAGAAATACAGCATCGATGGGATTATTTTATTGCTCCTTTGTAAGTTTTGCTTGTTTTTATTTAATTTTTGGCTGCGTGTTTAAATAATTAGTGGAGGACTGGTCGTGCACAGCTAATAAAAATCCTAAAAAGGTCAATTCAATCTCAATTCGTCAACAACTTCTGCTCGACCACCTCTAATTTGCCTGGAAGCTTGCTAGCATTCAGTTTGATCCCGTGTCCTCGTTAACATATTATAAGTTGATTCCACCGTAGCATTTGTAATTCTTTAGTCCAGTTCTTTTCTGGTAAATGTCCTAAAATTCAGGGAGCAGATTTTTCCTTTTCCTCCATGAGAAAAAAAAAGCAAGAAAGCCTCTGCAGTGTACCGAAACGCAAGGGTCGCCTGTGGTGAGGACGGCTCAAAATAATTCTTCCAGTAATAGAAGCGAAGAGAGAAATAGGAAGGAAATGCAGGGGAGCCGTCAAATAACCCTTTAACTACTGAATAGCACGGGCAGATTAAACTCCAGAGAGCTCACACGTAGCAAACCTACGCTGGCGTTCTCGCTTATCTCGATCTGACCTCGGAGCGCTCGGTTTCCAGTTAATTAGGTGAAATGAATGCAGTCCAATACAACAGCTCTGCAATAGATCTAAAGCTCAGTTTGTGCTGCCTCCAAAACAAACAGTTGAAAGTCATGCAACTGAGTGTTTTAGTTTTACCAAGTCGTAGCTGAAAAATCGGCACCTGGGCTTATGTCTGTACAGTCGACTCGTACTTTGATTAATGAGAATTATAGGTCGATTGATGTATTTGTGTTCGTTTAACTCTCTGAACTCCCAAAACCCAGCAAGCAGGTTCGAAAGACATGATACTTTGGGGGAAATAAAGGTCAAAACAACACAATTTCTTGAGTCAGAAACTGTACAAACGGAGAAAATGGTCAGATTTGTTTTTGAACAACTCATCTTCGGTGTGCCAGAATTGCGATTTCATTAAAATCGCTTCATTCTACGTGTCTCGTTTAAAAAAAATCACCAAAAATACACAGTTTGCTTTAACCAGATTGTGTAAAAAAGGAAAAATTCGGCATTCCTTGAGCAACCTTTGAGCCATCAGCGACTAAGCTGTGACCAACAGTGACATTACAAAAATTAAAGGACTTTTCTGCTGAACTGCAGGCAATGTTTACGCAGAGCAGATAACAGTCAAGTATGGAATAAAATTAAAAACTTTAGTAGCATGCATTCTTTTCCCCAGTATTTGTAACAGCTGTGGGCACTTTGAATGGTGTCCTACAAGGTTTGTTAAATAAATAATCAAAGAAATTCAGCTTACATTTGTATTTCTTTATGATTTATGGCTTCATAAGGACGTGTTTGAGTTCTCTCTACTTCTAGCCAGGGTTGTTCTGTTTCCGTACTGGTGCAGGACTTTATGTTGCAGTGAAAAAATGAACCCACAGTGAGTAAAAATGTGACAGGAGCAAAGAAAATGCCCAGAAACTGATAGGAGGAGGGTAGAATCTGGTTTCATTTTGACCAGTTAAAACCAAAACTTCAGATAGATTAGGGGAAGTTTCAGTTTAGCCAACACATCTTTATCTTTAGCCAACACATCTTTATCTTTCTATGTAATTTTTGTTGGTATTTCCATCAGTATTCTTTAGAATCATTCAAGGTTTCAGTGCTTTCGTTCCCTCAGATCTAAATTTTAAATATCACTCAGATGTTTTCAGTTCTGATCTGTCCTGCTTTTGTGTGTGGCCTTAAAGCTGCCGTGACTTCGTGGCTTCGTGACCTCAACAGAACTCACGCGCCGTGAGCTGCCGACAGAGGAAGCTACTAGTAACCTGGTGACCTCTGACATCCGAGAGTCTGGATGAAACTCGTTTCTGTTCCCGCATTTCAGCGCAGAAATTGTCTCTTCAGCTCCGGCAAAAAGCCACAGCTAAAATTTGCAGCTGTTGTTTTGCACGATAATGCAGAAATGACACCACCGAAGGCGCCGTTAGTCAGCGTCGCTCACTCTGCCGTTCACTTCTGCAAAAGCCTGCCAGATCATGTCTTTTCTTTCTTTTCTCTTGCACATGAAAGCCTCAAACAGTGTCATCTGGGCCATGAATCAGAGCGGAGGATGCATTTTTGCAACGTCAACGGAGCCATTGATGTTTTGGGGGCTTTTTCGAGGGAAAAAACACGACATTTATGCACAAAAATGATCAAATTAATCGACATCTATCATCAAAATAGATGCACATCTGCAGTTTGAAACACCTGCATTAGACGTGTAACATTCATGTCTGTGCATGCACTTCCTCATGCATGCAGTTCTCTGGCCCCTAACAGCGCTCTGTAGCAACACATTCAATAATTAAACAGGAGTCGTGTTTTTCAGTGTCGGATTTTTTGTCTCTTTGCAGCCATCAAGGAGAAATACAGCGACTGGACGGAGTTCCTCATTCAGGACCTGACCGGCTCCAGGACGGCGCCGGCAAACCTGCTGGAGGGGGTGAGTGTGGTTTAGAAACGTTGTGTAAGAATGGAGATTCATACTGCAGTAAGAATAGATTAGTACATTATAGATATTTTACTGGTCGTGTTTTTGCTTCCCTACCTATCCCCCATCTGCTCTGTGTACACACTGCCTGCAGTTCAACCGAGTCGATCTTTTTGTTTTTGAAAGAATCTGGTTAGTGTAAAATTTTAAATGAGACATGTAGAAAAAATGTGTCTTTGCTGAAATACCACAATTTTAGATTGGATTCTAGACCACGCTTGGATTTGATTGTTTTCCGGACGAACCTGCGTTTGTTGAGGCCTGTTACTGTGAGTGTGCTGCTGCCTGTAATGTCGTATTCCTCAGCCGCCTCTGGGGATAGCAGGGGTCTTTGGCATCGTTATTTTTGGGAGGTCAGAGGCTGAATTGTTTGGGAACTCCTGCTGTGGAGGACGATGGATAAATTTAACAAGCGTGAGTTTAGGTGAAGGCAAAGGTTTGGACACATTTTGGATAAAAGGGAGCTTTTAGGTGCTGTTTTTAAGCACTATTATGAACGCACTAAAACATTAAGACAGCTGGTCTTGATCAGAATCAGTCTGTCAAGGATATTTTGGACCTTTTCTGCCTTTATTTGAAAGTTGACTGCAGACAAATGAAAGAAATCCGAGACATCAGGTTTCATTTATGCACCAATTTGTGGCTTTTCTGCATCACTGCCTCACATGTGGTGTCAATGTCTTTATAAATAGAAAGGAAATCACAAGAGGAGTCGGATTCCCCACTTGTTGTGGAACTACTCATCTGTGATGTGCTGTGAACACAACAAAATCGCTTTATTCTGTGTGTCTCATTTAGAAATTCACCACAAATATACAGTTCGCTTTAATCAGATTCTGTAAAAGACAAAAAATTCTGCGCTCCTCGGTGCAAACATGAAGCTACTAGTGTCTCAGCTGTGACCAACAGTGATATTGTAAAAATTCAGGGAGTTTAATTTCATTTCGTGGAGGGTTTAGGAAGTTTGGAGCGTCAGACACTTAATTTCTTGCCTTGTGGTGAATCTTTATGCACCATATTTGTGCCCCTTCTTCATCAATTTATGGTGGAAATGTCTTTTTTATGTCAAGAGAAACACAAAACTCAGGCATCAAGTGACAATTCAAAATAAAATGGAATGTAATTACATTTCCTACAACTGATTCAGTGGATGTTTGAGCTCATAATTCATATTTTAGGAACACAAAAAGACCCATCTTTGTCTGAGGTGTCTTTGTGTCTAATAGCGACGTTATGGTGTCCTTCTGCTTCTCTTATGGTGTTACTGGGGGGTCATGTGTACTAAATAATGACGGGTGTTGATCCCCTGGCCCCCGAAATCTACGCCCATGTCTACAGACGGATGACAGTGGGATAATTACAGTGGCCCAGAAGGGTCAACGCAACAGCAAAAGCCACAACGGAAGTTATAACCCACAACAGGAGTGTGCAGCGGTCAGAAGATCAAGCTTTGTTTCTGGGGGACAGTATTTTCTGACGGACTATTTTGATTATGGGAGAGTTTAATGAGACGTCAGGAAAATGCTGCTGCTCGATGACTGTGGTTATGGAAGTTATGTATGTGCTCATTAAACTCTCCCGCAATCAAAACAGTCCATCAGAAAATATTGTCCCCCCGGAAACAAAGCCTGTTCTTCTGACCACTTCTTACTTCTGTTGTGGCTTTTGCTGTGGCGTTGACCCTTCTGGGCCACCGTAGATAATTCTTCTCATCTGATTTTACTTCCCGGAAATTCACAACTACAGCTTTGGGGAAAAAAAACACACAACAGAAGCAAAAAGGGGTGAAAAAATAAAATCTATCACCGTTTTTTCACACTCTGAGCTTGTAAACTGAAGTGTTTCTTTTAAGGTTTCCATCTCAAGTACCAGTTTTATCTGTCCTGCCTGGATACTTGTGTTTAACTCAGTCAAAGAGACACTGAGATGTTTCAGGTTTTAATCTGATCTGTGTTTCTGCCTTCAGCCACTGCGAGGGAAGAACACGGTGGATCTGATCGTCGAGGGCTCAGTGTTGGAGCTTCAGGACGTTTCCGACCCTTTCCTCTACTGGCCCGTCCGAGTCGTCCAGAACGTCGGCGGGAGGCTGCGGCTGCGTTACTCCGGCGTCTCTGAGGACCAGCAGGCTCAGGACACCTGGCTGTTCTACCTGGACGTCAGGCTCCGGCCCCTCGGCTGGGCCCTGGAGAACCGCCTCGCCTTAGGACCGCCAACAGGTGAAGCTCCGATCTGTTCGCGCCTTTTCATTTACAGCCAGACTTTGATTCTCCCAGACTTAATTACAGCGTGTTGGAGAACAATAATTACACTTAATGAGCTTTTTTCTTGTTGGAAACGTTGGCCCAGACCTTCAGCAGTGCTGCGTGTTTTAAATGCTGATATTAACTCACACCAGTTTATCTTTGCTTGGTTTTACCGACTAGCAGCACGAATATAAAGTAGATTAATATCACTGTGATGGCAGAAAAACAGGAACTGATCACATTTGAGAAGTTAAAGCTTGTAGTTATGTGGCGTCTGTGCTTTAAAATAGTATTTAAATGAGTAGAACTTGCTTCCTCAGCAAGGGAGACTGAGGAATTGTAAGTTTACAAGCATGGCAAGCAAGTTGTGGGCACATGTTTGCAAAAATGATCCATAAAACATGAAGTAATGGTGAATGGCAACAGCACAATTATGGCTAGAAGGAGAGAGAACTATGAAATGTCTTAAACCTTAAAATGTCCTAAAAAACCCAAGTAAACTACCATTTACCATTTACACGCTTTACAAACTCAGCTTTTTGCACGCTACTCTACTGTAGTTGGATGTTTCACCATGCTGAATGTGTCCTCCAACAACCTGCTCCTCTGTTTCTGAGCCATGCTGCATTTATTTTTATTGATTTAATGTTTTATTTCCCTCTCAGTTTGTCCTCTCTCTGATCTGTGGAAACACTGCCTGCAGTTCAGCCGAATATTGATCTGAGGGGCACAGAATTTGTAGATTTTTTTTCATTATCTGTGTGGAAACTGTTATTTTTTGGCAATTTTTTAAAAAGACACATATATTAACATGAATTTGAATAAATATTCTAATTTAAAGTTTAGATTTTGTGATTCTTGACAGCCAGAAACGTGAATATTTGACAATTCTTGCTGTTTATACCGATTGTGGCTCTGATAAATGGTGTAATTTTGTCATTTTTAATAAAAGATAACATGCATTACAAACACAGCGGTGGATTTTGCGGTTCAGAAGGTTCAAATCAATGATAGCACACAAAATGTCATCACTGAAACACTAATAATGAAGCAATTTCTGATCTGTAACCACTGATAAAGCTTTTTTTGATCTCATCTCCAGAGCTCAGGTCTCTGAAGAGCGCCCCCGACTGGCAGCAGGCCCTGGAGGAGGCTCGACTGGACGGACAGAAGAGTCCACTTCCACTAGAAGTGTTCAAGGTGAGTCTCACACTCGTCTTATTGTCTCAGTGTGTGTTGTTGGCGTTCAGCCAGGCTGCAGGACTACCTGCCACGGCCGCTATTACCTCTATTGTCTGCAGCTAATTTATGATATAAAGCCCAGACAATAGATGGCAACGCTTCATTTTACAGCTCGGTAGTTTTCCACCAAGTTTCCCAGCGAAGAACTTTGTTACTTTGCACCAATTATAGGAGAGAAAGACGGGCCTTTATGAGGAAAAACTCAATTTAATCTCAGCAAAAAAGCATTTATCATCGGAAATTCAAAGCTTGCGCTGACCCGCTGTGCCCCGACTGCAAGGGGAAATAGGGAGCAGTGGCAATTATTTGGAACCGCATCAGCTGAACGCTTTCTCTACGAGTAAATTATCAACCTGTGGGAAACTCAGACTTATGATAAAACAGTGTTTTTTGCTGCGAGGGCTTCAGTGTTGGTTAAAATTTAAAGCTAAAAAAGCTCGACGTCTCCGAGAAACTTGGCGTTTCAGCAGCAGGAAACAAAAACAGTGGGGAGACACAGATATTAATAAAGTTCACCATTGAGCATAAGAGCTATCGTTTTCTGTTTATAATCATTTACAAAATCTATCCATCATCTATGCACCGCTTAATCCTCTGTAGGGTCGCAGGGGGGCTGGAGTCTATCCCAGTTGACTTGGGCGAAGGCAGAGGACAGGTCACCAGTCTATCACAGGGCTACTTATAGAGACAGACAACCAAGAACACTCTCATTCACACCTACAGACAATTTAGAATCATCAATTAATCTTAGCATGTTTTTGGACTGTGGGAGGAAGCTGGAGAACCCGGTGAAAACCCACGCTGCACAGGGAGAACATGCAAACTCCACACAGGAAGATCCCAGGCGTCCTAACCGGGACGCGAACTGGGGATCTTCTAGCTGTGAGGCTGTGTATGTGATCTAATACAAAGATGACACTTAAAATGTATTATTTGCAGCAAAAAAAAATGTAGCTAAACCTAATTTACTGTCAACACACTGTGGTATGATTGTTTTTTTTGTGTGTGAATTGAAACAAAAATCTGTGTCATGCATCAGGAAGTCATGTGTTTTGGTTTCAGTTCGTTTAGCAATTAGAGAAGCGGCCACAAAACTAAACTGAAAAGATTTAAAAAGATGCAAAACGCCCCTTTATCATCCTTCCACTCATTACGTGGCCACCCAGCAGCGTTTTTATGACCCACACGGCCTTGCGTTGCGTGGCGTGTGAGAGCGTCGTCAAAAGTGGAGCACGTTTGTCTGAAACTCTCGACTTTACTGTGTCAGGACCACGTGGACCTGCCCGAGCACTCGTTCAAGGCGGGCATGAAGCTGGAGATGGTTTCTCCGTGGGAGCAGCTCCAGATCTGCCCCGTTTCTGTCACCAAGGTGAGTCACAGCGAAAAGCGACGTCTTATCTACAATATTAGAAAAAAACAAGTGAAGCAGACTCCCTCCTCCCCCCCTCCCTCCAGCATTCTTCAGCTGCCATTAGATTTTTAAGATGCTTTCTCCAAGGTGGTGGCCTTGTTCCTTGGATTCCAGGAAAGCGTCTGGAAAAATGGACTTTCCAGTGCGTTCTTGGCTGCAGTAATGCTGACTTCTGTTTCATCACATAGGGATACACATATATGCTACTTACTAACACGTTTTTTGTTTTTTTAGTGTTCCCTACTGTAAACTGTGAATCAATTTTGACTCGCAAAACTATGTGTTATTAGTTATGTGTATTAAAATTTGTTCTCAGCTCACTGTGGATATTTAAGACTAGATATTTAATCATCCAAACACAAGTATAACATTCAGGGATTATTCATGTGACAATGAGTGAAGTAAGAACGTGCCAAATTTAACATTTAACTCGTTTTCCAGTGACAAAAATTCAGTAATATTTGCATTTACTTGTTAAGTATTTAATAATATTTAAAGCATTTAATGGCCTTAACAACTAGGATAATTTGTGGCCCTTGTTTGCGCCCGTACTAGACTTAAAAGGGCCAATCCAGCAATTTAGTATTGCACTTTATGGGGGACAGATGAGGTGTAAGATTAAGAAGATTTCCCATGGTGCACCTCACCAGTGTCTTTCCTATATTTGTAGTCTCCAAGTAAGCTCCCCTTAACCCTGGTGGCGCAACGGTTAAGTCCCTGGGCTGCTGATCAGAAGGTCAGAGGATCGAACCCCAATGCGGCCATTGTTGGGCCCTTGAGTGAGGCCCTTAACCCTTCCTGCTCCAGGGGCGTTGCACCATGGCTGACCCCAACTTGGACACGCGAAAAACAACATTTCACAATGCTGTGAAAATGTATTTGAGACAATCTTCTTCTAACTGAACCCCAAACCCTCCCAGTCAATTTTTCAAAGACGGAAACTGTAATAACAGAAGAAGTTGTAGGATTATCAAGTTCCCGACCGTCCTTGAACTGCTCATCTGTGACGTGTCGGTCTGTCGGAAAACTTCACCAAAAGTTAAAATCAGGATTTGTCATCAAAATCACGTAAATCAACTTTGTTTTTTTATTTTTTGATGGTTTATGTCATTCAAACGGCGTCTCACTAGACAGAAGACGCCTTTTAGTTTCCTCTCCTTCCAGCCATGGTTGTCTGTTTCCATAGAAACGCATGACTTTACACTGGAGTTCAGCGGATTAACAATAAAAAGATGGATGATCAGCGCCATCACTCTGTCTCCTCTTCAGGTCTACAATGAGATCTACTTCCAGGTCTCTCTGGATGATCTTTCTCCTGAGGCAAAGCCGCGGTTTGTGGTGAGTCACGCCAACTCGCCTGGCATCCTGCCCGTCCAGTGGAGCCTGAAGAACGGCGCGGGTCTGGAGAGGCCTCCAGGCTACGAGGGCCAGGACTTCGACTGGGCCGACTACCTGAAGCAGAGCGGGACCGAGGCAGCTCCTGACGCCTGCTTTCCTGACGTAAGACGGCTGATTTTAAAGGGTAGTTCGTGTCGTCGAGGCAGCTCTTAGCGACAGACTTCAGGTTTAACATTAGCACTCGGCACGTCCAAAAGCAGGTCAGTAGGTCAAAATTTAAATTAGTAACCTGACATTATGTGTTGACGGTCAGTACCAAAAAAAGACCTTGTACACAGCTCTGCTCCAATTGTCTGGAGGCCTCTACAAACTACACAATGTTGGACTCTCCCCAACAAGCACTTGGAGTCAAAAATAGCTTATAACAAATCAGAAAACACACAAAACGATGCAAGGTCAGAAAAGAACAACGCTACAGTAACGCCGACGCAAGAAACACAAACAAAACTTGTATTTTTGCTGCATTTTCAAAATATAAATCTGTGCAATCAAACAATACAATGAGCTTGTTTCTTCTTCTGTCTATTTAATACCTATTACCTGTTTCTAAACAAGTAGTTGGAGGCACGTTACAACTAGAGTAATAAGGTGCACTCAACCTGCTAGCCTCATTAGCCTCAATGAATTATAGATAAGCTAACAGCTAGCTTTAGCAGCTAGCTTTGAACTTTATTTAATTCAACAGTTCCATTTTTCTGTCTTAAACATAGAAGTTGGTGGAGCATTCTAAGGAAATAAAGTAAGTTAGCTGCTGTTTTTAATGAGTAGATGCTGTTTTTTGAGCTGTAGTTTTGAGAACATCCTGCTTGCAACGTTCAAACCGGACTTCTTTTGGCACGTTTGAACAAAATGCAGCCACGCAGACGATTTCTTTGACGCGGTGTCAGTCAGTTTGGAGCCGACTGCGAGCAGGAAGCGTTAAATAAGTTGGAACTAGCAGGTTGGATCGGTTTAAAGGTGGGTTTTCCGCTGCCAAATGTGATGGATTAATCCTGGAAGGCTGTCGATGTAGCGCCTTCTCTTTTTAACAAGCGACCATCCGACCAGCAAGAATTGGGTTTCATGAGAGCAACTGGTCGACGTGGAGACTAGAGACCTTTAATTTCTCCTTATGATAAAATAAAAAGCACGGTTAGGGAATAAACTTAATTTTCTGCCTCCAGTAACGTAAACTTCAGCTGCCGTTTCTTGAGGTTTGTGGATGATAAAAACACCAGCAACACTGACAGAAAAGCTCTGGCATGTTGCATCTGATGAAAGTTTTATGGTTTCAGAATAATATTAATCGACCGGTGTTTTTATCAGACCCGTCTGACAACAGCGTAACATGCAGTGAACCTGTAAAATCAATTGCTACACCTTGTGTTAAGAGCCTTCAAGGGGAACACGAAGGTTGAATCAGTTTCAGCGTCTTGTAATGTGAGGCTGGCTTCAGGTTATCTCAGGTTAGATCACTGTCCTGAATGTAAAATAAACTGCAGCTCTCTCCCGCTCTCTACTACCCTCTTCCTGCTTTGGCTGTGTGTGTTGTGTGTTGTGTGTGTGTGTGTGTTCAGGCATGGCAGAGCAGAGGCTTTGCCAAGGACATGTGGCTGGAGGCGGTGAACCCTCGGCGGCCGGCGGAGGTGTGTGTGGCTCAGATCACGCAGGTCAGAGGACGCCTGCTGTGGCTCCGACTGGAAGGTAAAGACGCCGGTGTGTGTGTTTGTGTGCGCTGCGGATTAAGTGTCAGAGGACTCCTGCTGTGTCTCAGAGTGAAGGCAAAGAGGGAAAAAAAAACTGTGTCGGTGTGTGACAGCTACTTACCCCTCCTCTCTCTGCTGTCTACCTGTCTCCAGGTGTGCCGAAGCCCCTGTCAGAGTGCATCGTGGACGTCGAGTCCATGGACATCTTCCCTGTCGGCTGGTGCGAGGCCAACGCTTACCCTCTGACCCACCCGCTCAAACCTGTCTGTACGTACAAACACAAATAAACACAGGTGAGACGTTGTTTCCCAGCGAGTGACAGCTTCACGCTCAGTCTCTCTAATTCTTCTCTGCAGGCCAGAAGCAGAAGAAGATCGCAGTGGTCCAGCCTGAGAAACAGTAAGAAAGCTTCTTGTCTAAAACTTATCACAGGTGGATTTTGACTCTAGTAAATTAAGCCTACATTCAATAGCAAGTCTGGTTATCGAAATAACGTCTATTTCATTAGCTGTGACAAAAAAACAGGTGTAGAAACGTAATAAAAGTAGACGTCTCCATATAGAGCATAAGGAGTCACTGAATGGTATTAGATTGATGTTAATCATGATGTAGTTAGATTAATTAGTTAGCAATTGGGCGTAAAACCAGAGTTTTCAATGTCATGAAGCTGGTTCTTTCTTAATTTAGCTACATCACCATGGTAACCAGAGGAAGTTTTGTTCAGAGTTATGGATTTAAATCAGCTATAATAAGTCACCAGTTATTTTCCTGACGATATTTCCAGTGTCCAATACAGATTCTCATTTAAGGGAACATGCTACATTCAGTTCAGTTCAATTTATATAGCACATGTTAACAACACATGTCATCTCATAGCGTGTTACATAGTAAGGAAGAACAGAAAACCCAACAATCCAAAGTTGCTTTTGGATTCTCTCTGAGCAAGCAGTCCGCGACGGTGGGAAGGAACCAAGAAAGCCCTAGGATAGGGAAGGGAGGAAGAAACCTCCGACAGAACCAGGCTCAGGGAAGGCGGACATCTGCCTCGACTGGCTGGGTTGGGAGTGGGGATGAGGGAGGATGGCAAGGGTATGTTAATAATCCCACTGAACGAAGCCGTGCAGCTACAGCAGGCAAACTGTATGCATCATGTTGAACAGGAACCTGCATGCATTCAAATGCTGATGCAGAAACCGCGTAAACATGTTTAAGTTCTTGGTCCTAAATTGCTGTCAAATCGGTTTTACCTTGTTGGTACTGCATCTAATAGAACACAGATCAGACAGTTGATTAGTCTGCTTGTATTTATCACAGAGAATGATTAACTTGGCTAAAAAACCGAAGTGATTATCCTTCATTGTGGGACTGTGTGAGACCTAAATGCACGTTGAGCATCACTGTTGAATGTATGAATTGTATTTAAGAGCTCTAATGTGCAGCTGTTGTCTTAGAACTACAGCGGTCCCTCGTCTACTGCGGGGGTTAGGTTCCAGAACCCCCCGCTAAGTAGCGACCTTATATGTGGTAAGCATCTTCCTGTGGCGCTTGGGTTCGGTGCCAGAAGCCTTAGAAGGCGCAGAACGTTTGGGCGACATCGTGGGGCTTGAAATAAATTCAATTTTTTAACGAGAATTTCAGAAAAACACAACACGGCAGAGCAACAGTACGCACAGCGATCAGATGTCGATGTGAAACGGACAAGGCTAGGCGCTGAACGCTGCTGTACACGGGAGACGGAGGAGACTGATGCTAGAGCCAATCAGAGCCCAGGATACAGAACACAGCGCTCTGATTGGTCGCCTCCCATCCATCAGCCAATAGCGTGCCGTGTACCATCTCATGTGGGCAAACTAGCTCAAGAGGAAGCGGCCGTAGCTGAGTTTTCCAGTCTTTGTCTGCTCATCTGCTGCACGCTACGCATTTTATTTACATTTAATATTCTTCTTAATACGTGAGACAAAATTAGATATGTAGAATTTAAAAATCAGCGATACAGTGAGACCGCGAGAAGTGACCCGCGATAAGGCGAAGGACGTCTGTACATAGACTTGGGCTTGAGCAAACTCAAGTTCTGTTTGCGTTTTGTTTCCTCCTGCATGTCCACACTCATTAAAATGCTCCTCAGTATGTAAAGTGTCAATCATCTGACACCCCACAGCCTGCCAACTTGTTTAAAAGGGCATGTTATCATGAAAGAAATCACCAGAGTTGTATTATTTATCAAAGCCAGACACTGTAAAACCATCAGAGAGTCCTTGAACTGTTTCATCTGAGACTATTCGGATTAAAACTGTGATATTTCATCCAAATCACACCAGATTCTATAAAAAACACCACCAACAACAAGTGAGAAGTCATTATCAATCAGCCGTTTAGGGACTTTTCGGCTGAACTCGACTGAACTGCAGGATGTGTAGGACCATTTCTGAGCTCTCTCTGCTTCTAGTCATGGTTGTTGCTTCCACGGAGGTGCAGGACTTTATATTGCAGTGAAAAATGAACCCACAGTGAGTAAAAATGCGACAGGAAGAAAGGCACGCCCAGGAAATGAAACTGAAATGGCGGCCGCGTGCATCCGTCGACTCAAATATCTCCGTAACCGAACCGCAGCTGTCATCTGTTTGATTTGAACATGGCCGGGACGACACTCATTTGCTCTCCGTCCTTTTACCTGCGAGATAATTCAGCAAAGGTCTGTTCAGAAAAGCTTCGAGGCCTCTTTCTTCCCCGTCTTCCTCCTGCTCTGTCACTCAAAGCCTTTAATTGAAACGGTGGCTTTTTGCAGCAGAAATTGCCTCCCCCGCGGCGCAGATTGATTTTGTTGACAAATGACATGTTGCACTGTTTGCCTCGGGGAGCACGAGGGGGAAATGGTGGTCAGAGAGCCGGAGAAATATGAGGTCTTCGGCGTCATCCCACCACCGATTCCGTTTCTCACCTTCAGGGCAATCCTTTCATCAATACACCACCTTCCCTACACACCTGCCTCTGAATGCTGCAGATTGATCGACGGGGCGAAACGTTTGGCGCTTCTTGTTCGATTAGATCAGTCGGGATAATTTCATTGATCGGCCTGACTGGATTGATTGCCTCTTCCTGCAGGTTGGCTCCGTCCCAGCCGGTAGAGACGACCCCCGTCAACCACTGCCAGCCCGTCGCCGTGGATTCAGGTAATCAAAAGCCTGTTAATTAATGCTAATGAGCCGCGGTGATGAGACTTGGGGGGGAAACCTCCGCTCTTCAGGAGCTCCTCCACTCGTAAACATCATGAATTTATGATGCTTAATGGATGTTTTTCATCCTCGTCTTCTACATAAAACCTCTTTTAGAAGTGGAATGTGTTATGTTGTTGGTTTTATTCAGACATGAAGGACCCAGAGCCGGCCCAATGTGGCGCCCTGGGTGAGATTTTATACGGCGCCCACCTCCAGCAATGTTTTGTAGTAATATCAACTAGGTATTGCTTTACATTTGGATCAATGTGAGCTTTTCCATTTTAAGAGTTAACTGTAATAAGTAGTTTTAATATAATTACATTGAAGGTGGATTTTTCCCGACTTTGTGGCGCCCCCTGGAGGCCACGGCGCCCTTAGCATTTGCCTATATAGCCTAATGGGCCACCCGCCTCTGGACAGAACTGCTACAGAAAGAGCCACAGAGATCGAAGGCTCAATTTCATTTCTAAATTCTTGTGTTTCCTCATTTATTAGACGTTCTGCTCCACTGCCTCCCTGTTTCCTAAAGTCTGATGATGCACAAAAACCGAATGCCAGTTAGGACTGTTAAATACCGTCTGGTCACGAGCTGCATGCGGAGTAACAGTCGACCAGAATGGGTGTTTCCAGTTGCCGATACTAAAATTTAGAGCTTCCAATATCATTTGCTTACTTGTTTTAAAAAGAACACAATTTAAAAATACTACCATATCAACTTATGTATGTTCAACTGACCCAGGCCCGTTTAGGAGATGCTCCAGGTAGTGATCAGTTCCAATGCTGCCATTTAGCTAACTGCTAATGCTAAGCTAACTGCTAATTCAGACAGCACTGCCACGTTCAACTGACCCAGGCCGGTTTAGGAAATGCTCCAGGTAGTGACCAGTGTTGATGCTACCATTTAGCTACCTGCTAAGTGCTAATGCTAACTGCTAATTCAATAAATTACTATTTGTAAAAACACATCACAAAAATCCAGATATGTAATTTCAGGAAAAGAACTAAATGATAAACAAGAAACAATTATCACCAAAATATTTACACATTTTTAAATATACTTTTATTTCTTTCAAATAACAGCAAATATCTGTAAAATACTAATAAATATTTCTGCTGATTTAAATACAGTGGCCTGTTTTTTAAGGTTAAATGTAAATAAATACTTTTTTGTGACTTTACTAGTTGTTATCTGTAGTTTAACAAAATTGAAATGTCTTATTTGGGAATTTGCCAACAATAAATCCTTAAACAAACAACTGCTTCTTTGATCAGTTGATTAGATTAGATTCGTCTGTGTATCCCAACTACCAGTTTTTACGCTAATCGTACAACAAAGTGGGAAGCGGCACGGAGAGTGTGGCTGGTTTCATTCCAAAGAACACAAATTAAAAATAGCAGCTACAAGATACAAGTCAGATTTTCACTGTGGCTCATCAGATTTGATTTCCTCATTAGTCGAGGTTTATTCTTCACCACACAGGCACATGTGAAGACGTTTTCTTGTATGCTTACTGAACGTTATCGCGCAGGAACTCCTCGTTTATCACTGAGAGATGAAATGCTGTCCTGCTATCACATTTTATTGTAGCTGCACAGGGAGGACTGTGTGTGTGTTTGGCTTTTCATCAACTACACCCACAAGCAAAAACCTGGAGCCAGAATTGAAGCAGCCTTGTTTTTTAAAAATGTTAAAGAGAATCTTTCAGTGCTGCTGTGAACCCTAAAACCAGGCAGCTGGTTTGAAACCTTTATTATCTTTAAAAAAAATAAAGAAAAAATGCCAGAATCACACCCTTTAAACAGAAAGAATGATGAAACTACTCGTGTGTGACATGAAAACGTAAGCTTACATCACAGTATTTCACCAGAATCACTTTTTTCTACCTGTGTTATTTAATAATTTGCCAAAAATAATCCGTTAGCTGTAACCAGAGTCTGTAAAAAGCAAAAAATTCTGCACTTTTTAGCACAACTGTGAAGCCATTAGTCACTTGGATGCAACCAACAGCCACATGGTAGAAAATCTGGGACTGAACTGCAGGCTGTGTTTGCAGACATAGAATAGAAGTACAGAGAAATAAACCAAGATTGTTAACTTTTGCTTCTTCTTTTTGGTAATTATGGCATTATAACTTTAAAACACTGCACAGAGGGCATTTTTTAGGTTTTGTCATGGTTGTGCTGTTTCCATAGAGGCGCAGGACTTTATATTGCAGTAAAAAATGAGCCCACAGTGGGTAAAAATGTGACAGGAGTAAAAAAAAACAACAACCAGAAAATCAGCCTCTCCTTATGGGTTTGCCAAATAGGTGAAAATTCCATAGAAAGATGACAGAAAATGCCTGTTTCATTCAGCTTTAATCATGTAAACCATTGGATCTGTAATGAAAATGAATGCTGTGTTGACATTTCCAGTGTTCAGCACGCCTGTTAACTTTCAGCAGGTGCTTCCCTCTTCGTGCAGTTTAACAATGAAACCGACAGATAAATGCGAGCGCGTTCTCTTCCGCTGTCACTCCAAGCCTCTGAAATAACCGGGGCTTCTTCTTGAAGCTGTTCTGCTCTAATGGAATCTCACTGTAAAGCTGCAGCTTCCCCACGCTGCGGTAAACTGCCGGCGACAGCGGCGGGATTAGATCCAGGATGTGGAAAACAACAGCCAGGTGAAGCTGCTTAAATCTTATTTAAAGAGTGGTGGGACGCCAGGCGTGTTTCCGGATGCAGCCGAACATCAGAGGAGAAGACCGAAACACCGTGTCACGTGTGCAGTGTTTAGCTTCTAGACAGCATGTATGTCCAAACACTAAAAGAGCAGGGGCGGCTGTGGGTCGTTTCCAGGAGACCCTTGTCCTCTTTTCAAAACCCCCTGTTTAAAAACCACCCACTCGCTCATGCATATTCATGGGACTCACCTAATTACTATTCACCCCTGGCAGTGCGGTTCCAGGTGCCGGCGGTCGTCAGCGGCTGCAGGAGGGGCGGCGCTCAGTCGACCCTTGGCTCACATGGGCAGGAAGTACTGCCGACCCAGTTTGACTCCGAGTTCACCTGAGTGGGGAATGAATCAGAGTCGCAAATTAATGATACCCAAGGAGAATAAAACATACGGGCTCTAACGTAGGAAAAGGCAGAAATTAAAAGAAAAACCCTGCCAGTAAAGTTCTGCTCAGTGTTTTACTGTTAAACTGTGTAAGTAGAAACAAAATATGCTGATGCAGACTTTAAATGTTGCATATCTCCTGTAGTAATTCATATTTAATGGCATGGAAATACTCAAAACTTGAAGCCTGGGATATTTTACATAATGCATTTACATGAGTGATGGCTTTTAAAAGGCATTAGAGGATAAACATTTACAACACAAGTCATGACACAGCGCTTTGCACAAAACAGAAAACCCAATAATCTATAGCTGCTTTTGGAGCATCAGTCCGCAACGTTGGGAAACAACCAAAAAACACCCTGGGATAAGGAGGGGGGAAGAAAACCTCCGACAGAACCAGGCTCAGGGAGGGCAGACATCTGCCTCGACAGGTTGGGTTGGGAGTGGGGATGAAGGGGGAGGGATAGCAGCAGAGGTGTGGATTGTAACGTAAACGCAAATATGTAATCAAACTACAAAACACAAATGAAAACTCTGAGCTCTTTAAATTTAGTTTAAGAAAAGGTCATGGATGTATCCTCCCTGCAGCCACATTCCTTCATTTTCACAGAATCAGAATTCATCTCATCAATTTCATACAATCTTTATCTGCTGCATTCTTTCAAGAGCCCACAGGTGTTACCAGCATTAGCTCCACATGCCAGAGAGGTTACTTGACAAGGCCTGTTGACATTTTTACAACCTGTACAAACTGAGGATTTGTCAAACTAATTTGCGCATCAGCTCCAGAAAGATATTTCACCATGCTGAATGGATCTTCCAACAGCCTGCTCTTCCATTTTTAAACCATGCCACGTTTATTTTATTGATCCGGTGTGTTTGATATTTACTCTTAATCCTTCTTCTGGTCTTTTATCTCCTCTGTATGAACACGGCCTGCAGTTCAACCTAAAAGTCTCAGGAGAGCAGAGTTTTTTGTTTGTTTTTATTTTATTTTTGGTCTTTTTTTTAAAAAACAGGACACGTATTATTGAATAGTTTCGGTGGAACGTTTTGACTTTTATTCACATTTATGGCCCGTAGGGAAGTTGAAATTCATTTTCGAGCTATTCCAGCAGGTTTTAGGGTTTAAAGGGTTTAAATCGCTAACACACAGTATGCATTGAGACTACTCTGCTTAAAGATCTGTCAATAAGAACACAGAGCGATAATGCTTTTGCTTTAAAACCTGCCTGTATGGTCGTCGCCTCATTAGAGCTGAGACTAGATCTTAAAGCCTGAGCCAAAAACATCAGATTTTGTTTTAGATCTCAGCTCTATGATACATTTGTTGTGTATGATATGTAAAAACTAAAGACATAATTAGTAGTTTTAGAGTCATTTTGGGATCACACGTCAAGTTTACATCTTTTTATTAACATTCCTGTTCCTGGTGTTTCCTCCATCCAAGGCTCGGCCAATGGGAGATACTGCTGCTCCAAGATTTTCGTCAACCACCGCTGCTTCTCAGGGCCCTACCTCAACAAGGGGCGCATCGCAGAGCTGCCGCAGGCCGTCGGACCCGGAAAATGCACGCTGGTCCTCAAAGAGGTGGGCTGGTGTCAGACGCAGTGGGGGGAGACGGAGAGGTGCGGGTTTAATCAAAGGGGTACAGACTTTCAAAGGTGGGGGGAGGATTGAAGGAGGGGGGAGGTGAGAGACGGAGGGCGAGGCAGCGATGTCTTGTTAACCACCTGCAGTTTCCCAGCAGTGCCTTCATTTTAATGCGAGGAGCTGTCAGTCAAGTGTGTTTACACTTTTACACCGTCACTGCCGCTCAGCAAAACAGCCTGTTAATTTCTCCAGAGACTGTTTGTGCACATGTACATGCACTTTCTGTGAGTCTGTGTGTTCGAGAAAGCAGTTCTGTCCACCGTTTGTGATCAGTGTTTATCTGTGCGGTTTGTTTTTTTTTTTCGCTCTTGCTTTTCGAGAACTGCTCTCTTGAACCGGGAGTTTATTTCTTCTGCTCTGCTTCGCCTCCAGCTGCTCGGCATGTTGATCAACGCCGCCTACAAGCCTGGACGAGTCCTGAAGGAGCTGCAGGAGCTGGAGGATCAGAGCTGGGACTGCCAAGAGGAGACCCTCAAAGCCAAGTGAGGAGAAAATAGAAAGGAGAGCATGCGCAGCAACAGAACAGACCGCATTGTTTTCCCATTTTATTCAGCCCACCGCTATTTCAAGAATGTATTCAGCTCTGAAATCAGAAAACGAAACGCCCCATTGGATTTTAAATCACAATTAATCATCTACTATCACGTTTCCCATTGTTCAAATCAGCACGGTCCCCTCTCTTTGTTCCTACGAGTCCATTTTCAACCCTCCGCTGAATGTTTTTGGTTATTCCTTTGTTGCAGTGGTTTGTGTCCAAATTACTCCACAGCTCCGGGCAGCGTTCTCCGCGTTTTCCAATCAAAAGCCGCTCCCGTCTTCCTGCCTGGAACGAGGAGGAACCGGCCCGTCGCGAGCTCCAGTACCTGCGACGGCCTGCAGAGCGACTGTTTTTGACAACTCGCCGGCGGAGTTGCTTTTAATTTTCTGGGGCATCTGCCGCCCAGAGAGCCAATTTATTCCCGACTGCAGGAGGTTCAGTTCAATTAATCAACGGCAGAAACTTGACTAATGTATTTGTCAGCGTGGCCGCGGTGAGACGGGCTGACAGAGAGCACGCTTTTCATTAATTCATGGGTTTATTATGACTGGCTGTAATTTTCTTCATATTGTTATTTAAAATTGAGTTTGGTGAGGTCCTGCTGGGGCGAGTCTCTGGTCTTTATAGTCCTACGGCTAATAATGGAATGAGTCCAAATGAATTCACTGTGAGTCATAATTATCATAGCGGAAAAACTTCGATTTATTCAGATAACTGCACATGAATCTTCAAAAACATGTATTAGAGCTGAAAAACATCTAAGTAAGGAGCACAAGCCGTGTATAAAAGTTGGACGTAGCCATTGTTTTGTTTGTAGACCTCAGTTTTTGGAATTCCACCATCGCCGCCTTGGTTTTTTGAACTCGGACGTAGCCCCGCCATAAAAACACTCCCTGCTTTAATATTTTTTCAGCTCTTCGAATATTGTCTGATTTAAATCATTGTAAACTTTTCTAGATTGGAGGACGACCTTCTGACCTTTTGCCATGTTTGTTTGTTTTGTTTAAATCCGCTACATTTGGATGGAGTTTATTGATTTATCTGGTTGTCCTTGGACCCCTTATGGATGAGGTCTGCTTATTAAATCACGCTGGTTTTGGAATTAAGGACCCATAAACACCTCCTTTATACTTTCTCTCTACAGTTAGCAATGACGTTTGGACGTAGATGTTCTCAATACACGCATGTCTTTCCATTTAACAGAAGAAATAGTGAATTAAATGTTTCTCTTTATACAGACGGATCAATTAAACTCTATTTGAAAATGCCAGTACTCGCTAAAATGCAGGATTTACTCATTTTATTTTCTACCAGGGCTGCAACTGTGATTATTTTCAAGGATTTCTTTCTCAAACAGTTGATTAATCATTTACTATGAGACATGAAGATCATGCCGATCTTGATTTTCCCTGGGTAATATATTCAGAATGACTGGACTCTCAAACGTCCTCGTCATGGCAATCCTAGAAGCCTACAGCCGGACTTCTCTTTTAGGTTTGTGACGACTTTTCAGCCACATCAAATGGGCTTTTATAGGCCTGAACTGACTTGAACTGAAGAAATCTCTTGAACGAAAGTGGAGCATCGTCAAAAAACTAAAAGAGAAGTCCCGTTGCCTTTTACTGAAGCTCCTGGAAGTACTCAGGTTGTTTGTTTTGTTCGAGAACGATCCAAAACTAAAGACCCTTAGTTTTTAATCACATAAAACAGAGAAGTTCTCACATTTGAAAGGTTAAAATGTGAGACTTCTGCTTAAAACAGCAGCGATTATGCCCACTGTGTTAGCAGACGCTCTTCTTCGCCTTTCTTATTCATTACTGTGATTTAAAACCTGAAAAAATAAACAGAAAGAGTTCGTCTGAAGACACAATGGGAGCTTTAATTTGTGTCTGTTTGGGTTTGTAAGGGGTCACTTCAGGTCAGTGAAACGAGCCACTTTTTTTCCCTGAGGGCTGCCAGCAGATGAGCTCACCTCCGCTGACCTTAGCCGTTAGATTGGATATTGCAGACTTGACCGTGCGTCCGACTCCGCTCTCCTGGATCGCCCTCATCAAACTAGACGGTCTAGAGTTCGGCCTGCTCCCCTAAAACAGCCCACTTTCACATCATTGCTGCGCGGGCAATCATCATTCCTTGTGGAGCGCTTTGATGGATTACTGATAGTTCAATTATCCATTGTTCTCATAAATAAAGGTGTAATCACTGGCTGACAGTGTCACGACGTCCCTCCCTGCTCCCTCTTTTCCCCCCCAACAGATATAAAGGGAAAACCTATCGCTCCACCATCCGGATCGTCCGCCTCGCCGACCAGATCCCAGACTTCTGCCGCAAGGTGTGCGTGAAGCTGCAGTGCTGCCCGAACCTCTTCAGCCCCGTCCTCGTCACCGACAAGTGCCCAGAGAACTGCTCCGTACAAACAAAAACCAAATACAGTGAGTCCCTGTAATTATACGCATCACTTCCTCCGCCACAGCTATGGAGGAAAATACCCAAATCAAAGCCTGTGACGCTGCACAAGTGTATAATTGCCTTTGATGAGCGGCTGGGTTTTGTTTTGGTCGCATTGTTTTCGACATCTGCTCTACGTCCGCAGCCTACTACTATGGGAAGAAGAGGAAGCTGTCCAAGCCCATGGGAGGAGAGGAGGCAGCCGAGGGAGAGACGGCCAAGCCGACGCGCCGCAGGAAGAAGAGGAAAGCTATCTTTGTGCAGAAGAAAAGACGCTCGTCCGCCGTCGACTACACTCCTGCTGGTTCCCCGCAGGTTGGAAAACCCTCCTCTTCTTCACGTCGCCTTCCTCTCTTATAACAAAATCAAGCGTATGAATATAAACAACCTTAAATGTGACAAAGGAGGGAAGAGGAGGCGGAAAAGTTTCAGTGCAGAGGTGTAGATACTGTATTAGCAGATGTACAACCACCTCTGGGCGGAGATTTACTCCACACTTACCTAAAAATAGCAGCTGAGTCTTGCAGCGTTCAGTCGCAGTCAATCATGTTACAGTCTCTCATGTAATCTGCAGTGTTTACTGCGCATAAATACGTGTTCCCCTAGTTTAGCCTTTAAGGATGAGCCTTTTCTTGGGTAACTACAGGAAGACGTGCAGCCTCAGGGAACAAATGTCCTTCACCTTACTGTGCCTCAACCCATCAGCCTCAGAGCTCAGAGGAGTATTTATAAACATGAAGCGAACACACTAGTGCACTCTTAAGCTTTGTCAACGAGAGAAAGTTCATCTGCCGCTGCTTTATACCGGGAACCGCTGCGAGCTACAGGAAGACGACGCAGCACACGCGACATTAGGTACCGGTATTAATCGGCAGCTGCAGGGAGGTTTTTAAAAGGTGGTCGGAAACAAGGACAAGAAGAATTTATACTCAAAGTGCAGTCTGAATATAAAAACACGAGTCTCAAACTGATAAATAAATGCTTTTAATACACAGACGAGACCTTTCGAGATGTTTCTAATACGTCTGTGACTTTATTATCGTCTCGAATATTTAATGAATCGTAGAGAAAATGCCAGTCTCAGTTTTTCCTGTCATCTCCGGTGATGGTGTTCGGATTGTTTTGTTCGTCGAAGTTTAAAATACTTTAATTTCTAATCTTATAATACAGGGGGAAACTGTAAATCCTCGTATTTTTCTTGCTCTTTTCCATCTCACTGCTTTATTCTTTGCCTTTTCTTTATTTATTAGTGCATTTTACAACCTTTAATGATGTTAGAGGTGATGTTTTTTCTTTTTTTAATGGCAAAAAAAATAAGTTTTGCTTGTAACTGATGTGGTCAAAGAACCCAAACGTTTCACCGTCTAATAAAAAAACAAGAAGGTCTGAAAAATTCAGCAAATTTTTAGGAGGTAGTGTCTTTTAAATTTAATTTGTGCAGCGTATTTTGAACAATGCAGAGTGTTTCACAGGTGGCTGGGCTGATTTGAATCACTGTCATTAGGAGAGAAACCATCTACTATGCTGGATATTTAAAGTCTCTGAAACCTCAGCCATATTTCTGAGACAATTAACGAGCTGATTTCATGAAACGTTTCCTCCTGACTCTACGTTTTCTTGCCTGCTGACTACGTTTTCTCCGTCTTCTCTCATCTGCCTTCCTTCTTTCGCCAGCTTTCTTTTGGTGGCTTCTGGCTTCTTTAACTGTTAATCATTTGATCACTTGAGAGGTGCCTCCTACGCTGCGAGTAGGAGTCATTCTTCTTATTTATTTTAAGCAAAGTACTTTTTTTAAATTCCAAAGTTGCCTCTTAGGAGCAGTCAAGTGTAATTCCGAGATCTCTGGTTGAAAAAAACACTTGCAGGAGTTTTGCTGAACGTCACTAAGAGTCTTACAAACAGTCCACTCATTTGTTTTTTCATTTGTTCTTCCCCTAGTACCCAGGTGAGGAGCTGTTAGGCCCTCACTGGAGGTGCAGCTTAAAGCATTTAATTAAGTCAATAATTTCTAAATGTTAAATATATACTTGGTTTATGAACTATTAAGGGACACTGTATGAGTTGAATATGGGTCAGATGTGACGTCGCATCATGCTGCTACTTCCAGGCGACACAAGTGCCCCGATAAACATCTCTGACTCCCGGCTTTCTGCCTCCTTCAGGACAGCGATGAGGGAGAGGAGGACGAAGACATGGCCCTGCAGTCGGGCAGTGAGGGCACCAGCTCGGAGCCCCGCGACGACCACACCGACGCCTCGTCAGTGGAGGTGACCAGCAGCCGTCCTCGCCGGGCCGCCACGCTGCGCAGGGCGCTCAGCGTGGGCAACGCCGCCGGCAGCCAGGAGGCTCCCGGAGGCCGCAGGAGGTCGACTCGATCGCTGTCGGCCTACAACCAGAGCAAGTACCAGCCGCCCAAAGGACAGGACGTGCAGGTGAAACAGAGAAGCCACAGTCAAGACGCTGCTTAATCAATGAGCCAGTTAGTGGATATTTCATCCAACGAATCAGTGATGAGGGATGAATCCAGCTGTGAGACTAGTTTTGTGCGTCTGTGTTTGCGATCCTCTGATTAACAGTGTGTCTTTATCATATCTGTGTCGAGGTGGAGGAGGAGGAAGGTCAGCTGGTTTTAGACAGAAACCCTCTGGAGTGGAGCGTAGACGAAGTGGTCCAGTTCATCAACTCCACCGACTGTGCATCTCTGGCCAACATCTTCCAGGAGCAGGTACGCAAACACAACCGCACACACAGACACAAACACACCCGACGCTCCTCACTGCTTGATCAGACCTCCATCCAGGTAATGACCATCCTCCTTCATGGTTAGACGTTATTTTCAGGTTTGATACAAAAGACTGAAAGTTGTATTATTGTTTTAATAAATCCTGCCTTAAGAAATGAACATGAAAGAGAAAATCAACAACACAAAAAATCTGGGTGAGAATTTCATTTAAAAATATTTCCATCAACATTTTTAATTATTTTCTGCCCACTAGAAGAAGCTAACTTTCAATTTTCATTCTTTGCTGAAGCCTTTCCTTCTATAAACTGTAGAAAATCTTTTTGTTGGACGAAAGACAAATTTTGACCACCCGACAAAATGAAAATGCACACTACGGTTACTATGCACTATGGAGCACGTTCCTTTCATTATCCAGCTCCAATAAGCCAAACGACCAGTCGACTGCAGTAGCATTAAGAACACACCAGCGGCAACAGACCTGCATGCTAGGAGCGTGTTCACATGACGAGAAGCAACTACAATCGTAAACCAGTATCAGGAACTTTGAAATGTAATAAAAGCGGAAAGCATGTGTGAATGTGTAGCTTAATATCTTAACTTAATATCAGTAGAGCTGGTGCATTACTAAGGCACGAGTGTATCTGGCGTTTTTCCAGATTGTTGCTCCTAAAATGTCTGAATTCGCGGCAGCTTTTCTAAAAAATTGCAATGTAAGTTTTGATGTTTTAAGCGTATTTGTTGCGATAAAATTGCGGGAGACAGAAAAAAATTGCCCAAAAGTTACATTTTTGTCTTTGTTTTGTTTAATTCGTTAAAAATTTTACAAGTTTAAAAAGTCAATTTCACATCCTGGCACACGCGTGTTCACACACACACGCTCACAGCTCGTCACGTCAGTTAATGAATCTAACTGACCTTCATTGTTTCAGTGCTGCCACAGATCTGGATGCAACAGCTTCATCACGGTGGTTTGTCTGGTCTGTGGTCCGCTGGTTTCACCCATTCTCCTGATATGTTTACGGTAGAAAAGTGTTTGTCAGTGGATGGTTTTGGTTTGTGTTCCACCTCAATATTCCACGGGGTGAAAACAGTTTAGCTCCGCTTTGGTGAAGAACATCAGGGAATTGTTTTGCAGTAGTTTTTGTTGCATCTGTATCTTCAAACCATAAACAAGGAAGTGAATTCGGTGACGTACGTGCATTACTGGGGACTGCTGTGATTGGTGGAACTCACGGGAGGCGGGACAACATTGCGGAAAAGTCGCGGTGATTGGACAAAATTGCAAGGTCGCGCAGAATTCATGGAGATTGGTTGTATTTGCGTTAATTGTTGCGATCGCAGCATCGCGAATTCCTGGAGGGACTAAATTTCAATTATGTACTACAGTTTTAGCCTTAGTATTCCAGCTGCTACCCTGGTGGTGTTAAACGGACTTGGGAGCGAGTAAAGAATAAATATTTAAACGTAATTCAAATGGGCTTACTCCATATCCTGTAAGGGACAACAAGCACAAGGGTGTCCAGTCCTGGTCCTTGAGGGCCCCTATCCTGCATGTAGTAGATTCAAATGATCAGCTCATCATGAAGCTCTGCAGAAGCCTGATAACGATCCTGATCATTGGAATCAGGTATGTTGGAAGAGGGAAACATCTAAAATATGCTGTATAGTGGCCCTCGAGGACCAGGATTGGACACCCCTGCTTTAGAGCTTTAATCAGTACAGTCGTCTACAGGGGAAAATAATAAAGCAAGAAGACCGGAGTTCCCTCGACTGAGAATCTATACGTCTTCTGTCTATGCTCAGAGAAATAAAAACTTACGACGGCCTCTAAAAACTCTTGCCATCCCAGGAGACCCTTAGGCCCAGAGCACGAGACTTTCTACAGTGTATTTTCCAAGAGGATTTATTGGTCAGTAGTTGTTGTTGTTTCATGGAGCGATGATCAGTTGTCTCAAACAAAACCTGCTCTGGAAACTCTGAAAACCCAGGAGGAAACTGGAAGTCACCCTAAACCTCGCTTTGTAGTACCGGCCTTTTATTTTGAAAAGCAGAAGTTACACCGTTTAAACAGAGCCAGAAACTGTAAATACAGGACAGATCATGAGATTTCCAACCTTCTAATGATCCTCGAACCAATCATGTCCTCATCGTTTGGTTTCATTTGAAAATTAACATCCTTTAACCAAGCACCTCCGTTGCAAAGTGATCTTAGACCCACCAGCCGAGCTTGGAAGGCATGTTGTCTACACACAATCTCCCAGATGTCACCATTTATCATGGAGAGAAGCTGCAAAAGCAGAATCGTAGGATTGTCAACTTCCTGACGGTCCTTGAACTGCTCGTCCGTGATGCGTACACTGGGAAACTCAAAATCGTGGTTCTTCGTCGAAATCACTTCATCCTGATTCTGTAAAAAGTAAAGAAGTCTGATCTCCTCAGAAACAATTAGAGACTCAGCTGCAACCAAAAGTCGCATTCACCAAACCTGAGGGATCTTTTTTGCTGAACTGCTGAAGATTCATAGATAGAAACTAATTAAAAATACAAGTGGTAAGACATTTATAGTAGGTAGAGTCCCATTGTTCCATACAGTGTTGGTAACGCATGTTTATATGGCATTATAACAGTGCTATACTGAGTTCTCTCTACTTCTATTCATGGTTGTGTTGTTTCTATGGAGGTGCAGGACTTTATGTTTCTCTGTTTAATTTTTTGCAGGACATCGATGGCCAGGCCCTGCTGCTGCTGACGCTGCCTACGGTCCAGGAGTGCATGGACCTGAAGCTCGGTCCGGCCATCAAACTGTGTCACCAGATCGAGCGCGTCAAGGTTGCCTTTTACAGACAGTACGCCAACTGATCCGGGAGCAGCAGCATCACCCACCGAACACCCACTCGGTCTGGAGGAACGTCGTGATCGTCTGTTGGATTAGCCGCTTCCTCAACGAAAACTTTTCCAAACCACCAGGAGAGCCGAAACTCTTTGGATTGGTTGCATCGGAGCGACAACGGGAGGATGTTTCCTGACCAGAAGGATTAATTTCTTGGACGCCTCCCGTGTGAAAATGTTATGCAGTACCCACGACAAAACTTCCCCGCTGCCTGCACGGGCAGAACAAAACACACGGAGCCGATCCGTGTGCTTTACTGAACTGTGAAGAAGCTATTTTGAAAAGCTGCGGACTCGTTTGTGAAGAAGCCCGTTCATTTCTTACTTTTCATTTCCACTTTTATTTGCGATAGAGGAGCATCATAGCATTTAAGTTATAAACATTATTAACCACGGAGAGTTTTCCCCTTGTTTTGTGACATAATTGGTTCTGAAAAATATATTCTAAAATTATTTAACAAACCAAGAACTAATATATTTGGAATATTTATTGTTATCCTTGTTTATAAGGAGTAATCTGCCTATTTGGATGTAGAGAATTGGAGAGTTCTATCATGATGTCTGATGATTTCACAGAAACAACAGAGGAACCAGGATGTACATTTATTTAGATTTACAGGTTTAAAAAAGCATCCCGTGTGTTGTTCCAGAGAACAGCACTCTCTTCTCATTATTACAGTCACATGAAACAATCATGGAAGCTATTTTGTGTCCATCTATGCAATTGTGTTGCAGATATTTTTGATAAGTAAAAAAATAAATTTCTATTGATTTTTATCTCTTCTCTCTTGTATTCTCCTTCTGATTAAGACATTTCTTTAGCTAGCAGGGCCTGAAACAGTTTGATGTACTTGCAAAATGTGCTTTACTTCGAGGAAAACATCACCTAAATGTCAGTATTTTATGAATAACTTTACTATAAGGTTCACTTATTAATAGGGTTGTAACAATACATTGAACCGTACCGAACAGTTCGGTAGAGACACTTTCGGTTTGGTACAGAGGTTTACCGCGGTATGAAAATGTTAAGACTACTAAGAATGGCTGATGTAGAGAATTGTTTTAATTGTGAACCTCGTAGTGCCCACAGTTGTGTTGGACCTTCTCCGTCTCACAGTTGAACAGTATTGTGGAACTAAAAACAAGTAGGAGTTTCCAGTCGGACCGTTTATTCTCCTGCCGGTGCTTCTTTGACGTACGGCTAGCTAATGGGATGGCTAATGCTAATGCTAACAGCTGGAAGACGCTCCACCGTGGTTAAAACCACCCGTCTGGGATCACTTGGGTTTCCTGGTAAAGTATGAAAAAGGAGTAGAACAAGTGGACCAGACCAAAGCTGTAAGGAGCTCCAAACGTGGAGAAAGTATGGTGTTTATTATCGGTCATAACTCTGGTTTTACTTGGCCGATCAGCACAATTCAAAGACTGGTAGATAGTTAGAAATCCACACTTTGGACACAAGTTGAAACGAGGCTGCGTCTTGGTGCTACGTCATCTTAAATCGGTCTGGTCATTTTGATGCACCGGCACGTCCGTCAACTCCAGAGCGTTCCAAACTGAACCGTGACTTCCATACCGAGGTACGGAAACTTGATTTTTGTGTACCGTTGCACCCCTACTGAACAGGACATTTTCTCAGCTAGCGGATCTCTTCACTGAGCACCTGTACCAGTGTGATGTGCTGTACTTAGAGAAAAAGTCACTGAGATTTCAGTATTTTATGGACAACTTTACTACAAGGCTCGCTTAGTATCTTTTATGGCAAAGTAACTGTACAAATGACTTACAGCGCAGTGAATTTACAAGATATCTGCGTCCAACAGTGGCTGACATTGTTAGAATAGAACTGATTGGAGCTGGATTCTTGTATTGCACCAACAAAACACATTTTATGTAATCAGTCATAATTAAAACTTCATTTAGTTTATCTTAATGTTGGTTTTTGCAACCTCTTAAATGATACTTGCTCTAAATTACACGTATTGAGCAGTTTACTTCTGTCTAGCAACAGCAGATGCATTACATTTGTCTATTTATATTATTAACAAATCGGTTTCCTCTGCTTCTTTGAACAGCACGAACACGTCGGTATTAAACGTCTGAGATGGAGCTCTTCGTATGTGAAGCTGTAGCTGCTGCAGGGAGCTTTCAGGGTTAACAGACGCTCCTTCATGCATGGTGAGATGTAGGAAGTCAGACCTTTCTGCGGTTAACAGAAAAAAGAGTCACAGTTTAAAGAGGAACTGCACTCCTCTGTGCTGCTCTGCTGAAACAATCAAACACCCTGTTGGTGCATTTTATCTCCTCCAGCTCAATTAATGATTGATTACCTGTCAACTGATGATCCTTTTAATCAGTACTCGTGTTATAATAAAGCAACAATAGTTCAGTTTAAGATTGAACAAAGTGTAAATGTGACCATCAAAGGGTCCGTCTGCGACTGTGGAGTAGTTTGACTGATGTAAAACATTAAAAATACTGACATTTACTGAGACAGCTTCAACACCTGAATGCAACATTTTATGATAAGAGTGTGTGAAATGAGCAGAAAGGCTAAAAAATGATTTAAATTGACTGACATGTTTAGGAACAATTGACAAATAAAAGATTAAAATGGTTCAAATATGTCGGTGAAGGAAGGAAAAGGCCAGGTGAGTTATCTAGAATGATGAAAATTAAATGTTTTGAATGAAAGGCTACAAACGTTAGCTGAAATAATGGAAAACGGCTCAAATATTCAGCTAAAAGTAGCGCATGAATGCCCATACAAGTTAGCTGTAATCATGGAAAATGGTTGACATACTTAGCTAAATGTAACGGATAAAAGGCAGGAAAAACTGAGTGAAATATTGACAATTATGTTCCATTATTTAGGTCAAATTAACAAATAAAGGGCTAGAAGAGTTAGCTTAAACCAGGGGGAAATGGTTCAAACATTCAACTAAAAAGAATGGGTAAAATGGTGCAAAATTAGCTTTAAAAAATGGAAAAGGGTTGAAATATTCAACTCAAAGTGATGCAAGAAAGGCAGGAAAAGTTATGTAAAATAATGAAAAATAGTTGATATATTTAGTTTAAAGTAATGAATAAAAAAGCAATGGACAAAAGGCTAGAATTTTTTTGAAATAATGGAAAATGGTTCAAATATTTAGCTAAAAGTAGCGCATAAATGCCCATAAAAGTTAGCTGTAATCATGGAAAATTACTCAAATACTTAACTAAATGTAACGGATGAAAAGCAGGGAAAACTAAGTGAAATATTGACAATTTCGGAGGTCAAATTAACAAATAAAGAGCTAGAAGAGTTAGCTAAAATAATGAAAAATGATTCAAACATTCAACTAAAAAGAATGGGTAAAATGGTGCAAAATTAGCTTGAAAAATGGAAAAGGGTTGAAATATTTAACTAAAAGTAAGGCATGAAAGGCAGAAAAAGTTGTCTAAAATACTGAGAAATATTTGACGTATTTAGTTTAAAGTAACAAATAAAAAAGTAATGGACTAAAGCCAAGAAAAGTTATCTAAAATAATGAAAAATGGATCAAATACTTAGCTAAAAGTAATGAAAAATGGCAGGAAATGGTAAATAAAGTAGTGGAAAATGGTGAAATATTCAAGTAAAAGTGATGGATAAAAGGCTACAAAGGTTGGCTAGAATGAATGGATAAATGGTTAAAAATCGGTTCAAGTACTCCACTAAAAGTAACATATAAACTGGTGACAGAGACCAACGTAAAATGGTTGTAAAGGATTTGTTTTACCAACAAAACTCAGAGTAACGTTCCCCAATGGTGAAACCAAGACCGAAGCCATAAAAGTCATGAAATCATAAAGCTATATAACTCAGCTGAATTCAGAGTTGAGTGGGAATGTTGGATTTGGATGTTATAAAGCCAGGCGCACGACGAGCTGCTCTGTTGATGCTTTTTAAAATTTTTTAATAATGATGTAATTGAAAACTTGCCATGATTAGACTCCCAGACAGGGATGTCCTGACTGGTCTGTTTCTAAAGAGAAAGGGTTGAGGCTTCCCAGGGAGAGGAGGAGAGTTCAGGAGAAGCTGTAAAGATTTAAACAAACATTATTGACATCAGACTTTTCTGAAGACACCAGTAACTGATCCAGAAGTGTCTCTCTGACGCCATGCTGGACAAAGCTGCCTGATCATCACTGGCCTACAGCAGGCAGAACAGTAAGTTACCAGAAAGCAGCGACATTAATAGAGATGATAGAGCCATCAGTGGAGTGACTGATCGGCAGAACAGAATCTCCCCTTATGTGGTGATGACGGCCGTCTCATGTCGCAACATAATTGGAGGTTACGCTGTTAGTCATGCATGCGGCACATGGCCCGATGCGCCGATTCACTTGCGCCGTTTCTCCAATAGAAATTCATAAAAGCAGCGATTCCCATTCAGCAGCCGGAGCCCCACCAGCTCTCTGTACCGGCTGCAGCTGAATTAATTTAATAGCTTTTCTCTTTCACACACGGCGCTTCCCCAACTCTGACACTTCGCATTGAGTCACTCTGGGGAAAAAAAAAAAAAAAAGCTGCTACCTTATACTGTTGCCTGGCAACCTCATATCAAACGTCCGCTTTGCATGATTTTCCCCCTGTTGTACGTGAATACAAACTCAGCGGAGTAAACAGACGCCTGAGCTAAAGGGAAGCCCTGAATGAGAGCAGACAGCGAGTTAGTGTTTCACATTCAGAGGCTGTGGTTTGAACAGTTTCAGTTGAAGCTGGCGACAGATGGAACGGTTCAACAGTACTGACAGGAGATCAGATATCTGGTCAGTCATGGTGCCTGATCAGCTCACGGAAGCCCATCTTTGTCTTTGATACAGGACAACCTATCACTGAAATGCAGTTCAACAGATAACACAGGATCCATCTTTGATTGTTTTATTATTATTCCTGCGGGAACCAGCTAATGAGACAGCCTGACGTCATGCCAGAGTATTTACAGGATTCCAATTTATCCTACAGCTTGATTATGTTGCATAGGAAATACAAGACTGTGCTGACTGGTGGCAGCAGATTGAAGAAAGTGTAGTACGGGCTGGTATTAGCAAAACTCAAATACATCAGTATAAACACCGATCAGCCACGACATTCTGGTCCTGGTTCCAGACCCCATAGGACGCCCTGAGAGGTCGTCTTGTCCATGCCCAATGGTTCAGAGCATTAAGGGGGACCAACACAACATTAGGCAGGTGGTCATGATGTTATACCTGATTGTGTATGTCCAAAGAGGTGCAATCAAAACGTTCTGAGACCATTCGTGGTGCATGTGCAGACCACTTCTCTATCAACATCAGGACCCATGTTAGACGTGTTTTTGTTGGGGACACATTTGTAATTCCTCCACAGACCTCAAAAAACACCACTTTCTGTGTCAGCCAGCAGCAGAATGATCCAAATCCTGAATGATTTATGTGAAGAGTCAGGACTCCAGAATAAGTCTTCCACCACTGTATCAGTTGGTCGCATCGGGGCACGGCTGGTTTTCATCAGCTGCTGCTCCACTGTGCATGCTGATGAATTCATACCTTAGTTATGCACCGATGGAAAGACTGACAGTGAGCCGAGATGTGATGTTTTCAGTTTTTTCACCAGCCTTTTCCCTGAGGTTGTCTGACATCACTCCTGTAACTCCTCCCTATTGAAAAACACATGCAGGCTAAGGTACACGCTAACTTTAGGAAGACTTAAATGAGGCGTTCAAATGTCAGATCTGCCCAAGTAGACCCAAACTTATGTTATCTACGTGGAGCTTTTGTGTGCAGATTTTTCTACGAGCAGAAATTTAAAACGTCAATATGGAAGTTCGATCATGCGCATTTCATTGTGGGAAGTCAAAACAACTGAACAGCTGAATGGATTGGTTCACACGTCGGGCATCAGGGTGATGCTGACTGAGCCGCTGATGAAGAAAATGGACTATTTTCGACCACAGCGGCGAGCACAGCAGCCGCCACGCCGACCACAGCGTCTCCAAAACAGCCCGATCATCATCACACGGTCGCACGAATGTGAAAAATCACTCAACTAATGGTCACACACAGTCGGACTGTCGAGGCAGAGTCGCAACATTCAGCGCGAACAACCTGAAATTTGTCGTTTCCAGACTTGTTTTCAATCGTTTTAAATGCTGATATCGTAAAAATTGAATAACCGGACTGAAAAGTATTCAAAAAAATTAAAAAATCTGACTTTTCACGCGGCTAACGCAGCACTGGGGGTTGTATAAATAATGAACATGCCAAATTATAGGGCAACCTGAGTAACGTCTCCCTCATCTGCCTCCCTGAAAACTTCCTTGAACTCACTTGCATCCTTGTGCATTTATTCGATATCTCTGCACTAATTCCAGCTAATAGTTCCTCATTAAAGTGTAAAATCTATATTAAATGTGAAATAAACCCAGGCCTTTACTGTCACAAGCCTGCTGAAAGACCAGAACGCAGTCTAGTCTGCAACGTGGTCTCTGTCACAAAACGTTCTGTACTGGAAAACAGTCAGCATCGCTCCCTCCTCCTACATGTCAAAGCCACAGCTGAATGGAACAAGCTCATGCCCCCTCTCTCTGTGGGCTGTCAGAGTCATTCTGGGTAATGTAGGAAATCACAAACCCTGTCTGAAACACTGTGGAGACAAAAACTGATTCCATGTTTACTCGGGTTGAAACTTTCTTTCAGCAGAGTCCTTAACGTCACAAACGCTCACTGACTGCCGCTTCTTTTCCCGCATCACGCTACGTAGCAGAGCAGCCGCTGGGTGATTACCCTGGAGCGGCTCGGCGAGGGGGCCTCAAGGACTCCACCGTGGGCGAGTCTGAGAGGGAAAAAGGTGGGAGACCGAGGTTCAAGAAGGAGAGGAGGAGTGCGCGGGAGGGAAGACGAGCGAGCTGAGGTCTGGTGGTTGGAAAGGAGGGCGATACAGAAAATGTTTGCACTGGTGTATCAGTGTTTAGACTCTGTACCCAACACTAACGCTGTTTCACTGTTGAAAACAAACCCTGGAAAACACATTAAATCAATCATTTCTGCTTTAAATGATGCAGTGAAGAAAAAATATTACAGAAATCATTCAAACAATACAACTAAATCTGCTATTTTACACATATTTTTGTAGGAGAATAATATAATCAACTATAATTCCTGTCATAAGTGACTCCTAAATGAGTTTTGTAGTCACTGTCAAGGTAAACCACGTATGGAAAGAGGGAGAAATGTGCATCTGGTAGCACAGAAACCCTCAGTTTTCATTTATTTTAATGCAAAAATAAAATACTTGTTATGGAAATTCTTCTCAGATCAGATCAGTTTATAAAAACATTTTTCTCCTAATTGTGCCAAGAGGTAGAGAAGAGGTTTAACAACACCCACACAACTACAGTAATGATCTCGTCTATCTCTAGTTTTAATTAATGCCGGCTGCATGGTCAACAAATACATGTCTGCCACAAGGCTTGACGCTCAGGTGGCAGAATTCACTCTCTAGCAGCTTAAAGGTGGTGAAAATCCTGTTTTGTACCTTGTTGACATGTTCATACGTGTTTTTTTAAATGCCAGAAAACACATCATGAGTAAAATAATATTGATTTTCAGGGTTTTATTCGTAAGCATCAGTGTCTGGTTCGAATATGTGTGGCCTGATCGCTCCAACACTACAGCTTGCCATTGTGTCAAGTAGTTTCTAAAGGTTTGAGATGAGCTTTTAGGGGTTTAATCAACGACAGGAGACTTCAAATGATGCAAAAATGCAGACATCCTGTCAGGAAGAGGGGCAGGGTGTGTCTCTTTCTTTGCATCAGGTGCTTCATTCTCTGAAGCCCAAAAACCAGCAGTGGGTTTGAAAGGCGTGTTAGTGAAAAATAAATTTAAAAAATGACATTAATGTGACCTAGAAACTGTAAAAACAGAAGGAATCTTTAGATTTTCAACTTCTGACTTTCATTTTGTCTGAAAAAACCAACAATGTCCAAGCTTCAAGTCACTTTATTCTACTTGGGTCATTTCAAAATTACTCTAACTACGTTCTGGAAAAAAAAAACAAAAATTCTGTGCTCCTTGTCAGAGCTGCAAAACTATCAGTGACTCTCATATGATCAACAGTCATGTTAGAATAATCCAGGGACCTTTTAGTGACACTGGGATGAACTGCAGGCTCTAAACAGAACCGATAGGAGACAAATGTGGAAATGTAAGTGGTAAATTATCGATAGTATACACATCGATCAGGCATAACACCACCTGCCTAATACTGTGTTGGTCCCCCTTATGTGCTCAAAAATGCTCTGAACCATTGGACATGGACCAGAGGACCTCTCAGGGGGTCCTATGGGGTCTGGAACCAGGATGTTGGCCCTGGATCCTTTGGGTACTCTGGCTTGTGCAGTGGGGCCTCTGTCAATCCAACTTGTTCCACTGCATCCTGTTGATGCTTGATCACAATGGGGTGTAGGAAGTCTGGAGGTCAGATCAACATGTTGGACCATTGTCATGTTCCTCAACATGTTCCTGATTGGTTGATGTTGTTGCCATGTGGTGGGGTGCATTTTCATCCAGTGACATTTGAGATTTCCATCTGCATGAGGGAGTGTGTTTGTTGTGGGACCATGTTTATTTGGGTGTTTAAGTCTCATCAACAAGGTTTTCCATCAGAACACCACATAGTACCAATATGATCCACGTTATTCACTTCACCTGTCAGTGGTCAGGATGTTGGGGCTGATCAGTGTTAATAGAGTGACCTGTATTTTCCAGCGTTGGTAACACCTGTGGGCACTTGGAAAAATGCCATACATGTTGATTTCAGGTTGTTTTTTGAAACTGTCATATAATAATTTTGTAGAATCCAGTCAAAGAAGGCCAAAAACTGATGGAAAATGACTTTGTTGAGCCGTCCTTGTCATTAACCAACGTAAGAGCTATGGTGAGAACAAAATAAACCTTGATTAGTATTCGTTCACCTTTTAACCGTAACATAACTCCTACATTAGTAACTTTCCATTAGCAAATCCGTAACACATCTTAGCAATAAACATTTCCAGTTAATCAGTATATTTTCTATGACATTTACAAACCTTGTTCTCCCATTGACTGAAGCTAAAGCCTTGTTTTATTGACTTTTCCGTTGTCCTTTCGTTGTCTCAATTTTACCGCGAACATAGACAATCTTTCTTTGCGCCTTCCGTAACGTTACTCAAGTCCACTTCCATTACCTTACTTCCGCTTAACAGGACGTTATCAAAATAAAAGCATGACCATACTGTATTTGCCATGTAAATAACATTAGACATAGTTTTAGCTATTCTGACCTTTACAAATTTGAACCTTACTTTGAATTTTTCTATGATTTATGTCATTATAATTTCGTTACACTGCACAAACAGCATTTTGAGGTCTCTTTACTTCTAGCCAGGGCTGTTCTGTTTCCATAGAGGTGCAGGACTTTATATTGCAGTGAAAAATTAACCCACAGGGAGTAAAAATCACCCAGAAACGGCTTGGGGTTCAGAGTGTTAACATCACCTGAGCGCTGGGATCTTTCCATAAATAGATTTCACGTCTGTCTATGAAGAAAGGTTACATGTCTGAAAAACGCTTCAGACCACAAGGCTTGAGTTGTTACTGTTTTGCACACCGCTGCTCATTTACGTTTCACTCCAGTTGTGTCCATCCGCGATACGATGCACACAAAGCACTCTGAAGCTGTTTTACAGAACTGATGAAAAACTCAAAGTGAAACACGTCGGGGAGCTTCCTCAGAAATACTAACGACTGCTATCATCGCTATCTGACCTTTCAGTTTCTGTGCCCCATTGTTTCAGTTCTGTTTGGGTGAATTCGTCACTTCTTAGAAAATTACATTCACAACATTACCTTGTACTCAGGATATGATGTCACCGTTCCTTATCTAATAATCGGCGGTCTCCACAGAGCCAAGGTGAAAAATACGCACAGCAATACAGTGTAGGGGTAAATATCAAAGTTGCCAACATAAATTGAAAGGCTTATTTTATTTGTTAGGGACGAAGCATATCAGTACCACAGTTAGCCTTGACTGTATCGGTGACACATACTGAGACACATTTTAATCACCACTTATCTGCTCTGACATCACAATTCCACCGAAACGTGTCAAAATCCGAAACCGCAGCCACAGAAAACAGCCGGTGATGCCTCAAAACATCCTGATCGACAGTTTATCTCCGCTCCGAATCGGTCTGCACGCTATGTCAAACTGTGCGTTGCCACAGCAACAATATGTTTATGCCTCACACAACATTATCACCTAACTCTCACAACAGACAGCACTGACCTACTTTTATTCTATATGTTTGTGGCTGTGATAAAACAGCAACATGGAGGCACTGAGCTGAACCAAGCCAGACTCATTTATAGCCTAAAAATCACACATTAACTGGCTTTACAATGCGTACACACACCCTCTGTCCTTGAGCACTTAGTTTTGATAAATAAAAACTCCAAATACAGCACTGAGAGGAATCTAATGCATGATATAAATACACAAAAGGGTAGAGAGACATCACAGGGGAGTAACACAGAAAGGCAGAATTAGGTAGACAGACTGTAAACATGTTGAGATGGGATCAGGGCAGCTGCAGCGTCCGCCAACACATTAAGAAGCAGTTTTCCACTGCAGGAAGTTGTGGTCAACTTTAGCATCTTTCTGTTTGATGTAGGCTGCAGGTAAAAGGCTACCACTGGTTGCATATTTCACCTGGTATTTCTCCTCCTTTCCCCTCCCACTGTTTGCATGTTACACTCTCAAAACAACCTCAAAGGAGGCAATCTGTTTTGGTAAAATATCTATTTTAATCACTGTGTGCAAATGTTCCTTTGGGGCGTCCTTTACTCAGCTCTGCCCAATGCAACGCTGATTGGTTTAAAGAACAAACAAGCCGGAGCGTTTTTCCCCCGAAGCATAATTATATAAATAATCTTTTAATCACTCGACACTGATTAGTTAAACTCTTTTTTTTTTGACCTCTCAATGCCCTCGTCGAGTACCGGTTTTCTCTCAGGCATCACCATTAACAATGTACGGAAGCCCTTAACGGTCATGGTTCAACTTCACTTCTGCGCTCCGTTTTTCTGGAGAGAACGAGGCAATTCTCCTCCGTTTTCTCGTTATAATGAGTTAATTTTCCGGTGAGGTACAAAGCGAAACCAACCCGTCAGACCAGAAGGTGATCTGCTGCCGCTGCACACTACCGACTGAGTCCAGGCCTGGACGTGCTCTACTGCAGCTGCACACTCTAATGAGGTGAGTTCAGCCTTTTCATGTGTTTGTTTGCACTTTTGCAAGTCTGCGGATACAAGTAATCGTCCTTAACAGTGGTCTGGCGGGTTGGTTTCGCTTTCTACCTCACAGGAAAATTAACTCGTTATAACGAGAAAATTATTTTGTTTTTTCGTTATAACGAGTTAATTTTGTTGTTATCACGACGTAACGGATTTTGTTTTCTCGTTATAACGACAAAATTATGTCGTTATAACGAGAAAACGGAGGAGACTTATCTCATGTTTTCCAGACAACGGAGTGAAAAAATTAAGTTGAACCATGGCCGTTTAGGGCTTCTGTAACAATGTAAAATTAACAAATCCTGCATTGTTCTATTTCCTACATGCTTATAGAAAAGGAATTATGTCCAATATCTGTTTGTCACTGTTTCCAGAGTTAACGTTGTTGTGATTAGCGCTGGCCAAAGAAATACATTTTTTATTCGCAATTAACTGCATTGTTATGCGCAAAATTCAACAGTGAATTCAAAAGAAACGTATTGCTCACTTTTCTTTTTCTTTTTTTTTTTTTACAAAAGTGCAATAACATTTGGTTTGAAAACACTTAAAACAAATAAGGGGCATTTTAACAGCAACATTCCCTCTACACAGTAGCGTTTGAAATTCATCCATCCATCATCTATTCACAGCTTAATCCTCTGTGGGGTCATTGGGGGCCTGGAGTCTATCCCAGTTGACTCGGGCGAAGGCAGGGGACACCCTGGACAGGTCACCATCCTATCACAGGGCTACATATAGAGACAGACAACCAAGCACACTCTCATTCACAGCTATGGACAATTTAGAATCATCAATTAACCTCAACATGTTTTTGGACTGTGGGAGAAGCCCGAGGACCCGGTGAAAACCCAGGGAGAACATGCAAACTCCACACAGAAAGATCCCAGGCGTCCTAAACGGGACGATCTAC
This sequence comes from Dascyllus trimaculatus, assembly GCA_024666655.1. Classification (NCBI taxonomy): domain Eukaryota; kingdom Metazoa; phylum Chordata; class Actinopteri; family Pomacentridae; genus Dascyllus; species Dascyllus trimaculatus. Next base: position 4,853,237 of record CM045465.1, on the reverse strand, counting down.
TAGCTGTGAGGAGACGCTGCTAGTCACCGAGCCACCGTGCAGCCCAGCAGTTAAAATATATCTTGTAAATCTCAACTTAAACATTAATTTAAGCAAATCCAATATTCTGCAACTCTTGCTGGACTGTGTTTAACCCCTTGATGCCTGAATTTATTTACAATTACATAAAAACAATAATTTCATGTGTTTTTGATTTCAAGTTGATGTTAAATTAGGTGGAGATTGTTAATTTGTCTATAGCACATATAGTAGATATAAAGCTGTAATGCAGCAGGCATTAATGGTAATTTTTTTTTTTAATGATGCCGCAAATGCCATTCAAACTGGTCCTAAGAGAAACCAGTGCTTGCAAAAGGTTCCTAGGTATGTACTTAATATGCACGAACCAGCATTGGGGGAATGCATACGCTATCTTGGCTGCAGTGGTACGTTGCAAATTTGCGGCAACCGGCGTTAAGGGGTTAAAGTTGCGCACAGACAGAACTCTGGAGGCTGTATTAAAAAGGCAGGTGTCTCGCAGCAGTGATTATTTTTCTTGCACTATCTGTGCTAAGTGTGCTGACTTTATTTGAAACGTTCCGCTGCTGTGCAACGTGAATAAAATGTCCTGCGCGCTTTTCAGCAAAATGTCTGCCTTCTGTTTTCATTACAGTCAGAGCATGTGATGCAGCAGTTCATCAACATAATGCACTGTAACCCCGAGGTAATCACGGCTACCCAGCGATGTCCAGTCGTCTCCAGTGAGAGCAGCAGTTGGTTGTAACGCCGTCTCTTTTGCAGTCCTCTCCTTTTCATACAACTCATGTATTCTTCTTGAAGGAGGCTCATACGTGCCGTCATTCGTTCCTCAGACTGACATCTTCCACAACACTAATTGCTATGGCATTCGTTAGCTGGTCTCACTTTTGTTTATCTGTACTTGGTTTTACCTGTATGTGTATTCTGAACCAGTGAACAACACACTTTCAAAATAATAATAATTTAAAAAACTAAATTAAAACACGATAAAATATTTTTATTTAAAGTCCTCAAAACCACTTTTTTTGTTAGATTCTGCTGCAGTGCCTGTATCCAGGACCGCAACTCGCCAAGACACCATAAACACACACATGAAGGACTCACAAACACCAGCTTCACCATCACGGCTGCTAAATATCAACCCTGGAAGTCGGCAAGAAACATCCACAGCTACAGTCAGTGGCGCGGTGTTACATTAACGTCAAAAACTGCCAGAGCCCTTTGGAGTTTAGTAAAACTTGTCATATTAAGTAAAACATGTCAAAACACTTGTCAGAGTCATTAAAGTATAAACAACTCCTAGTGTCAACACGCTGGCAATGCAAATCAAAGTTAATGAATTCATACACACCACACAGATCATCCGCCAAGTGAGACAAAGCTGCATATCTAGATCTGCATATATGATTAAAAAAAAACATGTGCAAGCAGTTTATTGCAATCCATAGTTGTGTTCAATGATAAGACCAAAGGAGGAGGTGAGGCAACACAAGTGAAGAGCCACAAAGGTCATGGAGGGAGGAGGTCGGGGTGGATGGATGGCTCAACGAACTTAAACAGTCAGCTGCTTGTTACTAACTCTAACTAAATGTTCCTTTAAAGCAGTGGTTCTTAACTGGTCCAGCCTCAGGACCCACCATGTCTCTATTAATAACGGTCGCGACTCAAATTTTTGAAGTTTGCTGCTCCTGTTAACAAATTAAGGTTTGTTTGGATGTATTCGCAACGCATTTTAATACAATTTAGGAAAATTTGGGCTTATTTATTTGCAAATTTTGGTATTTTTGGACGCTTTTGCAAAGTTTTGGGCATATTTTTGCCCATTTTGACAGATTCTGAACACATTTTGGTTCATTTTTGAGACGTATAGCATAAATTTCTCCAATAAGCTGGTACCACCACTGAATATCCTGCTATTGAAAACCAATGACGTGTTTCTGGGTCATAAGAAACACGTCCTTTAAAATAAAAGACTTAATACCACTACTTCTGCGACCCTCTAAAAATGGCTTCGCGACCCACTTTTGGGTCCCGATCCACCAGTTGAGAACCACTGCTTTAAACCATGACGCCTCTGACCAAGTCGCACTTATTATTCTACATGTCTCATTTTTTAAAAAACTAAAATAATTCCTGGAAAACACGAAAAATGTTCTGATGCAGCGATGAAGCCTTGATTTCCTCAGCTGTGACCAACAGTCTCACGACAACCAGAGTGACGGAACGCAAAATAAAACACGCTTGAGCTACGAAACAGAAGCAGCATGACTCAAAAAGGTCTAAAGAAGAAGAGCGAGTTATCAGCAAACTGTTAGAAGAAGAAAAGGTGAAGGTTGTAAAAACGTAAACAGTTATTAATGGCATTTAGATCTCCATTTTTTTTGGAAACACCTATGTGCAATTTTCAGTTTTTGCAGAATAAATAATCACGGAAGTTTAACTCCTCTATGATAACTGGCATTTTAATTTGTAAAAATGTAAATTGGCCAAGTCAAAGAAACCCTCTAAGCATGTGGAGCCCTCTTTCTTTTTTTCTTCGGGGCACTTGGGCAAATGTATTTGTAAAATAAACAATCAAATAATAATAATAATAATAATGATGCATTGGTTTTATACAGAGCTTTTCTAGACACTCAAAGACGCTTTACATTGCATTAATCAGTCCCTCCATGATTTCTTGGGCGTTTTTCCAGATTGTTGCTCCTAAAATGTCTGAATTCGCAGCAGCTTTTCTAAAAAATTGCGATGAAAGTTTCAACGTTTCAAACGTATTTGCTGCGATTAAAATTGCGGGAGACAGTAAAAAATTACTAAAAGTTCCTTTTTTTTATTTGTTTTGTAAAATTTATTAAAAATGTTAAAAGTTTAAAAAGTTAATTTCACATTCCGGCACACGCGTGTTCACACACACGCGCTCACAGCTCGTCACGTCAGTTAATGAATCTAACTGACCTTCATTGTTTCAGTGCTGCCACAGATCTGGATGCAACAGCTTCATCACGGTGGTTTGTCTGGTCTGTGGTCCGCTGGTTTCACCCATTCTCCTGATATGTTTACGGTAGAAAAGTGTTTGTCAGTGGATGGTTTTGGTTTGTGTTCCACCTCAATATTCCACGAGGTGAAAACAGTTTAGCTCCGCTTTGGTGAAGAACATCAGGGAATTGTTTTTGGTCTTTAGCAGGAATTTCTGTTGGTAAGTGAGAATCATTACGGTCGCACGTCTGCATCTTCAAACCATAAACAAGGAAGTGAATTCGGTGACGTACGTGCATTACTGGGGACTGCTGTGATTGGTGGAACTCACGGGAGGCGGGACAAAATTGAGGAAAAGTCGCGGTGATTGGACGAAATTGCAAGGTGGCGCAGAATTCACGGAGACTGGTTGAACTTGCGTTAATTGTTGCGATCGCAGCATCGCCAATTCCTGGAGGGACTGATTATTCATTCACTCCATACTCAATGGTGGTAAGCTACATATGTAGCCACAGCTGCCCTGGGGTAGACTGATGGAGGCAAGGCTGCCAGTCTGCTCCATCGGCCCCTCCGACCACCACCAACCACCCAGGCTTCCTGGTGTTCCCTCACGGTCTCCCATCCAGGTACTGACCAGGTCCAACCTGCTTAGCTTCCAAGATCTGACGGGATCAGGCATCCACAAGGCGGAAGGGCCACAAAGAAATTCAACTTGTGCTTCTTCCTCTCTGATTTATGGTATTATAACTGTTTCACGCTGCACAAAAGACTTCACTGAGTACTCTCTGCTTCTAGCCTTATTGTGCTGTTTCCATAGAGGTGCAGAGAGAAATGAATGCGACAGAAGCGAGAAAAGCATTGAAGCTGCTCGGGGTTTGGAGGGTAAAATAGAAACTATGACGACAAAGGTGCGATACATCTTTTCCCCAAACTGTTTTTGTGCATAAACCAGAAGAGGTTTAGAGGTGTTAGCTCAGGAAACACTCCTAATGACCTCTATTGTCATTTAGGTTGGAGGACTTGTTGGCAGATTGTCAACTTTCTCTGTCTTTAGGAACAAAAAACATCAGGTCACGATCTCCCATCAATCCACAAACTGGCAACGAATCAATCATCATTACACAAAGTCATCAAACTAAATTGGAAGTTTAGGCTGTAATTAATTATGACTGACAGCAAAGAGGGAAAACATAAAAGGTTTGCAAACAACAAAATAAAAGCTACTGAGGACACAACATGACAGGGCGCCGCTGTATGAAGGTAATTTCATCATGCGTTGGTGTGTGTGTGTGTGTGTGTGTAGGTATGAGTGGATGTGGGGGGAGGAGAGGTGCATGGTTAACCATAGACTGAGCTCTTTGTCTCTTTCACACACTCGTTCACACACAAACCATCACTTGCATCGCGCTGCAGACTTGAAATCTAGGTCACGTTAACACACACACACACACACACACACACACACACACAGAGACAGAACAATCAGACGCGATGAAGACGAGGCCCGATCTGTCAGCTCACCACCGAGCGACTTCAGACCGTCCTCTAAATCCGCCCCCCCGCCAGAAAACCCGCCGTTGGATTTCATCAGCTCTCGCGGGCTCTCAGAAGCCGGCTCTTGACGAGGTGTTGCGTTTTTGTTTTGTGTTTTTTTTTTTTTTCTCTCTCCTCCACTCTGTTGTAGCCACTTTTTCCTCAACCTGCCGTGTCTGTGGTGCGACTCGATGGCTTGAAACACGGCGGGGGGGAATGTGTGAACTTGTTGCAGCGAGCTGTGGGTTAGAAGTGTGAGCAAGTTTTTCCAACAGAGAAAAAGGCAGTCGCGTCTCATAGTTCGTATCTGCAACTGAAAACCACAACTGATCAGCTCAGTGAAAGATAATTCTATATATATATATGAATACCAGTAGGTGTCCTCTTGCTTCTATATGCACATTTTCTCACTAAAAATAAGGCTGTTATAAATTTGGAAACAGACCTGCCTTAGTTTTTACAGCGTAGAAGGAGCACAAATATGAGACAGTGTTACTATGACAACAAAAAATTAACAGGAGACTTTTCCCGGTTCCCTCAGCTTACATACTCCTGGAGTCTGGCTTTTAAAACGCCTCTATGGAAGGAAATGCAGATGCAAAATGCAGTTTCTCGTGTGTGCATTTTCAGTTCATGCATGGGGGGAAAAAGGTCATAAATTTAACCAAAAACGCACTGTATAGTATGATTTTATGTTTATTTAAAGTGGAAAAGATGCACAATTGAGGCTAATAAAAGCATTTTTTAAAACACTTAAGGCCCTGACCTGCTGGCTCTAAATGCTACAGGCCTCATCTCCTCTTAATACATTTAATAATCCAAATTATACCTAATATATCTGCATAAACCGACTTGCTGAAAGAAAAAAAATGAGGCACGAGCTTAAAACTTGCAATTTTTACAGAAGCACAACAGTATAGAAGGTAACAAAACGTTCTCAGAGGACCATTCTTTAGCTTTTTAGAGATTTCAACAGCATCTCATCGTCTTCACACGAACAAAGTAGATTACTCAGGTGTCGAGATTCAAGATTTTCATTCGCCATTTGAGCACAAACAGACAGTCTGGGCACGCCGGATCTCGCGCAGGGTCAAGGTAAAACACCTGATTAAAAAAAAAAAGACTCTACAAGATTAATAAAATATCAAATGCATAAATATAGTAAATAAATCTGAATGCTGGAGCTGAGGTGTGAAAGCCGAACAAGGAAGTAGCGATGCGCTATTTCCCGAAAAACAAACCTGTGTCATCACATGAATTTCAGATCAGGTGACACTGAGAGGTTGTTAGCGGTGTCTCACATGTTTAGTTTAGGATTTTTTCCCCCTCAGCTTCACAGTCTATTATTTGAATTTTCCCCAAAAGCTCTGCATCTGCTGCTTTTTTTTAGTCCTACAGTACGGTCAATAACCATTTTCCTCTTGTGCTTTTGTTTGCAAACCAAAAAAAAAATCTTCACACTTCAATCATCTTCCTTTGAAAAGAAGCAACGAGCAGTAAAAGCTATTTTAAAAGGCAGTAGATGTTGCTCTCAGACAGCTCTAGTGACAGTCTCAAACTTTTAAAATGTATTTTAATGGGACAGCTGCCCAAGATTGGCAGTTCTCTGCAGACCTGGAGAAGCAGCTGCGGTTCCTCCATCACATTATCAGCACCACCCTGAGGCCAGACATCTTACTGGTCTCAGAGACTCATGGGAGGACCGCCCTGTTCAGATGTCATGAACAGGACTGGAAGGTTAGACGTGTGCCCATCGAGGCTGGCAGCAGAGGGGTCGTGGGGCACTCACCCTACAAAGCTCTAAGTGCCCTGGGCATCATGGAAACAGCAAGGAGCAGAGCCGTCAAGAGCACCTAGAGAAAGCCTGGAGAGGAGAACCATGGGGGCAAGTGAACGCCACCTGAACGCAAGTCATGGTTTGATCCAGTGGTTCTCAACTGGTGGGTTGGGACCAAAAAGTGGGTCGTGAAGCCATTTTTAGAGGGTCACAGAAGCATGCCCCCCCCCAAAAAAAGTAGTGGTATAAAGTCTTTATTTTAAAAGACATGTTTCTTATGACACAGTTTGCTTTCAATAGCAGGATATTTAGTGGTGGTGACACCAGTAGTTGCCCAGTATTAACCTCTAAATTTGGCTCTGCCAGCTAAAATGAGCCAAAAATGAACCAAAATGTGCTCAGAATCTGTCAAAATGGGCCAAAATATACCCCAAACTTGGAAAAAGTGTCCAAATATACCAAAAATCTAGATCTGTCTCTGCCTGCTTATTAGAGAAAATGATGCTAAAATGAGCCAAAAATGAACCAAAATGTGCTCAGAATCTGTCAAAATGGGCCAAAATAGACCCAAAACTTGGAAAAAGTGTCCAAATATACCAAAAATCAGCAAAAAAATAAGCCAAAATTTTCCCAAGTTGTATCAAAATGCGTTGAGACTCCACCCAAATAAACCTTAATTTGTTAACAGGAACAGCAAACTTAAACAATTTGGGTCACGACTCTTATTAACAGAGACATAGTGGGTCCTGAGGCTGGACCAGATGAGAACCACTGGTTTGATCATCCCCGGCCGGGTCGCCTGGGCGAGGGTGTCTGATGATGAAAGACCCAAAACACCCTATGACCCCAGGAAACATCACTGACGATGTGTTCAGGTGCACCAGAAGATGTATTCAAGAACTAATGCACCAAAAAAGAAAGAGGATGAGACAGATTTTGGATCATCCTCCTGAAAAGTTTTTATTCTGGCTGCTACTTTGGTATCTGGTGTTCTGTTCTGACTTTGTGGGAGGTGGAACTCAGTGAAGGTCAGTCGGATTTATCACCACACAGTGTTAAAATCTCTCCGCATTTTAAAAATGTGCTGAAAATCCCCGTCCAAAATCGCAGCTTGAGCAGGAATTTCTCGCCGTTTTCTGCCGAGCTGTGGGACTGACGGCAAAACCTCACATTTATTTGCTTGTTTTAAAGTCGACTGAGAACAGCTGCATAATTCAGTAGCTGCAAATGGAAATCTCTTCATGCGATCCTCTAACTTTGGCCGGCGTCCACAAGGACACAAAAAAAATAAAAAAACACACACATCAGGCTTCAAAAATGCTCCCAGAATTTTAAAGCACGTCAGCAGCAGCAGCAGCAGTTTGACTACTGCTGCAGACAAGATCCAAACTTGTGCGCATTCCTGCCTCTGGGAATAATCCGTCTCCTTCTTCTAATGAATTGCGCTGAGAGGTGCATGTATCCCCTGCATCAACAGATCGGAATCCAGCAAGGCATGTCTCATAAATTATGCGCTCCCTGAGCTTTTGATAAGCTAATAGATGCCCGAGTGGAAGCAAATTGATGCCGCGCTCGTGTGATTCAGACGGAGGGACACGATTCAATATTGATTAATGTTTAGCGGGGACCGAGCGGTGGCCTATCTGGAGCGTCACACCTCTGTTTATACGACAGAGCGGTTTCCTCTCTATTGTTCATTATTCATTAGTCATCTGGACTGCCTGTGGGACTCCCTCCCATCTGCTACAGCTCCATTTCCATATGCGAGGCTCGGCCGAGGGGAGCGAGAGAGGGAGGGTATAAACTCGGCTCTTTCTGCTCCCTTCATCTCTCTTTCAGAAGGTAGTGCATTCATTGATGTTATCATTGAGGTGGGGGTGGGGGGGGGCTGATGAAATGATAAAAATGGAAAATGAATCGCCGCTTTGAACGGAGACGGCGGAGTGGCGGGCCACAACAGGACCGGTGTGGGAAGAGAGAAGTGTGTCGGAGTGCCGTGGGTGGGAGGGAATCTGCAAAGAAAGAGCTGTATAATTAAGAGTTGGCCGTGCCGTCTGCCTACATGGAAAATCACATTGAATAATTTGACACAGGAAATGCTAAAAAAAGACCGAGAGAAGTCTTCTCGTTTCGCTACTTCAACATTGGTTTTATCATTTATTAACAGCCTTATATAAGTTTACTCGGGGAGGAAGCAGTCGAACTAGGAGCTGTGCGTTTAATACATTCGTTCAAAAAATAGAAATCCAGTAATTGAGTTGTCCTGCAGAGTTTGCGCTAAATTAACAAGAGGAAGAGCTGCGACTTCAGCGGCACAATAAATAGAAGTGACCTGAGCGAGGAGGAAGTGGTGACTGCAGGGATGCTTCTCTTAATCTAACATCACTCCTGAAACAGATGAAGGTGGTCTTCAGAGTTGCACCAGAACCTCGTCCCTTTAACCCTCAGACACGCAAGCAGCTTCTAAGCAGCATTTTTTCCTCCCGTCGGCTCGTTTTTCACCGCGGACGTCCACGCAAACAGCAGAACCACTCAGAAATGCGTTTTGTGCAGTTTGTCAGTCATCTAACGCCATAAATCATTAAAAAAAGAAATAACAATAGCTCATTTTTGAGTCTCAAGAGTAAGCAACACTGTTAAAAATAATGGCGTCTCTATATTCGGTAGGTGTTTTACTATTTTATATTCGTTTCTATGCTTGTCTACTATCTTGTCTGGATGAACACAGCCTGCAGTTCAACCGAAAAGCCCCTGAATCTGACGCAAACGTTTGACTTTTGGCGAATCTTTAAACAACACAAGGTAAATTTGATGAAGATCTGGTTCATGATTCGTCGGAAAATAGAAGAAAATATGGCAATTCTTTCTTTCTTTGCAGTTTCTGGTTGTTGTATTTGCTGCAATTATGGTGATTTTTTAAAAACATAACATGGCGTTCAACCCCTCCAGCACGTTTTGGGCTGTGCAGGGTTGAAGATGAAACTCCCTTAGTTCAAGCATTCTCCACTCAGCTCCGCAAGATGAATAAAAGACGCTGTGTGCTTCTTAAAACTGCGGGAAAAATAAGTAGACAATCAGAGATGCCACGCAATAATACACGGATTAAGACCTGAGGACGTACACACCCCTAACAGAGGATAATGATGCTGTACGGACCCTTTTCCAACGCCGCAACATGTCCTTTCCATGTTTTATTAGTCCGTATGTTCTGTGCTTTATTATCAATCCTTCTTTGTCACTTATTATTATGAGATTTCAAAATAAAAACGAAAAATAAACCGTTTCCCATTTTTTTCAGTGATAATACAAAATGAAAAACGGAAAACGGGCCCTAATTCATTATCCATTATCCATTTTCCGATTTAATTAGATGTGTTTGTAAATGGAAATTAAAATTAAAATACACCCGTGGAAAACTTATTTCTCTACTTCCTGTTGGTTTTGGCTCCGTGACCCGTCTGACTTCTGATGAGGAAGGATCTGGTATCTAAAGCTCCAGTGTTAGCTCACTGTTAGCAGACCTTGCTGTGTGCCGTGGCCTGATGAAGACCCACTGTGGGGTCCAAACGTTGCTTGGCTCACATTGTTCACTATTTCACAGTGGACTTTTCACCAGCGTGGGGTTTATTTGTCCCTTTGGAGGGACCTTCTGGTGCTGCTAGCTCCGCCGCTAGCGCTAAATCGCTAGCGTTCGGCTGCTTTTCGGGACGTTTTGGGGCGGTTTGGAGGTTTTCTGCTCCTTTAGCTTTGCCAGAAAGCAAAGTAGCGATTTAGCGCTAGCGGCGGAGCTAACGCTAAATCGCTAGCACCAAATCGCTAGCTCTGCCATTTAGCGGAGCTAGCTAAATCGCTAGCTCCTCTTCAGAAGTCAGACGGGTCACGGAGCCAAAACCAACAGGAAATAGAGAAATAAGTTTTCCATGAGTGTATTTTAATTTTAATTTCCATTTACAAACACATCTAATTAAATCAGATAACAGATAATGGATAATGAATTAGGGCCTGTTTTCCGTTTTTCATTTTGTATTATCACTGAAAAAAATGGGAAACGGTTTATTTTTCGTTTTTATTTTGAAATCTCAAAATAAGAAAACGAATGGCCGCGACGTACACGGACCGAACTCCCTTGCTGTCTCATTTATGGTATTTACAAGGCATCAAGCTTATTATCATTTGCTTTATCTAACATTTGCATACCTCGTCTGGGGCCTGCGCTAATGTATGCGTACAGGGGGGAAACCACGCTGACATCTCTAACAGGACCTGCCTTTGGGTTGCCCCTCATGGTCCAGTGTGATATTGATCTAGGTGATACACTGAGCACATAATCAATCAATCCGCCCCGTGTCCGTCATATCAGACACGGATAATATTGACGGACTGACGCCTGATTTTTAACCAAACACCCGGCTGATCCCAGATACAGTCGCTCGGGTCACTCCGCGAAAAAATCAATCAGGGGCTTCTTCCTGACCTCCTCAGAACCAGCCGGGGGTTTTGTACATTAACATTAGTATGTTTAATGAAAACTGCACCATCTTATCATAAATATTTCCGAGTTAAAGGCCCTTGAAGTACACAGAGGTGGGTCAAAATGTTGCGTTATTCCTCCAGCATTTTCAGTCCCTCATAACTCCACACGTAAAGGAATAGACATGGTAAATTTTTAGTATAAATATCCTTTAAAGTCTCATTGAGATTAAAAAACACTTTTACAAGGCAGACCTGGCCAAGACGGCAGCAACAACAAACAAATAAAAGTTTCACATACAAACAACAACAAAAATCCACAAATTACAAATCAGATAAAATATTTACATTCACTAGAAGACCAAAAATTTTAGATGAGACATGTAGAAAAAAAGTGACTTTGGTGAAATATCATAATTCAAGATTGGATTCTAGACCACGCTTGGATTTGATTGTTTTCCGAACGAACTGCACGACAAAGACGAGTAGTTTAAGGACCATTGGGGGGAAAAATCCCTGTGTTTTTACAGTTTCTCACCTTATAAATGGTAAAAAATATTACTTTATTTATCCAGGTAAAAGTCTAATTGAGATTAAAAACCTATTTGAGAAGAGAGACCTGGCCAAAAGGGCAGCAACAACAATCAAATGAAAGGTTTCATATACAAACAACACAAACAAAACTAAGCATCCACAAATTACACATCAGATCAAACATTTACATTCACTAGACCAGTGGTTCTCAACTGGTCCAGCCTCAGGACCCACTATGTCTCTATTAATAACAGTCGTGACCCAGATTTTTAAAGTTTGCTGTTCCTGTTAACAAATTAAGGTTGATTTGGGTGGAGTCTCAACGCATTTTGATACAACACAGGAAAATTTTGACTCATTTTTTGCTAATTTTTGGTATATTTGGACGCTTTTACTAAGTTTTTGGGTCTATTTTGGCCCTTTTTGACAGATTCAAAACATATTTTGGTTCTTTTTTGGCACGTTTTAGCTTAAATTTCTCCAATAAGCTGACAGAGCCAAATCCAGAGGTTAATAATGGGCAACTACTGGTGTCACCACCACTAAATATCCTGCTATTGAAAGCAAACTGTGACATAAGAAACACATCCTTTAAAATAAAAGACTTTATACCACTACTTTTTGCTTCTGCGACCCTCTAAAAATGGCTTCGCGACCCACTTTTGGGTCCCGACCCACCAGTTGAGAACCACTGCACTAGCAGACCACATTTCACAGCCTCTTAACAAAGACTTAAATTCACCCAAAGAGACCAACTCAGATATTTTTTCGTCTTTTTGGAAACTGTTCCAGGATGTTGGGGCGGAATATTTAAAAGCCTTTTTAGCCAAGTTCAGTTTTTACTCTTGGAACCGGCATCAGAAAAGAACTCCGTGAACAAAGGGCATAAACACTCTGATTAATCACCAGAAGTTCACAAAGACACCTGGGTAGCAGACCAGGAATGTGTTTTAATAAATGAAAGTCAACCAACGCGACACTCTGAGGACGTACAGTGACGGATATTCAGCTGCTGCATACAAGATACAGTGATGAACTTGATTCCACAACCAGTAATAAAGCGGAGAGCTCAGCGGTAAACTGTGTCCAACTCTTTAAGGCACTGATCGGTGTGTTCATGAAAAGTCAACCACCACAGTCCAACAGCAGTAGAAATGTTGCTTGTATAAGGTACTTTCGCACTTTGAGAGAGAAGCAACACTTATTTCTAAAGAGAAGTGTAGAAACCAGATTTTTCACATGCAGTTTAAATGTCAGGTTCTGGTCTGTAATAATCCCCACATACTTAAAGGAAGGTAGCAGCCTCACATCTGATGTCACATCTTTGCTATAAACAACAAGAATTTTGATTTTTCTGCATTTAAAACCAGTTTATGGTTGAAGAGACGGGACTGAACCACATCAAATGCAGACCGTAGATGTTCCATGGTCTGAGCCGAGGAAGGCGAGGAGCAACATAAAATCACATCAGGGATGAAAACGACTTTGAGCATCAATTTCGCGGAATATATTAAAGTTTTAACGGCAAACCCCACGCTCATTTAACGTCTATGACAACGAGTAACAGATGAAGCATTGGTCCTTTGTTTTATTTTTATAACTCACTGGAGAAAAACCTCGAAAAGAGCATTCTGGGTAAACTCTGAAGGCTCAAATCGCCGACGAAAGCCAAGCTCACGTACTGCAACAACTCACACAACTCTGTGTCTAAACAATTACCTAAAATAGTCTTATTTAAATACTCATGAATGTAGCTTAAGGCTGTGCAATGGAGAAGCAAGATGGGTGTTCACATTTGGACTAATCACATTGATCAAAGCAGCCTGCAGCACTGAGAGTCTTCCAGCGTCGACTCTGATACTGTTCAGCCTTTGTTCTGCAGTTTGTTCAGTCGGTTTATTTCCGTCTTCAAACTGTGATGATGATGTCTAATCTTTGTATGGCACGCCTGTCTTTCCTGCGGGACCAGGAAAACGATCGTGTTGGAATATCCTGGTTGTAATTCTTTTAGTAAATAGAATTCCACATTTTCCAATTTGCGGGTGTCAAAATGTGCCTGTATTAGAAAAACGATGTGCGACAGAAGCTAGAAGATGAGCCTGCGAAGCATCAACAGTGAAGGATAAATGAATTTCAACAATGTTTTGTTTTATGTTTTGCCGTATACTAAAATTATGAATCTTAAACGACAAAAATGTATCGGTTGACACTTAAACTGAGAAAAGGAGCTGCTAGCAGCACTGTGAAACATCTTAAATATGACAAATGTGAGGACAACAAGCCAAAAACGTTGAAAATATTAATCATTAATACTGCGTTTTTTCCAGGAGCTGAGTGGAATCACACTCGGTAAATGTTCTTCCCACCTCTGCCCCTCAGATCGCACTGTGCTGCGTCTTCAATCTGAAGACAAGGCTGTTTTTCCGAGCGCCTGAAAAGCTGACAAAGTGGAGATTCACCTGACAACAGCCATATTTGATGAACCCGCCTCCCACTCCGTCGGAAAAAATATGAAACAGTAGCCACAGCAGCCGGAGATGGAGCTCAGCGGTCTCCCAAAACAACAGTGCTTGGGTGAAGGACGCTACCTGAAGCCTTTATGACCTCACACAACACAACATCCGAGGTAAAGGATGTTAAAGTGAACCATGGAGGGTCTGAGCTCGGCCCCGAGGCTCCGTCGGTAACGTGATCGGGGGGGGGGTCCGTCTCTGGCAGGTCGATGTAGCACAGCTCTCCTCTTTCTCAGTGCGTCAGGGAAATTCGAAACCTCACCAGACGACACGTTAGCATGCATAACAAACTCGGGGCCGGGCTGGTCATGTGTCGGACCGACTTTCCTTCCACACAGTCGACAAAACGCACAGACGTCTTCCTTCTTGGTACCAGATTTTCTCCGCGATTTCACATTTAATATCGACATAGTGCTGAAGAGACACTTCCTAATAATAAATCATATAGATAAGTAATATAAAAAATGAAAATATCAGGCCGCAAATAGAGATTATTTCCATTATCTGTGTCATAAAATCTATGAAAATGTCAAAATAGATAAAAGAAACTGAATTCAAAATGATACAAAGCAAACTTAAATCCTCACTGTGGATAATCTGCAGCTGGTGAATATCCCCCAATAAGTGACATGATTGATTCCGCCATTAAATAAAGTGAATAAATGAAGTTTCATTTCCTCACATTCATTAATTCAGCACAGCCCGATCGTTATATACAATGTGAGCATCTAGTAAAGACTCTGTAGAGCATGAATACATACATGAGCAGTAGCTACGGGCATTCTCCCGCTTTAATAAATATAACTCCAGCAAAAATGCTAATTAGTTAGCATTATTTCATGTACAAATACTGCATCTACTCACAGTTATCACCATTAAAAATACACATAGGTGGAGCTATAGGCTAAAGTGAAAAACATATGTTGGTTTTAACGTAATATAGATTTTTCTTTCTTTATATTTACTATATTTTATTCATGTACGCAATATAAATATAAGTACATTTACATGCTGTTACTCAGTATTTCCCCCTTATATGTGTACCTTAAAACATTGGTTCTCAACTGGTGGATCGGGACCCAAAAGTGGGTCGCAAAGCCATTTTTAGAGGGTCGCAGAAACATGCCCCCCCAAAAAAAGTAGTGGTATAAAGTCTTTTATTTTCATGACACAGTTTGCTTTCAATAGCAGGATATTTAGTGGTGGTGACACCAGTAGTTGCTCACTATTAACCTCTAGAGTTGTCTCTGCCAGCTTATTGGAGAAATTTATGCTGAAACATCCCAAAAATATACGAAAATGTGCTCAGAATCTGTCGAAATGGGCCAAAATATGCCCAAAACTTGGCAAAAGTGTCCAAATATACCAAAATTAACCAAAAAATAAGCTAAAAATTTTCCTAAATTGTATCAAAATGCATTGAGACTCCACCCAAATCAACCTTAATTTGTTAACAGGAACAGGAAACTTCAACAATTTGGGTCCTACTGTTATTAATAGAAACATAGTGGGTCCTGAGGCTGGACCAGTTGAGAACCACTGCTTTAAAAGACCTTTAAGGCAACTTACGACCGCAATATGAAACGTTTTTGTAATTTCTGCAATAAAATAGTTTAAATGACAGTTAAAATTAGCGCTACTTTAAACAGCAACAACATCAGTATTCGGCATACATCAATAATAATAACAATCCTTAGGGGAATATAGTTTGTAATATGCTGTATATGATGTTTTCTGAGTTATAACAATTATGTAATTTTCCTTGGTTAAATATTGTTGTTCTCCACCGTCTCGTGCGCTGTTATATCGCCCACATCGAGGCCAGATGTTTAACACAAGGCGATGCATTTATCACGCTCTATTTGTGCGCCCGTGTGCACACGTAAGACTAGCCGGTTAAACATTAATAACTAATTTTGCAGCCCGCGCGCGTCGGTCGAATCCGAACTCCACACTTCGATTTCACCTGCATTTAAATGCTGCGGTGACGGTTGTGCTTTTTTAAGAGTCTGACTCACTTCCTGCCATATTCTCCATCTCCGTATCATCAACTGCTGCACAGCCGTGTCACACTTCAGTTATGCGTCAGCTCTCTGCACTGTATGCAAATGTGTGTGTTTACTCTCGTCAGGTAAAAGGTGAACATCTGAGGGTTTGTTTTTTTTTTAAAGTGTAGTTTGTTTTGTTTTTTTTAACGGTATAAACACTCAGCGGTCGGCTTATGATAATCCATGTGCCGGTATGCAATATGAATGTGCAGGGAAGATGGAGGGGGGTGTAAAGGATGGCTGCGAGGTAGGAAACGGGAGGGGGGGGGGGAAGCTATCTGGATTGAAGCAGCAGCTGGTTGGCTGCTGGGCTGGTTTCCATGGCAACGTGTGTAAAAAGAGTGCGGGCTCCGTCCCTCAGTCCCGTATCGATGCTCTGTACAAAAGAATAACGTTTTACAATCACACGCCCTCCGTCTCTCTTCCCCTCTGCGTCTGGATTTCATCTCAACTCAAACTGAGAGTGAATTATCTCAACCGGCCTCCTTTGAAAAAAAATAAAACGCTCCACATTTAAAATTGACAGACATTAAGGAAATAAGCTTCCTTAAGAGACAAAGCACAGACGCTCGCCGCTAATCTAAATAAATGTGCAAGTATTCCTGAACTGATCTCCTCATCTAAATGCATATTCTCCTCAGAAGCGGTGAGATGGGAGGAGTGGGGGGGGGGGAGCCTTTGCAGGATTTGCTGCATATTCAGCCCCTTGCAGGAGGATTAATTTAGCACAAGGCACGGGGAAACCCACTGAAGGACTCGTGCGGTTCTGCTTGCAAAAAATAGTTTGAGAAACCACCTACAGAGGGGACTCTCCGTGGAAATGACATCAAGTCGCCCTCAGACCTGCAGCCGGCGTCAGATTATCTCAACTGACAAAAACAAAGCTTGGTAATTTGTGTTGAAATGAAAGAATTAACCGATCTAATTCTGAATATAGAACATTTTAAGCGAACACTAAAGACTAATTAGAGGATGTTTGGGTTAAAACATTTAAAACATTTTGTGCTTTTCATCAAATTTCTGCTCGCAGGACGGCAACTGGTGTTCTGCATGATTAACCGGCACCGGGCTGGAAACGCAAAGGCTTCACAGAATTAAGGTCTGAAGGCGGAACGGTTCAATGAATGCCAGCAGTGTTGTAAAGAACGGCAACCTTGAGCAACCCCTGCACCGAAGCAGGTTGGCTCTGGCAGGAAATGTGATGAATCGCTTCATTACGGAAAAGAAAAAAAGGGGGTCCTGATCTTTGGAAACAAACCAAAGACCTGCAGACTTTTTCATTTGTTGCAGTTTTGGTCCTTTGGCGGAAAATACAGACTCAGAAAACATCACTATTAACAGATTTCTCCCGTGATAAAATGACAAGAAAGCAGGCAAATGGATTCAGACCCTAAACATTCGGTTTGTCTGCAGCTTTTCTGCATTTGAATGTGCAGTTTAATGGAATCTATCAGTGCATACAGCAGACTTTACCCCAATATATTAGAAGAGAACCATCACAGTGTTTATATCTTTAATTGTTATATAACATACAAGCAGTCTTGTAACATCTACATGTGGCTAAAACCACAAACAAGAGCTTGTTCAGAGGCTCTTCTCAGAGGTTTTGTTGCGTTGCCAAACAGCACCTCCAAATCCCCCAAGGTTCTCTGAGCTCACGGTTGAGGTTGCGAAATTCTGGAGCTTAGTTTTTAAAACCTACTACGTAACGGGCCGCGGGCCAAGAACAATATTTGGCTGTTTAAAGAACTACTGTTCTGCTCCACGCGGGGAAATACACAGTAGCTGCCACGGAGCACGACTTCGAGAACAGGACTTGATTTTGATCAGCAGATTAGCAGCAGATTCCCACTAGTGGACGATACAGCCGAGGGTCGTACAAGACACCACAGGACGGGGAAAGACAGTGTTGTGGATCAGGAGGCCACAACTTGTAGTTCTTCAGTCCAGGTTCTAAGTTCAAATTCTCTTATTTGTATGAGTGCTTGCTCAAAAATAGCAGTTGCCAGAGGCTCACCAATAAAGCAGAGCGGGAGTCCAGAGAGTCGGTCTTCAGATTCAAAGAAATAGTATTTACTCTGCAAAAATACAGGATAAACGCACTGAGAGGTTCCCGGTTTAAACTCTGACAATCGCTCCTGCTGTTCTGACTTTATACTGCTTGGTGCTGGGGGTTTCCACGCCCCCCCAGCCCATCCTTCTTGTAAGATACATACTGGGTAAATTTCCACGATCATAACACTTGTTTTGATTCTAACAGCGTCTGGAAGGTCCGGTACTTTATTAAAAATAACTATGGACAGGCAGTGGTACTCCCTCCTCCTCCTGGCCTCACTCCCCAACCCAATCACAACACTTTATTCTCTTTGAACTCGTACATCAGGGCATCCTTGACCATTTCATCACAGCAAACAGCTTCTCGTGCGACCTACATCATGATAGACTCGGCCTTTGATACCATTACTGGGAGTGTTTGGACCTTTTTAATTAAAAAATACTATCTGTTTCTAAAAAATACCTTCTGTTTCAGCCGCTACAACAGCAGACGACAGCGGGTAAAGGACAGCGCAGTACAAAGAGGGGAGTCGTTGAAAGTAAAGGGACGAACTGCAAAGGATGGTACAGTGCTGTGGAGGAAAGTACAAGACAGTAGAGGACAGTAGAGGAAAGCACATGTTAGTACAGCGATGCAGAGGAGAGTGCAGGACAGTTTAGGAGACAGTATGGTAGAGAATGTAGTAATAAACAGTAGTGAGACGCATCCAAACACTGCAGAGGACAGTATAGACAGACCGCAGACAGTTATGTAGTACAAAAAGTAGGACAAATACACACTGTACAGGCCAGTGGTTCAGTTTATCATTTCTTTACATAACAGTGGGTATTGTTATGTTCAGCTCTGTAAATCTGCAGACATTTATTCACTGGTTTCAACCGTTTCAGCCTCAGCATCAAAGCTAACAACTTCAACTGTCTTCCCTCAGTTTTGGCTACCTATTAAGCCATTTAAGCTAACGGCTAATTAAAGCCAACAGTGTCACAATTAGACCATTTCAACTATTAATTCACTTTTTCACCATTACTTATCCATTTTAACCACATAAGCATTTATTTGACTGTCTATTTCTATTTCTTAACTCCCCCCTAGCCCTCTTCGGGTCCTCTCGGTTCTTTAACTGCATTATAATTTCTGTTTTTCCAGACGAGCTGAGCTAATCTTTCCACGTAATGCAACCCAGTGGCTACAGCAGAAGTCCCCCCTCTCAAATGAGGTTATTTAGGCTTAATTTTAGAGCCTTAAAGTGGTGAAAAAGAAGAAATACATATATTTTAAGCTGTTTTCCTTCCTTCTGTATCTATTCTTTATTGCTAAACATGTTTTTCATTCACCAAAAATCTTAAAAAAGCAAAGATTGGGGAAATGTCAGCCAGAAACAAACAGTTTTGTAACAGAGCTGCTGCTGCTGGTTATTTCACAACCCCTCAGGCCTTCGCTTGTGACCTCTTGGGCAATGAAACCACTGTAGCAAAGGACAGCACAGTTAAGGACACTAGAGGACAGTAAAGTACGGTAAAAAGCAGACTAAATAGGTTAGAAAAAACACTACAGGGTGGTACAGCTTAGCAGAAGACAGCGTGGGTCGGGAAAAAACAGCACAATACAGCAAAATAAACTAAAATACAATGAAGGTCAGTGCAGGAGCAGATAGTGTATGATTGTAGTTACTGCAATAGAATTACAGAACAGTAGAAGGCAGTTGAGTACAGTAAATAACAGTGGGAGATAGCACAGACGAGCTCCATCAGCTTGCGTACTGTAAATCGTCCCTGTGGGAGCTGCAATTAGTAATTAGGACTGTTTCTTCTGCGTGCAGGACTCTCCGAACAGAAAAACACTTAAAGGTGCTAAACGCTCAGCAGCTGTAGGAAGGAAGGAAGTGTGACCTCATCAGCGCAATTAGCACACACTCCACGGGCCTGTTGGTGCTGCTGTTGTGAATTTAAAAGTTTAAGAAGTGATTACCGAGCGTGTGACAAGCAGGATGGATGCGGTGCGTGAAATAAACAAAGGAGCGAGGGGGAAAGTGGTTGGCTGTCGGGCGTATGCTGCCGTATTACCTGCGCTCAGGCTGTCTAATCTTGTGATTGGCTGAGGAGGCCGACTCTGGATGGACGGATGGACACTGAGAAAACATCTGGGCTTTTAATCCAACACGAGATAAAGATCACAAATGAAACATCAGCGTGAAACGAGCATCGGTTATGTTTGTAGCTGCACCTCAAACCGACAGATTTGCTCTTGATGAGGTCGAATTATTACTTCTGCTGTTGTTGGTGAACCTCACCGCTTTCCCCAACACCATCCGTCTGGAAGTGTTTGACTGCAGAGGTCATTATATGAACACTGGCGCCTCCTGGTGGAGAAATCATAAACTGCTACGTCTGCCATGTTTGCAGGAAACCTCTAAATTTAAAAGTACAGTTATGTGACATTCTTAACACCAAGCTAACATCTATTCTTTTCCCTCCTGCTTTTAATTAATGAACCACTTTTATGTATTCTACAACCTTTGGCTTAAGCTTGTCTGTGCTTTTACTAATGTTATCTGCAATATTATGTATTTTACACTTTTATTTTTTAATCTTTCCCGTTCTAGTCTTTTAATTTAAATGTTTTATGCGTTTTTTTCTTAATTTTTATTCATTTTAATACACTGTGTCAACAATCTTTAATTGCCTTTGTGTATGAAATGTACTGTACAATCTTATCTTGCCATTTTCTAGATCCAAATCGAGCATTTTTCATTTTTTTCCGTCTTAATCCTGGATAATAAAACGAATTTTTAAAGAACCTTTCATGGTGAAATCACACAATTTTCACACAAAAAACACAATATTCTGCTGCATTTTTTTTTTGCCTGATATAACATTCTGCAATTTCTACATTATAGAAGATAAATGCAGATGTCTGAAGAAAATAATAATAATAATAATAATAATAATAAAGGGTTTTACATCAGTAAAAGTATGAAAATCAAACAAGGTGAATATTTAAAAATCAAAGGGTGAGAGTATAAGACAGAAAAGAAAGGCTGCGGTAAATTTGCATGACTAAATTACGGGCGGCGTGATTCAAGTTAAAGCACGACACCATGCAATAATTTACAATTCAGTTCATTTTCACTCTTCTGGTCTTGAATATAAGGCTTTGTCTGTTTTTGCGTCTGCTCCAGGGGATAGTTTATGAAAAGGAAAGGAGGATTTCCACACGAATTCGATTTTTAAACGTCGAACTGAGCAGTAAAGTTCACCTTAAAATGTCAGTTTAACAGATTAAATGTCATAATTACCAATATTAGACCCAGCTTCTAGGGTTGTATATGTGGTGTTTCCCTTCATCAGGTGATCAAAGACGCCACCCTGCGGTTCATAATCATAAAAACACACTGCCAGCAGATGTCAGTTTGATGATTTAACATTTGTCGCCACAGTTTTCTGACCTACGCATAACACAGCTCTATAAAAAGAAGAAAAAAAACGACAACAACCCCTCTGCTGTTTTCTCACATCGCTCTCTACTGCCCTCCACTTACTGGAACAAGAAAAGCAGACAAACCAGCACTGAGACTCTCGCTACTTTCACGTTCATGTACGTTACTTTGAGGAGTGCCTCAGAAACACTTCTCCTATGCGAGCTCACTAAAGGTGGCCTGAAAGGTGTTGGTCTTTGACTTTCACAAGTAAGTTTCACTTTGCGTGTGGGTGGATGGATCGCAGTTGCGTTCAGTGTCTCCTGGGAAGTTTCAGCGCCTCGTGAATGTATGTTTTTGCACACACACACACAAAAAAGAGAGGTAGTGAAAGTGAAGCAGGGTGGAGCTGTAGCAGAAGCAGGGATTAGGGTTAGTTAATGTGCAGCAGGCGTTTAGCAGCTAAAAGCAGCCTCTACTGCATTAAATAGGTTGGACCGTTTAATGCCACCCTGACTTAAGATAATCCTGTGTTTGCTCGGGTCGTGGGCCAAGCAAAACAAACAAACAAACAATAAAATCCCTCCGCTTTGCTACCGTTCAACTCAAAGACAAGCCTGACCACTGCTGAAGACTAAATGTTCCCACGGTCAGCGAACGCCTCGTGCTACCACGCTTAAATGCACCGACTCGGCTGCCTGAGGTCTGTCAGACAAACGCTCAGATGGAGAGAAGCTTCTGTCTGCGAACTTCACAGAGCGCCGCTGCCCTTTTTAAGGTTAGTGCACTTCTCTTTTTTCCACTCTTCAGCCTGTAAACGGTGAGTTTGGAGAAAAAGGCTGCAACATTTAGGTGCATTTCACTGCTTTTTGTTGCTTTTGTTTTCTTTTTCAGTAGCTTGTTAGGCTTAATTTAAAAACAGTCAGATCTCCACTAATTAGTAGATGTGAAAAGCTGCATTTATAGTGTTGTAAGGTTGTGATTTTCTGCAGCATTTTATGCAAAAGCAACAACAATTTTGTGAATTAAACACTCCACCTAAATGCCTGGACTTGTTACAGAGTGCAGTATTATTAAGGATGTATCCTAGTGTTATTAGTGGTCTAGAGGGAGTCAGTGTTAGCTAGTTTATATACATTTGGGCAGTTTAACCTACAATATATATAATGTGCAACAATAACTGGTTTTACAAAGTGATCACATGACAGCTAAGGAGTGGAAAGTGCAATGTTTCACTCAACAAAACGCACCAAAACAGACCCTTTTCCCTGCAAACGTTTGGACGCGAAGCAGGAAAAGCACAGGTGAAGTGAATCAAACGACGAGAGCCAGGCTGAGCGATGCAAGGATCCATCAGTTGGGAATGAGATTTACAGCTGCGCTTCTCCTGCTTGAGTCTGCAGTGAAAGAAATCTGCTGTACGCAAAAACGGCGTTTGAACTGAATCGTTTTAATGCCGGAGGTGACCGAGAGGAAGCTGAACTGAGTGAGGTGGCATTTTTTATAACCGGGTTTACGTGTAAAATTTAACTGCTGCGAAGAAAAAAGCAGCAAAAACATAGAAATATTACAGGAAAGCAATCACCGAGCACATCACTTGTAACGTAATGTAATGATGTAAGCATTTTAATGTTGTAGTGAACATTTCTGGTTGTTCAGGTTATAACAGAGCAATGAAACTGTTAGGAAGGTTGTGGTAGTGGAGTAGAAATGCAATACCCCCCTTTATAATCGTTAAACACTCATTTTCCACCACCTGCAGTTACAGGAATGATGACATCTAAACCCCTCTTCACACAGAATTTCATTTTACACAGTAAACCTGCGCCTCTTTGACGCAGCGCTGCCTAACACGGCGGCTAAGTCGACTGACGTGAGCCGCCGAGGGTCGCATCCTTGTGGGCGCCGCGCTCCGTCTCTGAATGAACGACCACTTCAGGGACGCTTTTGAGAGTCAGAGCGGCACCTGCAGTCAAAGGCTTCTGTCACGCACACGGACATCCTGTCAATAACAACAAAGATCCCCCCCCACCTGACTCTCCTGGCTACTTCAAAAACACACACCGGGCTTTGATGGCGCTCGCTGCTGAGGCTCGTTTGACTTTGTCTTCCCTCATGAAAGGTTTTTAAAAGGTCTTCAGCACAGGGGCGCTTGACCTTCGTTGCATCTCTGTGTGCCTTTGACGGTGGGCGAATCCACCTCCTCAGATGGCACCGTGATGCCTGCACACGTTGAGGCCTGCGCTCTAAGACAACACACAATAATGAAGTCTGTCTGTTCTTTCTGTCGGCTGTTTGGATGGAGATGAACGCCGGCCACGAGGGGATACTGCAGGGATTTGACGGCTTCTGCTCAGAGGCCTCGATATTAAATAACCCGGCAACGGCAACACAAAGCCGGTGTTTATGCCCGTCTGTGTTGGGAAAACACACATTAGCTTTCATTAGCGGCTGATTTACACCACTCGGTTAAAAATAGTAATCAGAGGGTTTAAAGCAGCTTGTTTTAACAATGACCCCTGTGTTCGTCCCGTCGAAATCCACTTACATTTAGAGAGCGGTTACTTTATGACAAAGGGAAAGAAAGAGGGCATGGACAGATTAATCCACAGGCATTACACTTCACGTTACATCAGCTCCGAAGCTGCGCGGCGTTCTGTGTCTTCTGGAGTCGGTTATTTCACTTTTACTGAGCTTTTCCTGAGCGTCACGTCAGAATCACACCGGCCAATCACACTCGTGGCTTTAAGGTTAACATCATCTTATTTCTCACTGCCTGACAGGACCAGCTCGTTCCAGCTCGATTCAATTAAGATACACTCAAACACAACCTTTCATTTCTTCTTTTGGGTAACTGATTTATATTTTTGCACTTTCTTCACCAGGAATGCAAACATTCACACCCTAGACTTGGTTTTTACAAACGTACCCTCAAACAGAAGTACTCTAAAATGCTTCACGCAGCATTTTAACAACATTCACCTTAATATATTTGCTATTTTTGGGGGGGATCTGCTCTAGAAACCAGCATTTTTTAAATATAATTTCTGTTATTTATTAGATTTTTGCTGGATCCGAACAAAGTTTGTAATGACCGATCCACCAGCGGGTCACTGCTTCTCATGAAGTTCAACAGAAAACGACTAATTCTGCACCCACACTCGCACATTTTTGTTTTTAAAATGGCTTTTTTTTCTAAGTCCAGATGTGCATTTTAGCTCCGTTTCAGAAATAATCTCTGTGCATGCTAACAGGGCTTCTAACATGGCCATTCACACACACACTGGACATGCGAGTGCAACATGAAGCAGCAGGTCGGCTGCAAAAAACAGTAAGATTTCTTCAGCAGCACAACAGCCGCTTGCTTAATTAACAAGTCTGTTGAAGTCAAACTAACCACTGGAAGACGAGGATGATGTCTTTGTTTTAAAAAAAAACAATCATGTGATAATTGAGTGACGTGAAGACTAGGGATGGGAATTGATAAAATGATAAATGGTAAATGGTCGGCACTTATATAGCGCTTTTCTCTACCTTAGTGGTTCCAAAGCGCTTTACAATGTGTTTCGCTTCCACCCATTCACACTCCAATGGTGACTGAGCTTCCATGCAAGGTGCTAATCTACCATTGGGAGCAACTTGGGGTTCAGTGTCTTGCCCAAGGACACTTTGGCATGTGGAGGGGCCGGGGATCGAACCGGCAACCTTGCGATCAGCGGACAACCCGCTGTACCACCTGAGCCACAGCCGACGAGCTGGCTCAACGCAATAAGATTTTTACGATTCCGATTCCATTTTCGATTCTGCTTAACGGTTCGGTTCTTTATCGACTCTCATTGACGTGCTAACATTGCCGCAGCTGCTGGGTTGAGATTCGCTCCGGAGCGGATTGAAAACGCGTTATTCATTCAAAGTTATCTCATGCTGTGTCCAAATGTTTCTGCATAATGGTAGCACTCCCTCCCTTTGATTAAATATCCACTTTGCAGGTTTTGCAAGTTGCCCTGTTGTCATCCTTTCTCGTGAAATGTAACCAAACTTTCGAGCGTTTGTGCCGCTTGGGCGCCATGTTACCATGTAACCGAAACACTGGGAACTGGTTCTCAGCGAGAACTGGTTTTGGTTTCTCATCCCTAGCTAAGACCCAAATAAAAAGCTACATCGGTGTCTGCATTTTTAAAAGTCTTAGTTTCTGTCGGTCCTGACTAAACTGATAGCCAAGTGTTTTCGAACTTGAAGAGGGTCAACAGTGGTTCCAAAAATGTCCGTGTTAAGGCCCCATCCACACGAAGACGAGCCCAGGCCTTAACGTACCAATAGTCCATCCAACCCGTGTATCGTCCACACCCAGCTGGCGTTTTGGGGGTCTGACAACGATCCTTTCTGAACCTCGGTCCCAGAGTGCAAAGATCTGAAAACGCCGTCTACGTTGCACCGTTGTTACACCCTGTCCGCTTCTTTTCTTGCGTCGTAGCTCCACCTCTGGATAGATCCGCCAAACTCAGAAATCGACGACACCAATGTCGCCGTATAGTGCTGCGTATGTCCTGCTGATAGTTCCACCTCATCGTCCGTCCAGACTAGAGTCCTACCAGCTGGTCCACTCCTATTTGCCACCGCCATGTTCTATGTTTACATCCTATACAGATTTCATGCCTAAAGTCCTGCCGCCAGTTTCTGCTTGTTTCTGTTACAGCGTCGTAGCGCCACCAACAGGCCTGGCATGTGTTTTACATCGGGAATTCATGTGAACGGACACATTTACTGAAACAGCTCCGGCTTTATGAAGAACGTTTCTGAAACTATAAGCGTTTTGGCTTCGTCTGGATGAGGCCTAAGGGTCCTGAAACTTCAGAGTAGTGTGGATGCCGGGCGTAATTAGCGTGAAGGCAGTCTAAGAGTGAACACATCGTAAACTGTAATCTGTTGGCAGTAATGTGCCGTCGTCAGATTCACAGGAAAAGCCTTACGACAGTCCATTTATATTGTCTTCTACCAGATGAAGCAAATGCATGTTTTCAACTCAACTCAGCAACACTACATATAGAAAGCTTTCCCAGGAAGTTAAAGTCTGTCAAGTCAGTTTCCTAGTGAGTGTACTTTTCCAGACAGAGGGGGCGTTTATTTATCAGCAACAGCACAACAAGCTGTTAAAATCCCATCGCAGCATTTGCAGTTAAAGAACCAAGTAAACCTGACGCGACACACGTGCGCCTTTTGAGGGTAAACGCTGAGACACAAACACATTAAAACAGGCCTCTCTTCAGTGAATTAGAGTCTTCTTGAAGCTGCGATACCTGCTGGACTTCACTGACTGATGTCGTCTATCTGACTTTAATCGAAGCTGTGATCAAGTCAGGTTTATAAATTTAAAGACACATAGAGGAATAAATCCATATTTACACTTAATATCATCAATAAAATGCTCATTTTTATTACTTAAATCTCTGTTTTAACTTAATTACAGAGCTGTAGAGTAAAATAATATAACAGTATGAAATCATCACAAGGTTTATAGTCTAAAGCTTTCTCTTATGCGGGTGCAAACAAGTTCAGATGTGAGTCAATAAACGTGTCGCTTCAGTCAGATTTACCAACAGTTTTGACAGTTATATTAAGTCTTCACCAGCAAATCTGAAAACAAAAACATTAAAATTACATGGGTGGACATTTCTTTTTTGGTTTTAGCTTCTTGTAGCAGATTTTCTACCTCAAATTTCACCAGTGCGTCGACTTAAAAACGCTCCTTCCGCTGTTCTCTGCCCACCTCCTCAAAAAACTCAGAGCTGTTTTTTACGTCTGGCGGCGTCGTTCTGCAACAGCCCCACCTGTGAGGCTTCAAAAAATTCAAACCGCCGAGAGGCAGGAAGTGTGGTTACATCGTCGTAAACTTCGGCACCGGAAGCTTGGCTCCTCCTTCGTACGGCAGGCTCGGCTTGCACGGCGAGAGGCTGCAAGGGGGGGGAGCGATGCAGCTCTGTGCATTTCAAATCTTTGAATCTGTGATGCTGCGAGGCGTTGGCGCGTGGGCGTGAGATCATTTCAACATCGGAACATCGGTCTGTGTTTATATTCAAGTACGAGCACACGCTGATTGGGCCAAGCAAGTTTGGTTTGTTGGGAGTTTCGTCCAACGTTCGGCGCAAGATCAACCTGCGACGTTTAAACGGTTGCTAGTAAAGTTAATCCGATAACTGACATGATCACCTTCACGTAATCGAGGCTGAATGCACTCAGCTGGGAACAGAAGGGTTATCAAGGTCATTAAAAACAGCCATCAAAAATAAAACAGAGTCTACAGCTGTGACCCAGTTTCACACCACCTGCTTCACATCATCAGTGTTTTGGTTAACAGTATGTAGGACATCAGAATTAATTAGAATTTACCACTAAAATGGGCAAGTTATTAAAAAAAACAGCAGTTAAGCAGCAGCAGTTCAGTGATTGTCAGTGGCCTACTGTTTCTAGACTTTACAATTATTATATAACCAGCTGATCACAAATAACCAAGTTGACCGCCATGATTTTAATATTATCACTGGAATCGTTTCCATTCATTCGTGTAAAAACAGCTGGAAAAAAAAACACTATTTCCATGTTAATTTCCACCTTTTGTGCTCCCTTCTTCTGTTTAACAGCACCACCTGTTGACTTTTAATATTCAACGACTGCTTTTCCACGAGCGTCATGGGTTTGGAAACAGAAGCCAAACGTTGCAGCAGCACTGCGGACACAAATTGGTTTCCAGACTAATTAAAAATTAGAACCCAGTAACTTTGCAGAGGCAATTTGTCGCAAACAGTCGTCAAGCAGGCATTCGTAACTCAAGCCATCACACAGCTAAATCTTAATATTAAAAAGTGAATAGCTCTGATTTCCTCAAATTTCCCTCAGGGGACGATAAAGTTAAGGTAAAAGTTAAGTTACAAACGTTCTAATGCGACCGTAAGCCTAACAGAGGCATGAAGTTAAAAGAAAAAGACAATTAAAGCAGCAAAAATCCAACTGCTTCTAATATTTTAATTGGAAAATATGTTGGTTTTCTTCATCTCCGACGATTCTGACCTGAATATTTTGGGGTTTTGGACTGGTCGAAGGACGAAAAAGGCAATTTAAAGTACATACTTCACTTTTAGGCCCCAGTATTTCTAAGAAAAAATGTACTAGTGCAGTTTAAAACGAAGAATCAGCTCATAAAATACCGCAAGTGTGACCTGTATTAAATCATGTTCAGGCCACTTGGGGGCTGCAAAAGATATTTATAAGCACAAGGCTGACATTTCACATCTACAAGTCAGTAAACAATTGCGTATTTATATTTACACACTGAGAAAAAAGGCGAGCAACTTTACAATCAATTTCCACTCATGTCTGTGCATACGTCAAGATTCTAAATCCTATATTTAGCATTGGAGGTCCAGTCTGTTTGTTATGATATGAGGCTTTTTAGCTGCGAAATCTTCACCATCAAATTATCTGCTGGCTGAACTTGGCGGGTCAGGTGTACGGCAGGTTTTTAGAGCATTCTGCTAATCCCCGATGAGGTTGGTGGGAGCGACCATAACAAAAGAAACCTGACCTGAAAGATGCTGAAATGTGCCACAGAGGTGGGGCGAAATCATCTTAATCACTACAAACGCCTCCTTTCACATTAACCACAGTCTACTGGTGATAAGAAAGTGTTGATTAGTGGAGTTTTAAATGGCTCAACAGCATAGAGACAAACTAGATCAGAGGTGGAAGAAGCACCGACGCCAAAGTGTAGAAATATTTGCTTACAGTAGAAGTAAAGCATTTATATTTATACTTTAGTAAAAATATGGAAGTACTAGCATCAAAATGTATTCAGAGTACCAAAAGTAGAACCACAGTGGTCCCACGTCTATCGGAGGGGGTTAGGCTCCAGAACCCCCCGGAGACTGATGCTGCGGTTGCTGAGCCAATCAGAGCCCAGGATACAGAACACAGCGCTCTGATTGGTCGCCTCCCATCCGTCAGCCAATAGCGTGCCGTGTACCATCTCACGTGTGCAAACTAGCTCAAGAGGAAGCGGCCGTAGCTGAGTTTTTCCATACGTCTTCGTCTACTCATCTGCTGAACGCTACGTATTTTATTTCCATTTAATATTCTTCTTAATCCGCGATTTAAAATTAGATCTACACAATTTAAAAATCAGCGATACAGTGAGACCGCGAGGAGTGAACCGGGATACGTCGAGGGACGACTGTACTCATTTTGCAGAATAGCATATTTCAGAATGACGTACATCAGTGGTTCTCAACTGGTGGGTCGGGACCCAAAAGTGGGTCGCGAAGCCATTTTAGAAGCATTCCCCCCAAAAAAGCAGTGGTATAAAGTCTTTTATTTTGAAGGATGCGTTTCTTATGACACAGTTTGCTTTCAATAGCAGGATATTTAGTGGTGGTGACACCAGTAGTTGCCCACTATTAACCTCTAGATTTGTCTCTGCCAGCTTATTGGAGAAATTTATGCTAAAACGTCCCAAAAATGAACCAAAATGTGCTCAGAATCTGTCAAAATTGGCCAAAATAGACCCAAAAACTTGGCAAAATGTCGTCCAAAAACACCAAAATTAGCAAAAACATCAGCCAAAATTTTCCTAAATTGCGTTGACATTACACCCAAATAAACTTTAAGTTGTTAACAGGAACAGCAAACTTCAAAAATTTGGGTCGCGACTGTTATTAATAGAGACATCGTGGGTCCTGAGGCTGGACCAGTTGAGAACCACTGATGTACATTAATGGATTATAATTACAGATACATTAATGTGTTCATTGCCTTAACGATGCAGCTGATAAAGCTAGTTTAACTACTCCCCTTTCCTTAAAGGACCAATAGCTTTGTTCTAATTATTAGTAGTGCACTTTCATTTGTTTGTCGATAATATAGCCTGTTGTATTATTGAAGTAAATCATTAAAAAATGATTAGTAGTGGAGCAGAATTAGCAGAAAAGAGAAATACTTCAGTAAAAGTACGTATAGTAGTACATGTACTTCACTACTTACCACCACTGTAGTGAATCTTCCACTGCACGGAGAGACTAAGAGATTAAAATCCCTACTTTAACACTCAGAAAGGGAATGTTTCTCATCATATTGAGGTATTCAATGCAAGTTCTTCTTTTTATAACGACTTACTCAAATGTAAAGACGGTGGATGTTGGCCTCACATAAATAGTGTACTTGTAAGTTTCTATATCCGTCACAGCTGACCGAGGGCCAGTGAGGTTTACAGTAAAGAAGGTGACTTGTGCCGGGTTGTGACGCCGAGCATTGCAGACTCAGGCGCGTGCGGTCGTATATTCCTGATCTGCGGTTAGCATTTCAGCTCTATTAATAGTCACCTCTGGGACTGACACACAAACGCACACACAGCTCTCCAGCAGGCCTCGGATGTCACACCGACCGACACCGAGGCTGTCGCACAATCAAACCTGCGGCAGTGGAGGAAGCGCGCTACAGGTGTGTTATTGTAGGTATTTATATTTTACGGTCGATCCCGCTAAGAATATTGTATTTTACAAGGCGTTCAAAGGCTTTGCCAAGTATTACAGCTGGTGTTTACAACTCCTGAAGGTATGAGGGGGTTTATTTTAGATGCGCTGAGGTTCTAACAGGCTGGTTTGTTTTCTTGCTTTGGGTTTTAGGTGTGAATATCTGCAAGGCTTAGCAAACATTTCTCCGTCCCCTCGTAAAACACGTTCTGTTTTCGGCGTGGGGAGTCCACACGGGGAGATGTTTTGCTGTTTGTTCGGCTCTAAACCCGTTCTGACAGCCAGCTGGAGCAGACAAAAGTTTAGGGTTTGCTGGGAAACTCGCTCGCAGCCAGATCTTGTGGTTGAGGCGTCACGGGTGATGACATCTCTCTGCTTTTTGTCTCTTCCTCTCGCAGGTTGTTTAAAGCGTCAAGGGCGGAAAGAAAACAACCTCCTCCTCTCCCTCCTCCTCCTCCTCCTCCTCCTCCCCGCTGCCAACCCATCTTTCCTGCGGAGGAGAAGGGGCAGTCGGTGCGTTGCTGCGCTGGAGGAAACGCATGAACCGTCTCGAAATCTGACAGACCTCATCAAATCAAACTGCTCTGCATCCTCCTGAGGTCTCCAGGTGGTCGTTTGGATACTTCAGCGGAGGTCAGACGGTAATAATTCGCCGCCATGTCGCCGTTTCTGCGGATCGGGTTCTCCAACTTTGAGATCGATCCCGGCCTGGCCTACCACGAGGAGGTGCTGAATCCTTACTGCGCTGTTTACATGAAGGAGGCCATTGACACAGGTCAGTGACATTAATAATTCATCAGTAATCAGAATCGACTGGTGTCTCGGTATCTTATAGTTGTGGTGGTGTCGGTTTATTACAAACGTTGTTATTGCACCATTTATCAACACAACAGCACTGTGGTTGTCTATGAGAAGATACTGACCTTAAATTAAACCACCCATTCAGACTGATCTGTATTGATAAATATGTGTTAGCGGTGGCGATAGCATCAGCTGCGGTTCATGTGTCTCACAGTTAAACTAGAGCCGAATCAACTAATAATCAGCGAGTTAAGTTATTTATCGAGACATTTTTTGGTTTCTGAGTCCCCGATGTGAGGATTTGCTGCTTTTCTTTGTCTAAAACTTACTTTCTTTTGGTTTTGGATTGTTGGTAAGCAAGTCTGCCATCTTGTGATTAGCGTATTCGCTCGTTTTCCAACATCTTACAGACAAAAAAAAGATGAATCAGCTGCTGAAATTAAACGGCAACTCAAGCAGCGCCCTTTCAAAACAAGCCTGTTCACAACGGGACGACTGCGGCTTTGCTAGATCTCGTGCACCGTGTGACTCAGCTGCACGGTGCTTCACCTCACGCACGAAGCACGGAGACGACGCTCGCTATAGTGCTTCGGTGACTCAGCTATAAAGCGCCGAGCTGCCAGCGGCGGTTTACCAAATCGAATGGGCTTGGATCTCGTGACACGGTGACGTTGTTCGGATCGTGTTTTCGTTTGCTGACTCCAGAGAAAAGGCTGAATAAGTCGACAACGTTCAGCGACACACCCACCAAGTGTGAAGTAGATCTGATGAACAGTTGCTTAGAAAAGCTGATAATAGAAACATAAATACAGACACTCCTTCCTTTAACAGTTAAATGAAAACAAATATTAGTTGCATTCCTAACTTAAGCATAATTTCAAAGCTGGTAACTGTCTAATAAATCGATATGGTTGGGTTTTAACCTCTATATTTAAACGTCTTGCTGAATTTTAAACGTTAATGTCACTTCTCCAGTGGAAAAAAGACCAGCTTCTTTTGTTTTAAATGTGCCACACACATAACAGTGACTGGACTTGCGTTTCATCGTCATCCTTGGCGATCCAAACAGCACCCTCGTAACATTTTAGAATCACCCTGCGTGACAACAAACAGCCATTTTATGTTCACTGGGTCTTTCCTAGAAAAACAGTCCAGGAAGTGACGCACAGGATGTTCGCTGAAGCAGTGACGGTGGCAGTTGGAAATAGAAATGTAGAAGTAGTATCTCTATATTTAGAACGGGTCGGACAGTTGGTTAGAGTGCAAAATGTCACGAGCGAGTGTTGTGCAAGTCTCACAGGCTATCTTTAAATCATTTCTTAGAGAGTCAGCGATGTAAATGCAGATTTTATGACAGAGAAGGCATTCAGACTGATGCTAGCGTTGATGCTACATGTATGTGTGTGAGGGAAACTGATGAATTTATGTAAACAAACTGTTGACAACAAATAAAAATAGCACTGTGGGTCTCAATGGTAAGCTAGCGTATCCTTTAATTATTGAGAACTTCATTGACTTCCAATGTCACGGCTTTTGGGAAACTTCTCGGCGTGATAAGAGACGAGCAGCAGGTATCTTTGCTCTGCATCTGGCTATCTTTAACCACTGGCGAGCACGAGCGCAGGATGAAGCCAAAGACAGAGCGTCGCTGGGAGGAAAGAGGAGGGCTCTTCCGTTTCTTTTCCTCCTCGGTGAAACCACAAGACTTGCATGACGAGCCGGCGGAGAAGGACTGTGTACTTCATTTACACATTAGTGACTCACTGGGGGACAGTGTCATTCAGTTTCATTTCACTTTACTCCAGATAATAATCTTTTTCAAGTCTGAATGAGGCACCAGCTAGAAGAAAATACACTGGAATATATGAAGACATCCAAACAACATTGAATTTTACCTCTGCACTTCTTTGAAAGCACATACATGAAACACTTTAAGCTCTAGCGGCTCCAGTGTTTATGACGTTGCTCGCTGGCACCATGCTGAGTTCGTGAAATTAAGAGCTGATGATGAGAAACTCCCAGGCTGGCTAAAAACAAACCACTGGAGATAGCTCCCATCAGTCACTCTGGCTCACTGCAACTGATTTTATCTTCAAGTAAAAGTGATGGAGAGCCTGGATAAACAGCTCTCCTTTGAAGTCGTCGGGTAGTTGCAAGTGCTCAGTCTCCTTTTAGATCTTTTTTTTAACGCTGCCAAGCACAAATATGCAACATTTAAAGGCCCTGCGACTTCCTGTTTTCATCGTTTTGTTTTCAGAAATAGCGTTGGCATGAAATTATGCAATAATCAGCGTCTCTGTGCCAATCTATTCCAGCACTATGACGTTCAACAGGGCTTAAAATAATCATTGTTTTCAGTAAATTCCTGTTGTGTGGGTGTGTTTAAAAATTAATCTGGTCATTCAGTCCACAAAATTACTTATATGTTGCAATTGTTTTTATAAAAAGCCACAGCATCACAGTCAATTACACAAACTGTATCCGTATTTCTGCTTATTAAAACACATTCTTCCCATAAGAATGAGGCTGGCATATTTGATATTTTGCACCAATGACTGCATTTACTCGAGTATCCTGGTGATCTGGTTTTCAAAGCATCCCTTTTTTTTTCTTTCATTTGGACATGCAAACATCAAATCCCAACTTCGGAAACCTGGATAAGACCTCATCCCGATTTTGTGAAAGCAAGTTATGCTAACTGGAGTATAGCAGTCATCTTATCTCAGCTTCTTGCCGCTGCTAACGACCTGCAAGTGCAGCTTCAGGCGACACAAAGCAGGCGATACTGTCCACACATGCCCAGTTTATACAAGACTATGGCTACTCACATCAGTAACAGAAGTGCCGCTGGTACTGTTGTTTCTTCTGGTCTCATGAATGGTTCAACTCTGTCAAACAGCCACTAAAATGAAGCCCTAAAAAAAGCACATTTACTCACTTGTGGTGACATAAATTACACCATAGCTACCATCCTCATCCATTATTGGACAGGTCTACAGACCGACAGTGACAGCGATCAAAGTTGAGGACTAGGGGTGGGACAAAACATTGATACAGCGATATATATTCGTCCCTCCTCGTGCAACATGAGCATCGATACGCTGCCACCAAATATCCATACTTTAATTAATATAATAAGGCCCTCTACCAGATTCCCCTGCCAGCTGCCATTTCCCCAGCGTCACTACTTAATGACTCCACACGGTGGCGTTTATCACATCAATGAGGGAGACTTGAAATGAATCGGCCCAACAACAGTTAGTACAGGTATAATGGAGGACAGCAACGCTACCGTAAGAGACGCCCCATCCACGTTTAAGTCCAAAGTGTGGACCCATTTGGGCTTTCATTGAGGGAACAAGCAAGCTGGACAAAGACTATGCCGTATTCAAGAAGTGCCTCGCAAAAGTAAAGCACATAGGAAACACCACCAACATGCAAACCCACCTGCTACGCCACCATCCTGAACTCCTCGCTGATGCAGCAACGTTTCAAGTCAGCCTGCAGCCGTTAACACGACGTTTAAAGCAAAGATGGCCGCCAGCATTACAGCGTCCATCACTGGGTTCATTTGAAGGACCTCCACCCGTACAGTGTGGTGGAAAATGAAGCGTTTGGAAAAACGCTACACACTGGAACCAAGGTATTATGTAGTATTTATCATGAGATACGACGAACCGCATTTCTCACTGCTTCGTGTAAATGCAACATCTCAAATATGATCAAAACCACCACAAGCCTCATAACTAGTACACTGGTGTGCATGTAGACACGATCAATGATGTATGAGTCTGAATCTCCCCTGGTTCCTACTCAAGAAGTAAACCTTTTAAGACCATTTTTAAATTAATAGCTTGGTTTTGGGCAGCGTCGCCTCACAGCTAGTAGATCGTCCCGGTTAGGACGCCTGGGATCTTTCTGTGTGGAGTTTGCATGTTCTCCAGCTTCCTCCCACAGCCCAAAAACATGCTGAGGTTAATTGATTGTTCTAAATTGTCTGTAGGTGTGAATGAGAGTGTGTTTGGTTGTCTGTTTCTATGTGTAGCCCTGCGACAGAATGGCGTCCTGTGAGAACTGATTTAATACGCCCTTTTCCACTGCAGGAACTTGAGACGGTCTGAACCTTCATGTGAAGCTTGATTTTCCATCTAGGTTAGCATAACGCACCTTCATCGTTGCATTTCACATGTAGAACTGGAGTTATGTCGAGTGACTACTAGTTGCCTGGTTGTTGGAGCTGAAGCTGCACCACAATGGAAACAGAAAGGCTAAAAGGTCATAAGGGCCCTTGTTGGAAACGTCTGTGCCACCTTGCGCCTCCCCCGAGCTCCTGCAGTGAAAAGTTTCAATGAGATATGCTGCCAGTGAGAAAAAGCCAAACGCTGCTGAGCGTGAATCTGCATTTGTAACTGGTCCGAAAGTCACAACAAAGGTTTGGCTGCTGCACGGTTCCTTTTTTGTGCCGTGAGATATATCCTCATGTGTTAATGGAAAATCTTGTTCAAACAGGGCGCCATTCTTAGTTTACTTCCACTTTTAGAATTCTGCTAAAATGAGGCAAACCTGATGAATCACGGCGACTCACTTGAGAGTTTTTACATTTTGTTTGGCGACTGGAGACGCTTAGGATCACGTCCAGCTGTGCAGGGTTGATACTTTAACTCAGACAAGCAGGAAAATACAATAACATAGCGTCTGCACTGAACGTCTTCGATAGCACACCCACAGCACATAAAGAAAGGAAAATGTAAACTCCTTCAAAAGGGTCTAAAGTCTAAATGTCACACCGGTACATTTCAAAGAACACAGGAACTGACGGAGTGCTGTCTGACGCCAAAACATGTCACCTCGCACTCTGTGAGGAAATTTTCTAGAAGACGCACATGGTCGGATGTAGCCCAAGTGTCTGGGGAGGCGCACACATATTTTCCTTCTCTGTACGCTTTAATCAGCACACAGTGCAGCTGGCGGGGCCGATGGACAGGCAGGCAGGCGATGGGCCAGCGACGAGGAGGGCTGCAGATCACATTGGGAGCAAAAAGCTTAGTGGGCTTTGTTGTCGAAGCAGCGGGATGGCATGTGGCTGTTACGTAAGTGGATATATGGGACGTTATTGAAGAGAAAAATCTGCAGATGTCAACTATGAAGGCCACAGAGGGTCTTTTTTTCCCCCCCTGGCCATGTGTTATGATTGAAAATCTCTCAACACTCGATAAAAATCAGCTGGTCGAGAGGCTTAATATTCAGATATCTGACATGCTGCAGTGCAAATGTGTCACCCATGGCAACGGTAATGAATCATACTGTAAGATTCTAATGACGCTAGCATGCACGGCAACATTTTAATGAAAGCAAGCGAAGGACTTAGCTCTAAATGGCAACTTGGAACTGAAAAAGAGCCGCTAATCCCCCGAGAGTGACACACTATACATCTATCCTATTTTCCCAGATTAATTCCTGGTGTTAGTTTTCATCTCCGGATCCTCCTCCGGATGGCATCAATAAAAGCTAACAAGCTAAATGCTCAGAGGATAAGGCTAGTGATATTCTATACTCATGTTACTCTCTGGTCCGGAGTTCACGGTTTCCTACTGAGGATGTTATAGAACAATTCACAAATAACCAGTTTTACTCTTAAACCCTCTGCACTGAAAAAGGTTTCTGGGTGTCTTTTGCTCCCGTCACATTTTCACTGCAACATAAAGTCCTGCACCTCTATGACAACAATGTCTTTTGCACAGTACAACACAGATAAAAGCCATGAATCATAAAAAAGAGAAAATACGTCATCATAAAGGGCACAACACTTGAAAAAATACAGGCTCCATGTGCTATAGACAGGTTGTCTGACAAGGCATATTTGTATTTTTACAACCTCTAAAAGGGAGGCGTTCTTTTTCCCCACGCTG
This sequence comes from Dascyllus trimaculatus, assembly GCA_024666655.1. Classification (NCBI taxonomy): domain Eukaryota; kingdom Metazoa; phylum Chordata; class Actinopteri; family Pomacentridae; genus Dascyllus; species Dascyllus trimaculatus. The sequence continues at coordinate 4,815,672 of CM045465.1, read as the reverse complement.
ACTGTACCTTCCAACAACTTGCTCCTCTGTATATCATTTTTGAGCCATGCTGCTTTTATTTTATTGTTCATTTTACTTCCCTCGGGCTGCACGGTGGCTCGAAGATCCCCAGTTCGTGTCTCGGTTAGGACGCCTGGGATCTTTCTGTGTGGAGTTTGCATGTTCTCCAGCTTCCTCCCACAGTCCAAAAACAAGCTGAGGTTAACTGATGATTCTAAATTGTCTGTAGGTGTGAATGAGAGTGTGCTTGTTTGTCTCTATGTGCAGCCCTGCGACACCCTGGCAACCTGTCCAGGGCGTCCCCCGCTTTCTTCCGAGTCGACTCAGATAGGCTCCAGCCCCCCCTGCGACCCTACAGAGGATTAAGCGGTGTATAGATGATGCATAGATTGTCTATCTCTTCTGTGCAAACGCTGCCTGCAGTTCACCTGAATTTTTGTCAAGTGACTTTTAGATGCAGCCGAGTCATTTGTGACTCCTCAGCTGCACCGAGGAGCCCAGAATTATTTGTTATTTTTATGGGATCTGGTGCAAATGGTTTAATTTTCATGAGGTCTTGCGTGACACATGAGAAATTACAATTTCAAGCCTAAATTTGACATTTATTCCTGATGAAAACATAAGTTCAATGGTCACTGGGAAGCTGAAAATCATCTGATTACTGCTGGTGTTACAGTTCCCGTCTTTATAAATGTTGTAGTGTTGGTGATTTTTAAATGAAATGTGCTTTTAGCGATCATCAGATGGTTTGGGCTTCACAGAGTTAAAGATAAAACTGAACGATATCCTCAAACAGCTGAGCGTTGTTTGTTTTTTTTAACTCAAAGTGGAGTAAATCATATTAGGGTGCTTTTTCCAGCTGCAGATTAATCCACATTTGGTGCTCCAGTTAGTACTTCAGGCAGCAACACATCGAGTGTCCAAATGCACTTAACGGAGCACGTCAGCCAGGACAAGACTGTTGCCCGCTGATGTGGTTTTAATAGGTTTTGGACGACAAATGGACACACGATCAGGTTTTTGATGCAGAGACAATAAAACTGGTATTTTTCACGGGATTGTTTGATAGAAATAATAATATAGAATACGAGCACACTCATTCTTTAAGTGCCTGTCCTGTATGACATCAACCTACCGCTTACAACTGCATCTTTCACAATTTCCACCTTACAAGAAGATCTGCTGACACTCAAAATTCCTACGTACTGAAGTAAAAGTCACCAAGTGCAGCTTTCGGTTCATCTTGTTTCCTGTCTGCGGCCCAGAAAAAGAACATTTCCAACAATAAAAGGAGTTTTTTCTTTCGTTTCCTTTACAGAAAAGGGTCAAGTGTACAAGCAGAAGAAGCCGACCATGTACCCGCCGTGGAGCACCACGTTCGACGCCCACGTCCATCGCGGGCGCATCATGCACGTGATGGTGAAGGACCGGACGGCGGAGCTCAAGTCTGAGGCCACGGTGGCCCTGGACTCGCTGGCGACTCGCTGCAAGAAGGAGAACGGCAAGCTGGAGATATGGGTTAGTGCGGCCGGATGGGTGCTCCTTTGAACACGCAGACCAGCTGTTTTTGCTGCTGCGGCAAAATCCAGACGGGCCGTCACACTTTGGGGTCAAAGGACCAGATGTTTGAAAGGGGTAATGCTCCTTTTAGTCATTGGAAAATCACTGCCGCCATTTTTGGTACAAGGCATCATCACCTGCTCTCCACGCAAAAATGGTTTCTTGAAATGTCACAGCAGGAAAAACACAGGTGTAACTGTTAACATTAAGGATGATGTAGAACAGTGCTAGCAATGTCAGCGAGTCAGCACGCACAACACCAGGGTTTTAGAGGGAGAACTCTAAAGGCACACACTACAGGATTTTTCAAAACTTCACAGATTTAGAGACCACACACTTGAAGATAACAAAAGACAGATCGCACAAGATCTCTCTCTTCTGATCTTATAGTGTGGTGTTCACTACAGAGCTCACCACACTATGAGATTCTAAACCGATTCTTCAGCAGACACTCAGGTTCTTCACGCTCAGTATTCCAAATCTCACGTAGTCAAACGTGACTTCAGTGTAAACAAACATGATGGAATAACGGCGCTATAAATAACGACGTTACTAACGGCGTTCCTTTTTTCAGTAACGAGTAATTTAAGTGATTACTCTTCCCATCATTATAACTTCGTTACCGTTGCTGCAAAAATGCGGCGCATTACTAGAATTGAAGCTGTTTTTTCATCAGACCATCAAGATCTCTGAGCCGAGGGGCAGAGATTTTTTAGGGCTGTCAAAATTGACGCGTTAGTACAGATTAATTCATCATCATGATTAATCTAATTAAAATTTTTTAGCGACGGTAACGCTACTTGTTTGTTTTTACTTCCTGTTCCAACAGTCAGCTGAGTCAGCTCGCGTTTGGATTGGCTTAAATCTGGTACACGTGACATCACACAGTGTGTGTGCTCGGCTCCTCTCGGAGGAAACCCCCACACACTACAGGATTTTTGCGTCGACATGTAAAACATCTGGGTAAAGCAATTATTTCATCCCTGGAGCTGCTTGTGCTCACTCAGCGATGAACGAAGCATGCTAAATGTTCTGTCGTTTACTGCAAGCATCTGCAGAACTGAAGACCCAGTGAGTTATTTCATTTTTGATGGCGGCATTAGCACGCTGCGCGGCCAAATTGTAATGCCGAGGGCCGCCACTGCATGAAAGCCTTGGGTACGGTGTTAGGGGTCAGACTGAACTCCTGGGTTTTGCTAGACAGCTCACACAGGAATACACCTACACAAAGGGTTAGGGTTAGATAACCTTTTTTT